>VXBB01006124.1:0-12789 GCA_013399915.1 Illadopsis cleaveri
CAGCGGAGGCCTGAGGCGAGGAGGACGGGGGGATGGGAGATGGGGGTGCAGGGAGGATGACTAGGGGAGGATGGGGGGCCGGGATGGAGGATGCTGGATGCGGATGCCGGGTGAGGGATTTGCAGTCCGGAGCAAGCCGGTGTCGAGGCGTTCTGCTTGCCTTGAGTCAGTCTAATTTATCTCGGATAATAATGAAAGTGGAGCTGGGCAGGAGGATGGTGAGGTGCTGATGTAAATGGAGGGTGAAGTATCGGTGCGTCCTCCTTGTTTTGGCTCCGTAAGGTTTGGAAATCAGAGCCGCACTCAAGGATTTCACCGTGGCCTTTGGCCCTTTTATTTTTATTGAAGGTTTTGTGTCTTCTTGCTGTTACTTGTGGACGGTTTGTAATTCATCAGCCTTACAACGACTTGCTCGGGGGTGCCGGGCTGTTTTATTCAGCTGTTGCCAGTGATCATTATTAAGGAGCCAGGAGGGCAGCCCAGATTTTCATTCCAGCTTTTTACCTTCCCAGAGCTGCCCGTGGTGTTGGCTGCAGGCAGGCGGTGCAGCTGTTTTATCTTAGGAGGAGCCGCTGAAGGACTGAATGTCACGGATTATAGGTTGCATCTATTTTGTAGACTGCATTTTTTTTTTCCTTCCCCCTGTGTGCCTCCCTTCTCCTCTTTCACCCCACCCTCCTCCCCGGCAATGTGGCTCGCAATGACACAGGGGCTTTGTCACCAGAGCTGAGCGGTGGCAGCGGACAGGGGACAGTCCAGCCCGAGCTTTATCTCCGGGCTCTGTTTCCTGCCAGATATTTTAGGCCAAAAAACCTCTTTTAGCGAGGCTTTAGCTGCCGTCTAGGCTGTTGCTGAGAAGAATCCACGAGCAGTCCTGACAACATCGTTGCTCGTCGGGTGACGTGGAATCTTTATGGGCTGTGGGGAAACTTCCCCCGGCCTTATCTAAGGGAAGGGATTTTCTGCTGAACGGGCGTTTTCTGCCCTGCGTTGTTGGGACACTGGGGAACGGCATGGGAAAATCACTGCTCCCATGAAATGGATGTTGGCAAATAGCACATGAACAGGAAAAGGGAGATTTAGAAGGTGGCTGACTTACCTCTGTGTGGATAAACATGGAATGATTCTCCCCTGTGATCAGAGTTGCTCTGGCGTTCAGTGCAGCTTGGGTGCAAGAAAATGTTTTGATTCCACGGCATAGCTCTAGAAGCAGCGTTGAGTTTAAAAACTGTGCTAGAAAAATGACGTGCTCCCACAGCATTTTTCATGTTATATCATAAGAAAGGAGGATATCCTTTGAAAAACAAACAAGACCTTATTTTAAGATCTTGCCAGCCAGGGCAGAAGTGTGTTCCAGCCTGAAACTTGACACACAGCTTCACTTGACAAACACTTCAGCTCTGGAGAATTTTTTGTTAGTGTTAGGAATGTTCTAAAACTCCAGTTGTTTGGGAGAGATAGGAATGGAATGGGTGCTGCTGTGCCTTGTGCTTCATGACATTTATCATTATGGGTGTTGCAGCAATCCAGTGCCACTGATTCACATCGTTTTTCCTGCTCCAGAGATTCTTTTCCTGTTGTTCATGTTTGCAGTGCAAAGTTTTTAAATAAATAATTAAACACTACTTTTTGCTGTGGTGCTTGTTTTTGATAAGTACTGATTTTGACTTATTTTGACCTTTATTCTTAAGTCACAGCTTACAAAAGCCTTTTATTTCCATCCACTGATAGAACTGATGATCACAAGCGATCAGTTTTATTTTCAGATATCTGCAAATTGGTTTAGAGGTTGGTATTGAGGGGGAAGAGTTTTAAAAAAAATGAAATTCCTCATGGGGCAAATGTAAAATATTTCGCTTGTAACCTTTCTCTGCCTTTTTTAAGTGCTGTTTTTATTTCAATAAGGGGTACTCTGGTGATGTGGAATGGCTTTGAGGAGCCATTTTGTGGAAATAGGTGCACACATCTGATTGAAGCGTGGCCATGCAATCGACTGCTACACAAGAGCTCATTTACACTCTTTCTACTCCTACTTGCAGTGTAATAAATATCTTTGAAAATGGTCCAAACAGAAATCTCTTGGGATGTGCTGTTGGGCAAGGGTAGGAGATGCTGCAGCTGCTGCTTTGATTAGGAAACTTCTTTAATTCACTTCTTGTGCTTCATCAGTGGTGGTCAGAAGCCTGGCTGAATTTCTGAGCTGAAGTGCTTAATTAAAAATGTATAATGTTTAATACTTTAATGGATATTTTTTTGGGTGGAGAAGTATCATTCTGGTCTGTTTTGCTTAAATATCCCTTTAAAGAGCATATTGGTGACTAATGTCAGTGTGTTTGGATGTGTTTCCTTTGTCCTTCTGTTCAAAGGTTCTGTCTATTTATAAAAAGAAAAAGCAGAGGAAAAAATGTTACAGTGCTGGTGTTATGCCAGGAAAGGCTTATGAAAAGTTATTATTTTGTTATTTTGATTTCCATGCAGCTTTGATTTTATTCTTTTGTATATTTGTATACACTTGTATTTACACATATATATTTTAATGGTATGCTACAAGGGTCTTAATCTTCTCTTTCAACTTGTTCTAGGAGTAAGTTGAATTTTAAAGGGTGTGGAGTTTTTTGCTCTGTTTTTATTTTTTCTGTGATGATGTGTGGCAACTTCTTAGATTGTTTCAGCATATTTACAAAACATAAGGTGGGGTTTGTTTGGTTTTTTTTTAATTTGATAGAATTTTGTAATGATATGCATGAACCAGCTGCTCCTGGTGCTGGTTTCCCACTACAATCCTCGAGGCAGGAGAGATCTGGATTAGTCAGTGATTACAGAAGCCTTTGGACCTTTATTTTAAAAGCTTTCACACAGAGAGATCTTTGAAAGAGCAAAGTCTTCTCCTTCCTGGAGACATCCCTGAGTGACAAAGCTGGAGGTGTTGCCAAGACATTTTGGCTGGTCAGTGCCCACCCAGGAGGGACATGGAGCAGGAAGAGCTGTTCCTTTATGTGCCCCAAAGGGAACTGCAGCACTTCCAGAATCTTCCCAGCCAAACATCTTCCCTGGAGTCTGGAACACTGGGAGTGTGCTCAGGGTTTGTCTGAAGGTCCCTTCAACCAGATCTGCCAGTTCTGGAGAGTCCCCACAGAATCCCAGAACGGTTTGGGCTCAAGGGACCTTAAAGATCACCCAGTATCTCCTCCTGCCAAGAGCAGGGAACCTTCCTGTGATTGTACCATGGAGCTGGGAGTGCAGCTCCTCCCTCAGTAGCTGTTGGGATTGTGTCTGTCCACGTTTGATGTTTGGACTCTTGTTCAGCTGTGTTCCCTAGGAGAGTGAGGTGCCACTGGGCAGGTGTGGCTCTGCACTGAAAACAGTTACCTTTTATCAAGTGGAAGGTAAAAAAAGAATCAAAATGAAACAAATAAGGAAAAAAGTGGTGGCATTTCCTCTTCCCCCCAGTGTGGCCCGGGCTGGCTCTCCACAGAGAGGTTGAAGAGCTGAAGTCCAGTGCTCTTTTCTCAGCATGTGCCAGTCCTGTGACTGACTTGTGTTTGCCATGAAATGATTTAGACTGGAAGGTTTCTGCTAAACTTGGAAGTTTTCACCCATTTTCCCTCCCGGCCCAGAGAAAACATTTTGTCACTTTTTCCCTGATTGCTGAAGGAGGGAGCACTTCCCTGCAATTATCTGGGTCAGTGCTTCCCAAACCTTTCTGCTTGTGACCTTCCTGCCATCTACAAATGTCACCTCTGTCATGCTGAAAGTCCCTAATGCCACCACCAACAATTGACTCCTTCCTAAGTGGGTGACCCTTCCTGGGGTTGTGACCTCTGACTTGAAAATTGCTGATCCAGGCATGTGGCAGGCTTGGAGCAGCCTCATCCTGCCTGTGCATCCCCTTCCAGTGCTCCAGGATTCCTCTGCCAGGGCTTGGAATTGATTAAACTTCTCTAACATGGACCACTGTGCCTCTGACTTTTGGTTTTTGAAATCGTATTTTAGGTAACCTTGTAGAGAAACATTAGGAAACTTCTCAAGGATGATTTTGCAAATCTGTTGCCCAAATATAGATCTTGTTACCAATTGCAGCTGATTAATTCAGTGATCTGCACTCTCAGATGTTTAAATTACAAAGATTTTTCTTTACCTTTTGCAGCCATTTTCACCTCAGAGTAAGAGCCAAAGAAATACTTTAATGGACAAGGAAACAACACTTTGTAGCATTTTATTTATTTACAGCTTGCTTGTTCTCTGTAATTCGTCTCAGATATGAAGGTTATTTCATAAATTTGTATGGTTACAAAAATGATTTGGGATAAAATTATAAAAGATAGCTGTGTCTTAGTGCTTGTTTCTGAGCAATGAGATTTCCAATGCTTTCACAAAAGAAAATAGTTTCTGCTTTTCACTGAGTCGTTAAAAACCTGCACTGCTCCACACTGGACTCAGCAGAGGCTTCAAACAAGAGGATAAGGTTAAAATTTCTTGAAGCAGAAAAAATTGGAACAACCTTGAGACTTGTAGTTTTTAACTGCAACACTAAAGCATGGTGTAAAGTGCAGCAGCTGCTAACACATCAGGGAGAAAATGTTTGCATATATTTATATATTTGGCACATGGTGTAACAAGGAAAAGGTCTTAGAGAGGGGTTAGAAAATGTTTCAGAAGAAATTAAGGTGGGTTTTGCACCAAAACTTGGTGCTGGGTGTCCCAGAAAATGCCAAGAGCAAGAAGGCTGTTCCCAGCAGAGTGGGAGACAAAGAGCAGGGACACAGGGTTGTTTATGGAGCAGGTTCAGTTGGGATGTGTATTTCAATCTTCAGGGTACCTTTAAAACTGTCACTTGTGCTCTTTCCCTTACAGAATAATCCATACTTTTTGTAATTCAGTCTTTTTACATTGTTTTATTGGTGTTTCTAGAGACAAAAGAGCCGAGTAAACAAGTGGTGCTGCCTCTCTATTAACTCTGTACAAGAAAAATGACCTTATACTTGTAATGAGGTGGCCAGAGTAATAGAATTAAATTTTTTCATGCTGCTTTTAAAGATATTTTACAATTCTGAGGTGGTTTCTGTTTTTCTGTCTGATTTGTACCTCCTGTGAGATGGGAATAATCTGTGTTTAATTCTCAGGGGGATATTAGGAATGTAATTGATCCCAATAAGTGTTTCACCACCTTCATCTTCACGTGTGAATTTCAGCCAATTGAACTCTGGAGAGAAAGAATTAAATGTTATTGGGGAGATTTAGAGTCTTCCCTTTCCAATATATAAACTTAAGGATAAAAACCCCTCTTTGTGCACAACTTCACTGCTCCTCAGTTCCCTGTGTAGCAGAATTAAAATACACAGGGAGAGGACAAGGGGCAGGAATTGTAGCCAGAGGAAAAAACTGCATTTTAGTGACAGCTCACATTTACATTTACTTAATAGGGTCATAAAACCTCAGGCTAAAGCTCTTCATGTATATCAGTGTGTGTTAATTGCACTCGGTCTGGTATTTACTATCAGCAGAGAAACATGTTGCCCTGAAAATAGGGAATGTCAGCCACTCCTTTCTGGAGCAGATTTGGCAAAAATTCTGTTTAATGGGAAGAATTACCTGGGTAAGGTCATGCAAAAGGACAGATATTGGATACAATGGGAAAGATGGCACCTCCCCGTGGTTCATCTAAAATCAGATACTTTTTGTGCTCCTTGGTGTTGAAGATGTCAAAGACCAATTAGAGTGATTGAACTTTGACTCTACCATGTTCCAATTAAAATACTGACTAAAATTGATTTAAAAGATCAAACAAGGAAATAATGTGTGAGGATAAGATACTGTAAAATGCAAATAGTGACAATTAAACTGTTTAATAACATTGGTTTTAGTTATATGTAAGAGGCTCCTTGGGTAACTCATTCTATGGCAAAGTGATGTGTTTGTTACATCCTCTTCATCCTCTTTGCCTCTGTTCAAGCCTTGTTAGTCAGGAATGTTTGGAGTTGAGAAGTGATGGATCAGGGACTGGTTCAGGTGAGGTTTGTGTGGGGCTGGGCTTGGTGCCTGCCCCCGACGCCTCCTCAGGTGTTGCACAGGGAAATACCAAGGCACCCCAAAAGGGTGCTGGAAATCAGTCCCAAATCAGAGCTGAAGCTCAGGTGTAAATCCTGAGGCAGCCTAGAGGATCAGGAAAGGGAATTTTACCTTTTATAAGCACTGGTAGTTGTGTTTGTATCGGAATTTGTGAAAGAACGTGTTGGGGGTTTTCTTGCATTTTATTTTAACTTGTTTTGACTTCAGATAGTTGGAAGATGACAAGCTTTGCCTGGAGATAGGAGAACCCTGGCAAAGGGCTGGGATTCCTGTGTGGAGTCTTTAATGTCTCCAGAGGGGAGCACTGATGGATCTGGCAGGGACCAAGGGAAGCTCTGTCACTGTTGGGGTGGGAAGGGCTGGGTTTGGCTCCCAGGGAGAGCCAGAGCAGTTCCCTGGGATGTGTCTGAGCCCTGGAACCTCCCGGGGTGTTTGTCCCAACCTCACTGGGAACATTTGGTCTTAAAACTCCTTTTTGGAGGTAGCTCTGAGTACTGACCTCTAGTAAAAAGGCTTTTGAGGAAAACAGCCTTTAATTTAATTTGCTGAAGTGTCCTGTGTAGCAGATGACCTCACACCTTTCTTCTAATATCCTCTTGCTTTCTGGAAGTGCAAATACCTGCTTAGACCCTCAGGTGGTGTTGAATAATTAAGGGTTTTTTTCCCACTGGTTCCATAAGCCATGTATGAAAATCAGATGATGTAAACTGCATTATCAAAAGTCTGTAAGTCCCATTTTGGAATGATCTTGTAAATCTGTTGAAGCTGATGTACTTCCTGTATCATTTACCCAAATTAGTGCTCATTTCCCTTATGAAAGGCTGAAGCGAAACACTCTTACCAATCCCAGACAGACCATGCATGCTTCTAAAGCAAATTGGCAACTGTGAGATCAGGGAGAAACTAAAACTTCAGCAGGAAAAAGCTTTTCATCAGCAAAACTGCACATATTTGACACTGACTCGTCCTGATTGCTACAAGACAGACTCAGAGCTGTAGAGCCGTATCAAAGGCAAAAAAAATTCATTTTGCTGTTAAACTGGGGGATTTGAGGAGCAAGACATGCAACACCAAGTACATCACAGCTTGTCTTTTGTGATGGTATCTTTGTTATTAACAAAGACCACAGACCTGCTTTCTTCAGCATTTAACTCTCAAAATGCAAACATTAATTCTCTTTTTCCTCCATTTCTGCAGCTTGTTGTCACTTAGTGGAAAATCCATCCAGTTTAGTTCAGGAAAATCAAAAGCCAACTGTTGTAGAAAGTGATTCCATCTAGAATAGGAAACAAACTTATTTTTGAGACAGCAGAACACACAACTTAACAGGAGGTGGTTATTTTAAATGTGTAATATGTGGTTTAGGAATTAATATTCATAATCTCTTGGAGAAATTAATTAAAGGAGGTTTATTAGGTATAAGGAGCTCAATACAACATCCATTCAAGTGTAATTACAATGTGAATTCCTTTTGAGTGAACTTTTCCTGGCTCTAGTGGTGAATGTCCTACTGCAAAGCTGGTTGCCTTTAGTCAGGGGTTGTGTGGCACTGGCAGATGTGATTTGTCCTGCAGCATTTTAACAAGCTGTTCAGGAGTCTGCAATTAGCCAGAAACATTTATTTCATGATCTCTCTGACTGCTGCCTGCAGTTAAAAAACCCCACAAAACAAACAACCCTGGAATGCCATTCCCCATGGCAGCTTTGTCTCCCACGTTTATATTTATTTATTAAATGAAGGAAGGACAGTTTTACAGCATAAAGATGGGCCAAAGATTGTGTTTGAGGGTGGATGAGATGAGGCAGTTTGGAATGTGGCCAGAAGCCCTTTGGACACCAAATCCCTTTGGATACTGGATCCAGAGTATCAGAAAATGCTTGGCTCATGGCTTTCCTTGAGATTGCTACAGCTTAAGTGACTTTGCTGATCTTCAGTGTTGTTGTTTGCTGGAAGGAGAAAAGTTGCCTGTAAATTACTTAAAACTCTGAGTTTTCCAGTCCCAGGCTGGGTACTAAACCATAAATACATTTTTGTGTCATGCTTTACTTGTTTTCTGTTGTTCCAGCTTGGTCTCCAGTTTTATTTAGAAGTGCCAAAAAAGCCTCTTTCTTCTGTCTGAAAGGATGAGGAGGAGACTTTCAGAGTTTTTAACTACTGCAGCAACTTGAAGTATTCTGAGAAAGGTGTAGCCAAGTGCAAGATGATAAAATTTAAGAGGGGAAAAAAGCAGGGGAGAGAGAGAGTGTGACAGAACTGTTGGTGAATTGAAGAGAACTGGTTGGTTGGTTTGTTTGTTTGTTTATTTGAAGAGCTCCAAAACTAGAACAAGCATGTTCTGATTGCACAGTATTAGTGACCTATTAGTTTTTATAGAAGGGCTTTAAACCCCTGGGACCCTCCAAACCCGCAGTTCTTTTGAAGTTTTTAGCGAAATTGCCTCAATTACAGAAAAAAGCTCCAGAGGAGAGGAGTGTTTATTTTCCAAGCTACTGTTTTGTGTGTGTATTTTTCTTTACAATCTGTGTTATTGTTGTTGTTTATTGAAAGCTTAAAAATCCCCGTCAGCGGCCCCCAAGCCTGGCTTTGGTGAGGATGCTGACTCAGCAATAACAGGCTCACGGAATCCCTCAGCAGTGGGGTGGGAAGGGATCTCTGGAGATCCCCCAAGGCAGGGTCACCTGGAGCAGGTGACACAGGGACATGTCCTGAAGGGGAGGGTGTGGAGTCTCTCTCTGGGCAGCTATCCCACTCCTTTGCCATACTCCATGGAGGTTCAGGGATTCCATGTGTTTTAGTTTATGGCTGTCACTCCTCACCCCGAGATGAGCACACACCACTCGCCCGTTCTTCAGCCCCGGGCGTAGCTTTATTCATTCCCAGAAATTAAAAATAATATCCCTCCATCTGCTGTAGAGAACAGCTGATCTAAAAATCACACCGGAGCCATATGGAATTTTCTTTTTTTTCTTTTCCCCCCTTTACAAACCTCTTATAAACACCCACTTTTCCCTTCCCTTTCCCAGATCCTGACCTTCGAGACCAAGAACCCGACGGAGCTGGCGGAGCGGCTGCGCTCGGTGTGCGGGAACCAGAGCAACGCGTACGCGCGGCTGCTGGAGTACCGGCTGAACGCCCTGCGCGGCCTCTGGAACGCCCAGCGCCAGCTGGCCCTGGAGGAGCAGCACGACCGCGACAGCTCCGGGGATGAGGAGGCCTTGGCCCTGCTCAAACGCCAGGGATTGTTACAGCAGCCGGAGCAGGCTCCCTTCACCTCCCGCATGGGGCTGCTGCTGGTGTTCCCGCTGATCCAGTCGCAGAGCAGGACGGACCCTTCGCTGTGTAACATCACCGCGGAGGTGCTGCTGAATTGCCTGCGGGACTGCCAGCCCCTGAGCCTGACCAAGGAACCGGCCGACTGCCTCAACGGCATCGAGTCCCTGCTCTGCTCCTGGCTCGAGGACACAGCGCCCTCCGGCCAGCACATCCCCTACAAGCAGAAGGAAAATGCTGCTGCTGCCCTGGTTGCCTTGGCTTGTGCGAGGTGAGGGAGCTGAAATAACAGAGAATCACCTTGGAATGCTCAAATGCAAGGGTTAAACTGAGGTTCCTGAGGTTTAGGCAAAATCCCAACCAAATGTTCTCATGGAGTTACAAGTATGCAAAACTTTACTGGCAAAATAGAGAGAATTGAGGAACTTTGCCAGAGTCCAGCCATGATTCACCATTAACCATATCCCCAAATTCCACATCCACGGTTTCTGAACCCTTCCAGGATGGTGACTCCAGCACCCCTGGGCAATGCTGTGGTTGGTGTTCATTCTCTCTTTCCATTTCCAAAAACGAGGTGACTGCACTGGTGATGCTTATTTTTGGCTTGCATCAGCCTTTCTCTTTCTGATATTTAAATATTGGGTTGGAAAGGGTGAAACTGCTAAGCATTTCTTTCTTGCATGTGTTTAGCATATGCAAAAGCAGAAGGATCTGGGTTAGCAATACCTCGTGTACATATTGCTGCTTCCATTGCTCTAGGAATGATTCCAAATGTGTTTGTCAGGGAGAAAAGTTGTCTCCTTTTCCCTTTGTCCTGCCCTTCTGTGCACCTTTCTTTGTCTGAGGTGGAACTGCCAAGTTTCGGGGCAATTCCTTTCAGATTTGATTTCAGTGTTATCTCTCAAATGTTTGGAGGTATTTTTTCATTTTGTTGCCAGTGAAGAGTTCAACCATTGTAGGTTAAAATACTCCTTGTCCTGCATGGGTTTGGCATCAGGTGGTTGAGGACAAATTGGTCATAATTGTTTTTGATCAAAACCTACTTTTTTTAGAGGATGGGGCTTGGGGAGAGGAAATAGAAAACTTCTGCAAAGCCCCATGAATGTGGCTTTAAAGTCACAAGGACCCTTTTGGAAATGTTGGCTTGAATGTTTCTTCAGGTCACAGCCTTGTCTGTGAAGTTTAACTCTGATTTAAGATGTTGCAGTTCCCAGGATATAGCATGATTTGCTTTAGGAAAAGGTTTATTCAAATGAAACCTACTTAATTTCTAGTGCACTTGTTTTAATGAAGTCAATGAGAAATTTATGGTATGTGGCAAATTATTCTGTCCTGACAACTGCCTTATCTGAGATGCAATGTACTTGAACATAGCTCAGAGAAATTGGATTTGATAAACACAATCTCATTTCTTTTTTTTTTCCCAGATGTCAATTTGCAGGAAATATGGGATTTTCTGTTGCAGCTGAGCTAAATTTCAAGTAGAGCTTTTGAACTTCAGGTTGATCTTTTATTTTCTTTGCAAGTCTGCCTTGCATTGCTTAGAGAGTTGAAATATCCCACCGTGCTTTGTTCACCTCTGAAAGCCTCTCACACTTTTCTTTTAAATATCTAAGTCATGTGTTGAAGAAAAATCCTTGACAATGAGACTAATATTGATATTCCTAGTTGCAATCTTGGGTGTTTCTTACTGCTAAAAATAAAACAACAGGGTAAATATTGCTTTAAATAATTAATTGAGGTGTTTTAATGTGTTTGGTGTCAATTTTCTCCAGGCTGAGGTTTGTCAGTGAAAGCAAAGAGCTGAAGATGTCACTGGGGAAAACAGGGATTGGGGTGTGGAGGAGGAAAGTTTGGGAGCTGGCTGACCACATGTGACAGCAAAAGGTTGGATTCAGCAGAGTGCAGGGCAAGGATCTCTACAGCTGATCATTCCTGTTTGTGAAGAAAGCAGCTCATAACTGACCTAAGACAGTCAAATTCTCTTACTTAGGTGGGCTGTAATAACTGGAAATAAAGCTACCACATCTTCCAGAAAATGGCCCTGACGTTTAAAACAGAAATTGTAAAATAAAAATTTTTAAAAACATCTGGATCTTCCAGATTTGGGGTTGTGAGGGGAGACCTCATCCCAATGCACAGCTTCCTCAGGAGGGGCAGTGCAGGGGCAGCCCTGGTCTCTGGGAGCAGGGACAGGACCCAGGGAAGGCTGGAGCTGTGTCAGGGGGGGTTAGGCTGGATATCAGGGAAAGGTTCTTTCCCCAGGGAATGGGCACAGCCCCGAGGCTGCCAGAGCTTCAGGAGCATTTGGACAATGCTCTGAGGGACAGAGTGGGATTGTTGGGGTGTCTGTGCAGGATGATGATCCTTGTGGTCCCTTCCAATTTGGGATATTCCATGATTCTGTGAAAAGTAATTAGAATCTTGATGAGAAATGGATGAGTCTGGTCTTTCCTATTGGAGGTAGGAAAGGCATCTCCAGGTGGGAGTGCAGCAGCCCTTGCTCACATGGGTTGCACTGGAGATTTAAATGTGATTAATCCTGAAAGAGCTGCCTCAGGAGCAGTGTTGAGGTGTTTTATCAGGTGCCTGGATTGTCTTTATGAACCTGCTGTTGATGACCCAGCCTGTGGCTGCTGCTCTCCCTCCCTACTGGGCCTTCAGCCTCTCCCAGAAAAAGGTGGTGAAATTTAGGCCAGAGGTTCCTCAGCATTCTGCCTGTCTGTCCCTCTCTTCCTCCTTCCCCTTCCTCCCCAAAGAATGAACATCCTCAAGGAAAGAGCTGCCAGTTAGAAAAGAAGCTGATGCCATATTGTGGCTGTGGTTCTGGGTGTTCTCCATGGCTGCTGCTGTGTGTGTTCAGTCTGGCTTCAATAGACATCTTTAATTCATGTTTTTCTTGTCCTTTTAGAGGGTCGCTGAAAACCTTTGTTCATACAGTGCATCTATTACAGAAACAGACTGAGCTGGGGTCCCTGCCTGTGGCTGATGTTCTCTACAGGTTGGTAGAACTTTTCTCCTTATGAATTTTTCCAGCAGCTCAGAAAATGTATTAAGTGTGTGTAGGGAGGAATGTCTTTAAAAGTGATTAAAAGGCTTTAGAGTTATTGAAAGCTTTAGGGAAGATTGAGATTTAGTCATGTGCAGAAGACATTAGAAAATCAAATCTAAAAGCATTGATTGGGTTTTGGGTGTTTTGTTTTTATTTTTTTCATTAAATATTGATGAGTCCTTTAAGTGGCTTATGAACTCTGACAGAATAATTACTTTAAATACATGTTTGTCTTAACTTTTAATTTAGCTGATTTTTTCTACTGCTATTCTTTATGAAATTTTATTTTATTTTCTGTTTAAAGGTTGTTGCTTTTGGAGGGAGGCCCTGGATCCCCCTCTTGCCTGCTTGGAGGGAAGCACATCGTGTCCTGGGGCTTTGAGGACATGTTACCTGC
>VXBB01006124.1:19411-67623 GCA_013399915.1 Illadopsis cleaveri
ATGTTAGGTTTGGATATTTATAGGTGTGATCTGGATGGATTTATGTGAAATAACAACAGAACAGGAGGTGAACTGACCAATTCCATGTCCAGAGGATTATTATATTTAGCAATAAGAATTCTCTTGTAGCATCAAATGTATTTTTTATGTCTGTATTTCTACTCAGCAGAGGAGGATGGAGTGGGATGGTGGAGCTGGAGCTGGGAGGCTGTAGTAGTACAACTCATGGAAAATCCCTAACGCTCTAAATCACATCTTCATTAAGAGATGCATTCTGCAGTAAAACATCCCCTGAACATCATGGGGTGAAGAAATCATTGCTCACACTTCTTCCCTGGAAAAATGATTCAGAGCCAAATGATTTGCAAGTGAAACACCACTAAGAAAATACCAGAGGATTATATATTTTTAAGCAGAATTTCCTAAATAAACTCAAGTTTATGACAAGCAGTTCTGTCTTTAAGAACGGGCGTAAATAGAAGATATCCTATTAAATATCTCAAAGATACCAGATATCTTCTGTTAAGTTATTCTATTGAACCATGAAATCACAAACAAAAAAATACTGCTGTCTTCCTTTCAGAACTTTGTTTTTGCAAGAACTTCTGTCAGCAAAGTTTCACTTTGTTTTCCTACCTGATACAATTTGGGTGATCTCTCACCTATGGATTTCAACATCTAAAGTATTTTTTTCCCCCCTCATTTTACTAGGTAGAAAATGGCATTTGTATAGCAAATCCTCTGCAGGAAAGAATTATCCTGATGAGGAAAGAGGGGGAATCTGCCAAGAGCATCAATGAGATGCTGCTGAGCCGCCTGTCCCGGTACCGCGCCTCCCCCTCGGCCACCCTCGCTGCTCTCACGGGTTCCACCATCTCCAACACCCTCAAGGAGGACCAGGCAGGTCAGAAACTCTTCATTTTTCATTTCTTAACACATACAACATCTGTCCTGGTTATTACTGACCTCTTGGGACAGGTTAAAAAAAAACAATGTGATTTTTGTCTTTTTTTCCCCAATACGTAGTTGGAAGATCCACACGGTATTTGCTTAATGCTGGAATTTTCAGTTCCTTTGCTAAATTAGGATTGTGAGGAAAGTTTAGGGATGGAAAATGGGAAGCACCCTTTTCCAATTCCATTATTGAGCTGGTTTGGGGAATCTGATAGTTGCATTTCTTTGCTGGCAGCTCAGCTGGGCTTCTAACTGGTGTGTAAAAATGGCCTGCAGGTTAGAAAATGGAATTATTGCTTCACCAGTCACTGAAATATTACAAATCTTAGGTGATTTTGCACTTTTTCAAGGTCATCTGCACAATGTTTGGTTATTCTTTGATGGAAACAACCGAAATTAATGAGGGAATCTTGAATAAAGTGCACTGATGGCTTTCAGGATTATCTGGAACTTTGTTAGATTTGTCTGAAGATTTTACTCAGTTTATCTTGATTTATTTCTCTTCCTTCACAAGTATGTGAGTTTTCTTTCTTCAATTTGAAACAATTGAAAGTATTTCCATAAAAATAAATTATACATGAAATGGCTCTTCTTCCAGGGAATTTGGCAAGGATTTAGCTCGGAGAGCTATTTCAAAAGTTGTGTTTTGCCATTTAACAACTCAAGTGGTACAGAAAAAGGAGAGTAAGTGGCTATTCTTGGCTAATTCTTGAGTCAGCACTCAAAAAGTGTTGATCAGCTGTTGCAGGAGGGAGATCATTTGGGCTGTCTATGTTTCATGAGGAGCAGGAGAACTTAAAATAGTAAATGCATAGTGAATCTCAAGTGATCTCTGTATGTGAGGAGATCATTTGGCTCCAAGTGCTTTCAATGTAATTATTACCACACAATTCTTAATAGCTTAGGTTATACCTAATTTTTTATTTATTTTATTTTGAAGTTGTTTTCTTTAGTTGAATAACCCATGAAACTCTTTGTAGCCTTGTGGGGATTGTTGTTGAATGTGTGAGGCTGGGAGGCCACACAGAAGTCATGGATGCCCCATCCCTGGAAATGCTCAAGGCCAGGTTCACAGAGCTCTGAACAACCTGGTCTTGTGGAAGGGATGTCCCTGTTCACGAGGTTGGACTGGGATGATCCTGAAGGTCCCTTCCAACCCAAACCATTCTGGAATTCTGTCCAAACTTATTAACAAAGCTGCTAAATATCGATTCCTTTGAAGCCCCGAGCAGAGCTCTGCCTTGTTCTGCACAAGTGCAGTTTGTGACCTTTCTCTGGTGCACCTTGCAGCTGCCAACACGAGCTGTGGGCTGCCCCTGAAGATGCTGAGGAGGACCCCAATCTACACGTGTGGGACGTACCTGGTGATGCTGGTGCCACCCCCGGGGGGCTCGGGCAGCTCGGCCACGCGCTCGCTCTTCGGGGGCACCAGCGCTTTGTCCTCCTTAAAAAGTAAGTCAGAGCCTTTTGTGGCAGCTTGGGAGTCCTTGGCTGTCTGGAATGCAATAAACTTCTCAGGGATTGATTGGAGCTGTGTTTCTGTGTAGTTCTTGCCTCCAGCCTGGTGTTCAACATCTCGGACGGGCAGTTCACCAGCAGGGCAGATCTCATCGATGCTGCGGGCAGCTCGCTTGGACGGGGGGCTCTGGTGCCAGGCCTTGGTAAGGAATCCAGCAGTCCCTCAGATCCCAAATAACCCATCTGGCTTTGAATTTGCAGTCAGCAACTCTGCAGTGGGGTGGGGTTGCATGTCTGTGGTGAAATTTTATAAACTTTTAAAGCAAATAGTTTGGATTTACGATGCCTATAAAGATGCTTCTGTCTGGTTTTCTAATAAATTGATGTGTGAAATATTTTCCTTTTCTCAGGTGCCTGTTATGATACAATGAATAACATGATCTGGACGTGCTCCAATGATTATATTGATCAGTGGTGCAATCCTGGGAACCAGGCATTTCACTGTGTGTGCCAGAGGCTGGGAGTGAGTCATGTCATTGCAGAGCCCAAAGGTGAGGGGAACCCACGAGTCAGCACTTTGTACAAAGGGGAAGTGAAACAGAGGAGTGACAGGGAATAATCAGACAGAAACTGCCTTGCTGTTAAAAGCTGAGTTAATTCCTGAAAAGAGTTGTAAATATTGGTGGTGGTTTAGCTTAGATTTCAGAGAGAGAAAAGTACAAAGTGAGATGTGTGGAAGATACCAGATTCTTGCTGCCTTCAGCACATTCAAAAGGTGTTTTAGGGAATCTTTTTATGCCCTGAAGTTGATTTATTGCATTTTAGAAGCAAAGGCCTATGATCCAGTCTGTGTTTATAGACAGCATTTGAACTCCTCTCCTTGCAGGGGATGCAACAACCACAAACGAGGTCATTAACCAGTTACTGCACCATGTTGGTGCCATGTGCATCCACCAACTCAACCTCCTGGCAGCCAGCAACAACCTCCCCATCAGCAATTTTTTGGGCAAGCAGCATCCCATTGAAGCCCATCACCTGAGCAGCATCTGTGACATTATGGAAAAGGCCATGGTCAATGGAGACACCTGCATCATCCGCTGCATCCTCGTTGTCTTCCAGGTACAGAACTTGAAATGGGCTTCAGAATTCACATGGACAAATGAAAAACTTGGTTTGGCCTACAGGCAACCACTGCTTTCATTTTTATTTAATGTTTTTTTTCTCTTATTGGAATCCATGTTATGGAGGTTGATTTAGCAGTGGCTTTGCAATATTTTATGTATTCATTTAGAAGCCTTAATTTAAATTTAATCTCTATAGATTAAAATAAAACACAGAGAGGTTCTTTCCTTCTTTCTTTGTATTCCCCCCCTCCATTTTTTGATTCAAAATTAGATTCTGATTCTCAGATTTCTAGAACCACACAAATAGTTTGAGAAACTGACTGCAGAAAATAAGTTAATGTAAGTAATGTTTATGGTTTTAATATGAATATTGTTGTGTTTAATTTTTCTTAGGTGGTTTTTAAGTTTTTCTTCAGCCCTCAAACTGAAAGGAACAGAGACATTGTCAGAAGGTCTGGGCTGTTACTGTGGCAGTTACTGATGGCCCCAAGGGATCAGATCTGCTCTGAAATCCAGAAGGAAGTTTGTCTGGCTATTAGGTGAATATCTCTTTTATCATGTTCAACTTAACTTAGATTTTAATTTCTTTGAAATGTAGTGACAGATGAACATGCACATTGTATTCAGTTTAATTTGGCATTAATATGGGTAAATGTAGTGGGATGGATTTTAAGACATAATATGATAAAATTATTACAATTTGTGTGTGTGGAAGAAGAAAAATACAGTGTGCTGGTCTTGATGAAATAACAGATAGTAATTACTTTCTTACTTTTAATTTGTTTTTTTTAACTTGCTTTGTGTTTTAATGTTTATTATAAAACAGTTGCTAAAGTCAGGCAAAATTTCCTTGAATGACTTCCTTATTTAGCTGCTGTGGTGTTCAGGAAAAGGCAAAGCTGGTGTTGGCAGCTGTTACCTCAGTGTTTTGAGTGGTAATACTGGAGTTACCCTGAACAAAAGGAACATCAGGAGAAGCAGAATTAACAACACTGGAGGGATTAATAATACTTGAGTAATGCTCTGAGACTGAAGGCCCAGGGGAAAAAAAAAAAAAGTGTGCTTGTATCTCCTGAAAAGGAGATAATGGAAACCTCAGGGCCAAGGAATGCTGGATCCAGCGTGCCAAGGACAAACAGAACCTGTCCAGTGGGAAGTGCTCCAGAGGTTGAGAACAAAATCTTTTGAAGATCAACCTGCATTTTCTTGGTGTGAATCACAACGTTCCAAATTTCTGTGGCTCTGCAATTCTGAGTGAAGAATAGTTTGGTTCAGAATGACTCTACCTGGCATTTTCAGGGTTGTGCTTTCTGACAGGGAAAATGTCTCCTGTTCCCTGCATGGATACCTTGTAATACCTGTGCATTCCAGTGCTTTGTTCAACAGCTCCAAGGTGGGCACTGGGTGATGTTTCCTTCCTCCTGTTTTCTCCTTGGGGGATTCTAGTGCCAGTGGAGCCCTCAAAGAGAGCTGGCAACGTGTTATAACTTTTCCTGAGGTTTCCATCAGAGTGGATCAGCATGAACCAGAGGGAAGGAAGCTGCAGTAATCTCTACTCTCAGTGTGAAGCTGAAAAACATCCCAGTTTTCTTTTCTGTTGCTGAGAAAGAAAAGGGAAAGGAAATGGCAAAGTTGCATAATGATTTCAGCACTTCAGCCAGGCATGAAGTGCTCCTTTGAAGTGATTGTGATCTCCATTGGGGAATTCACATAGAAAGGACAGAGTTCATCACAAGTTGGAGGGGGAAAAGTCTCCACCTGGAATGTTTCTGCAGAGCTGGGGTGCTGAATGCTGAAATGCTCCTTCCAGAATCATCTGTGTAGCTTAAACTTAAATAGAAGCGGTCTCCAAAAAGTGCAAAATGGTAGCAGTAGTGATTCCTTGATTATTGTATTTGTGTTTCCCACTGTTCTTGGTACAGAAGCCTCAGCTCTTAGCCCAGCACCAGAGTTTTTGGAGTTTTTCTCTGAGCCATCATCATTTTCCCTGTTTCTTAACAAACTGATTGTGCTGCCCTGTGTGCAAGTGATGAATGGAGAGTTTTCCAGAGGGAAGCAAATAGCTCTTAGAGAAGCTTTGGGACCTAAACAATAAAATGTAATTGATTACAAGAGATTCCTGGAGAAAACAGCTGCTTATGTCCTAATATTGATGTGAAAATCTGGAGGATGCCTTTACACAGGCATTGTAAATGTTCCATCAGATTCTGAGTCTGTGGTGTCATTTGTCACATGTCCACTGAAATGGTTTTGTTCACTTCTATATCCATCAAGTAATGCATGGTTTTATTTTTTTCCTTAGCTCTGGTTTAAATATCCTGTATCCTGGAGAAGCAGAAATCAATAATTTATTGAAATTGGTCTTAACTGAAGGTGAGAATGTCTTACTGCCAGGTCAGAGTGGGGTTTTTCTGAGAACAAAAAATCAAAGTACATCTCAAGCTTAGAGGGAGAAGAATTTGGGATATTGGGCACTACTCTGCTTTAAATACATGCTTTTCTAGGAAGTTATGGAATGCTTCAACTTTCTAGGCCTAGGGTAGATCAGGTGGAGAAAAGGAATATTTTCAAGCACCCAGTAATCAGAGGTGATGTTAGATCTCAGAGAAGGGGGAATGATGTCCTGGAGTTCACCAGGAAATGGGAATGTGGCCTTGCAAGCAGCTGGTCCTCAGTGATTTGTTACTTCCTCAGTGGTGGGAATTTCCAACAGTGCCATGGGCAGGGAAAACACTCCCAGTCTGGGACAGCAGCTCTGGGCACCCTGGAAATGCAGCCATTCCTGAGCTGGAGTCTGTGTTACATGAGGTACTGGGGAAATGAAATCTATTCTGGAAAATGCTGCTTTGCAAGAGTTTTTTGTTTCCCTTTTAGGAGAGAGGAATAGTGGCCTCTCGCAGCTCCGGGATGTTATCCTGACCAATTTGGCTGAGCAGCTGCAGAACAACAGATTTGGAAGTGAAGATGATGATCATTATAGGTAAAAAGCCTCAGTTTGTAGGGTATTTTTCTGTTATTTGCTTGAGGTGAGCTTGCAGGAACTTCTGGAATTGCTTGGTGTGTTCCTGCAGTGTGACCTGAATGTTGTTTGTGTCTGTAGGGGAAGATTTCATGAGGGTGAGGGAGAGGTTTGATGTTTTAGGGCAAATTTTTGGTGCTTCTGTACCCAGACTGGGTTTGGAATTCCTTGTCCCTTGCCATGTTCATGATAAATATGAAAGATAATTTCATAAGCATGATTTTATAGCATTTCTCTGCATATCATAGGTGACTTTCCAGCAGTAAAACTGCCAGTCTCAAGTACCTGTTCAAGGTGGGAGGAATCTTTCATAGGAGCCATAAGAAATCACAGGTTTGCATCAGCACAGTGCAGCAAACCCCTAGAAATCTGCTGTATTTGTTAAACATTTCAGCCTTGGGGTTTTTTGTGTCTCAATTTGAAGTTTGATCCTTGTTTAGGTTTCCCATAATCTGAGATCTGGCTTGCAGAGTGAGCTGAGCTGTACAAAATGCACAATAATTGATGATTAACATTTTCCACCTTTCTTGCCTCTCTTGAAGACTCAATGATGAGCTCTTGCACTACATCCTCAAGATTGTTGTCCGAGAATCTTGTGTCTTAATCACCAAGTGCCAAACTGTATCTAAAGATGACTTTCAAAGGCTTCTTTCAACTGTGCCTGTAAGTAAAATGTGTTTTGATAAAAGTATCTCTGCCTTTGGCTTCTTTTCCTGCTTGAATCCATCCTCTTCACTGAGTACAAGGAGGTGAAACTTCTACAGTTGTGTCTTAACAAATCCAGGAGAAGAATTGTCTTTTGTTTGTGCTTTGCAGGGAAGAAGAAAATAATTTCTCACAGCAAAGGAAATAATTCAGTAATGCTGGAATGGGTTTATACATGGGTTTATTTTCCAGTTGCTCTGGTTCCTGTTCAGTTTAAGCGAAGTTTGTGGATCTCAATATTCAAAGCATCACAGCAGCTTAAAAAAATCCAACATGCAGTTGTGTATTGTGGTTCATAGGGGCTGAAAGAGTTATCAGTGACAGACAGAAATGAGTTAAAGCTGACATTTGATGGTAAAACTATGGGCAGGTGTTTTCATCAGGATCAGCTCCCTGAGAAAGGCAGGTTGAGCTTCCATAAAAACACTGGGAGGGGACAGGATGTCATGGCCTGTGGGGAAGGAGGAGTGGCATGGAACCATCACCTTCAGGGGTGTGAATTACATTTATCTCTCTGGTGTCATGATCTTTTCAGAAGTAATTAATTCTTAGAGTTCCTGAATATTGCTATAATGTTCCAAACCTGAACAAAGTTAACGCTGCCTCTTTATATTTTTGTGAGTTATTTCACAAAATTCAGATTTCTTTTCTTAAATATATTACATTGTCTCTTTGCTCTTTCTTGTCTTCTTCCTCAACCTTTTTTTCCTCTCTCCAACTTCCAAGTCTGAGGCTTGCCTGACTCAGGGGTGAGGAAGGGTTTGGATAATGCAAAGTTTTACTTATTTGTGTTCAAGGCTGCGTCCTCGTGCTTGCGGTACCTGATGGCTGTGCAGAACCACCTCCTCAGTAACACTATTTTGATTAAACCTGATGACAATGATGACAGTGACAGCTCCTTGCAGGGAGAGACATTGAAGGTACAGGTAAACACCAAGTTTTATTCTAGTATGGCTCTCTCCAGTCAGTGTGCCTGTGACACCTTGGTCCTGCAGTGCATTTGCTGTTTGCTGGTGGTTCTTTTCCTTTTGGTAGAGTTAAATAGCTGGAGAACAATGAAAAACAGTGCAGAGTAAAATCTGCAGTTATTCTGTGTTCAGGATACCAGCTTGCAGTCCCTATTATCCGTGAGAGCAGACAATTCCTAAATATTGTGTATAATGAGATTTTAAATAGATTTTCATTAATATGTGCTAGTAGGATTCCTGGCACGGGAATTTCCTTTCCTGGACACATTACCCCAGACACTTTTTCCTTTCCAAATCACTCAGGTGGTCCTTGAAAAAAATATTTTTAAATAAATAGAAAAGGGGTTTGTTATTTGCCTTACCTGGCGTCTGGTTTTTTGCAGTTTAAACAAACAAAGCTTGTGTAGAACCACCTCCATCAGCTCTCTGAAATAGAGAGAATAAAGTTTGTGGCAAGGGAGCTGTTAGAGGACAAGGTTTGAGGACAGGCTTTGGTTGGTAGAAGTTTATTCAAATGCTTCATTTCACACTGCTTCATCCAACTCCCACGTTTGCCCTGGAGTGCAGGTTGTCTGCTCACAGTACTTTTGGTAATAATTCTACCCTAATGGAATTGATTTCTGAATTTCTAGTATTTTGCTAAGCTGGTTTTATCTGCTGCTCTTTGAGGCTGTGTATGTTTGTGAGGTGCTGCAGTTGGAAGTGATTTGTTCAGGCTCATTGAGTAAATGCTAAATATTGGAGTATTTCTCTTGTCTCACTATTCACGCCGTGTTCATTGTTCAGTTTCTCTCTCTGCAGTGCTCCTCATCCCTGCTAGGACATTGTGTCACCAGTCCTGTCCCTTGGCTGGCTCTCAGCTCTCTCCTGTGCTGGACTTGGGGCTTCCTTCCCTCTAGAAACTGGATGTGCATCCTGTAAAACATGCACCTAGTTTCTCCCAGCACTTTGGGGCTTAACATTAATCAAATTTAAATCTTGGATGAATCTCCTGCTGCAGGCCTGCCAGGTCACATTATCATTCTTTTCATTTGGAAATCCATCTTTTTGTTCTGTTGTCCTTTTTGGGGGGGGGATTCACTGAGAATTTAAGTATCCTGTAACTCTCTTTTTTTACTTAGGAACTCAAGACCAGCATTTTGTCTCTTGCCACACAAATTCTGACAGGATGTGATGAAGTCTTAGAAATGCTGCAACAAGTCACTACAGCACTAATTAACAGTGACATTTCTGACAGGGAGCAAAGGTAAGGCAAGTGGGAGGATCCTAATTTGGAAACAGGGAACTGCTGCTCTTTGTGGCTTATTGTACAAGCACAGTTAGCATTAATTATTCTTTATCACTTTTTATTTGAGCTTTGAATGCACAGGAACTGTTTCTTCCTGTAGCAGTTGTTTAGCACTCAGCTGGTGGAGAATTTAGGATCACTCTCTGTGTGTCAGTCCTGATCATCTGTAGGTTGATATTTCTGTAGGAACCTCAAATTGGGAAGATTTTAGTCAGTTCTAATGGTATTTATGAGTAGGATACCTGGAAATAAACTGTAATTAGCTGGGAATACTCCTGTAAGCTAGAACAATCTGTTTATTTTTAAATTCTTGATTATACATCCCTGGTAGCTGGATTAGATATTTATGCATGACAATCCCTGGGTGTTGTTTTGATATCCCACATATTCCATCACCTGCCCTTCCCTGTCTCCCCTCCTCTTAAAAACACACCTTGGGAATGGGGTGGAAACCAAAGCTGTGAACTTTTCTCTCCTCAAACAAACAGCTCCCTGTCCCAGCTGTGTTCCAGGTTTCACTTTCTGCTTCTCTGTGCCTGCAAGATTAGTTGTGTTTATTGACAACACACAATTCCTGGGTGATATTTTCATACGAGTTCGTGTTCAAATATATTTTTGTAGCTGCAGATCCTTTTCAAGTCCTTTGAGCTCCATGTGCTGGGAGCTGATATCCACACTGGTGCATTTGTGTTTGATGGGGACTTTCATCCTGTGCCCAGGGGAGCTTATCCTTCTCTGAGTAATTATTAAATTGTTGATTTACTGTCTCTGCTCTCAGATTGTTCAGTGAGAATTGTCAGCAATTCAAGGTCACTGACACTTGGGAGAAATTGCAGTGGTTTCAAGATTGTTTTGGGGATTTTGTTCATGTAATACAAACATTCTCTGCTGAATTTTGAGTTGCTATTACAAGATGAAACAGAAGTGACTAAAAGCAGAAGTGCTGCTCCATGAAAAGATTCGTTCCCGTGTAACTTTGGCTCTCCTTCCAGGTTAAAAGGCCTGGAGCAGATCACAAAGGCCACCATGCTTGGCCACCTGCTGCCTGTGCTGCTGACATCCCTGATGCACCCAAACCTGCAGACCCTGACCATGGCTGATGCCCTGATGCCTCAGCTGGTGCAGCTGGTCCTTTACACCAGCCAGGTACGGGCTCTGTGCCACCCCTGGGCTGCCCAGGGCCAAAGCTGGGGCCTGCAGCCTCCAAAATGCTGCTCAGCTTCCTCCAGAGACTCATCCACACACCAGAGTTCAGAGTTTCTCAACAGCTGCCAAAGCTGCTGATGCTGAATGTTAAACTTGGCTGCTCCAGGAGCTATTCAGTAATGATTTCTTGTCAATAACAACAGTAGGATTGTTAATTATTTCAATAATGAGCTCTTAAAATGCTTTACAGTTTTGCATGTCCCTAACACTGTGTATTTTGGGCCACAGACTGCACTGCTGCTTAAAACTCAGTCTCCAGTTTTCTCAGAACTGAACAGTTCCCCCAGTTGTGCTCCAGAGCAGAAAGGGAAGCAGTTACCTGATGAGAGGTGATTTTCTTTACATTTGGGTCTTTGCATGGGATAAGCTGAACTATAATGTCTGTTTGACCATTGTTGTGGGATAAAGCAGCAGTTTTTATTTGAATTAATTTTTAAAGCTGTGCTGGAATGATTTCTAAGGCTGTCTCAGTTTTATATACGCTTTTGCAAAAGGCAGTTAGTTCCAAATTTTGTTCTGTATATAGAATTAAACTATTCATAACTTCAGGTTATTTACACAGAATATGGTTTGTTTAGGTTTTTTTCCTCACCTCAAGCATTAGAAATTAATTCTAAATGTTCCTCTCACAATAAATTAGGCTAAGGAGGACCATCAAGAGAAAATGTAAATTGCTCTGGCAGCATGAGATGCAGAATTAAAACCATTGCAAAGCTGTTAAATGGTTTAATTTACCAAGAAATAACATTTTTAACTCCTGCATTTAAGTGGTGTGTCTGAGCTCAAAGTTTTCCAGCTCCTGCTTAGGAACAGAAACAAACAGCCAAAATCAAATGAAAATGCTTATTTGCAGCTTTGGAGCATTTGGAATACTAAAGATTATGTGATAATGGGATTTTTTGTGAGAAAGAGTATATGTAATGTATGAATAATGATGATAATAGATATAATTATATGATGATAATAATATATGTAATAAATTAATTCCCTCAATACAGTCATGCCTAAAACCAGGAGTCAGTTTCTTGTCTGAGTCTAAATACTGAGAGGTGATTTTTAAGTACTTTATGTTGAATTACAGAAATCTCCTTGCTGTATTTTAGGCCCAATTTCTTACTCTTAATTTCAGGATGCTGGAAGAGAAGGAAGAGCCAGGATTCCTGACTGGTTTGAAGATCCCTGCTCCCTGGGCTGCTGGGAAGACTGTGGAGACAGTGCATCCCGTCAGGGATAATTATAAATTTAAGGAAACTGTCCACATTCCAGGAGCCCGCTGTTTGTATCTTAGATTTGACAACAGATGCTCCTCCCAGTATGATTATGACAAGGTAAGCAAGGACCAGCTCAGCACCTCTGCAATGAGGGAATTCCCTCAAAAAAAGTGGGAGTTCTGCCATGGGACAAGTGTGGGAGGCTCCAGGGATTGGGGGTTGAGGGTGCTTTGGGTTGGTTTTTCCACTCAGAAGTTCTATCAGTTCTGATTTTTTAAAAAATAATTTCAGGCTGGCTCAGACTGTCCACGTTTGACTTTTCTCATTTTTACTCATGTTTAGTTTTCCTTATTTCCCAAATTTTAATCTGGCTGCCTCCTTTGATCAGCACAGTTGGTTTAAACTGGGCAGAGCTGGAGAGGTTCCTTTTTCCCTGATGATAAAGAGCTTGTTTACCTGGATTCATAGGAACAAATACTCGAATTTTAAGAAAACAACCAATAGCACTTATCCACTTTGTGTTATCAGAGAGCTGCTGGTGCTGCTTGCTGAGTGCTGCTGTTTATTCTTTGGCATAGGACAAGTCCTGGTGCTCATAAAGAACTAATGGGATGTTAACGTCACCCATTACTGATTAAACTCTGATCCCACCAAAGTCACTGACAAAACTTTGGCTTTGCTGGGAGCAGGATCAGCCCCTCCCTGCTAGGGAAGGAGTTTGTTTTCTGCCTCAGGGCTGGCAGTCAGGATTGCTCCTGCTCTCTGCTCCCAGCCCTGCTGTGTGAGCAGGGACCAAAGCCCTTCAAGTCCCTGCGTGCCTCAGTTTCCCCATCTGTAAAATGGGGATAATAATACTTAACCCTGGTGCCCTCACAGAGCCTGTGAGGATTGGTTCACGTGCATGGAGCGCTTCGAGAGTCGGAAGCGCGGTGGAAGTGCTAAGTATTATTATTATTATTAGGTTTTCTTGTTTTTCTCTTACAGTCTAACAGTGTATTTTATGTTTTGAAGTTGGTGATCTATGCTGGTCCTAGCACAAACAGTAGGAAGGTTGCTGAGTATGGAGGCAATACACTGGGATATGGCAGCCGTAGTGTCTTAGGAACGGGGTGGCCCAAGGACTTAGTGAAGGTACAGTATTTCCCATCCTCCACTCTTCCCCATAGAAAATCCCCTGTGGAAACCATGCCCAGCCCATTTTACCCTCACAGCTATGCATTCCAAGCTTTTAAGTGTACAGTTATCCATGATGAGATCCCTGCTCAGTGAGCTGTTGTGTCCTTGGGGGAGAGCTTTAAACTTGGCTCTGTGTTCCGTGTGATGCTTCCCTTGGAGTTTGTTTTGTGTCTTCTTGGAATTTCTGATGGAGATATTTGAGTCCTGGAGTCTCTAATGGCACTGCTCTTCTCCTAAGTACACCCTCCTAGGAGAAGTTCTGTGTAGATTCTCTTAAAGTCAATTTTTTGGATAATAACCCCCAAATATATCAAGTAGCAAATGTAACAAATAAATTCCAACCATATCTGTTGGATTTTAAGATTTCATTGGGTGCTTTTGGCAGTAAAACGAAGAAGAATCTCTCAAACTTCTTGAAACCTCAGCATTTCAATGCTTTGGCAATGTGTCCCCTCACACTCTCTGCAGTGTGATTTTTATTTTTGTTTAATATATATTTGTGCTGCTACCTTGTCCCGCGCTAAAACTGGGCTTATTTACATAACAAAAACACATTGTCAAAAGAAATCAAGAGGTCGTTAACTGGAAAGCAATTTCAGACAAAACCTTCATTGTTCACAATTGTGGGTATTTGGTTTACTTTTCACACATGGATTTTGATACTGTTCTTTTAGCAATCTCCTTGATTAATTTGCTGTCATTCTTCTAATTGAAGAGCTTGTCTGTGTTCCTTCAGGAAGCAAATTATTAATTATTGCCTGGTTTCTTGCAGACAAACAATGAAAATCAAGGCTAAGTAACACACTGATAATTTCTGCTTTTGATTTTACAGCTATGGTGGTTCTTTTTGTTTTACTGTAGTCAGCCAGCAGCAAAACTTAAGTTTTCCACTTAAAAACACCTTTACAAAAAGGAAAAAATCTTAAATCAGACTACCTCATTTGAGATTAAAAAAAAACCCCAGATAACTGTCATTAAAAGCATTCATCTGTAAAATAACCCACTTGTTTGAAAAGCCTGTTTGTTTGCCTCAATCATTAAATATATTTTCTTTTCTTCCCCCCTCCCCTTCCTGCGGTGGATATTTGAAGGTGGAAGGAGACACGGTCACGTTCTCCTTTGAAATGCGGAGTGGGCGGGAGCACAACACTCCGGACAAAGCCATGTGGGGCTTTGCCTGCACTGTCCGAGCACAGGTATTCCAGGGGGAGAATCCCAGGGCAGAGCTTCAGCTTCCACTGCCTCCTCCTGCCTGCCACACATTCCACATCCATGGAAATGTGCTTCCAGCTTGGCACTTTGAAATGGAAACCAGCAGTGACTGGTTTGGGCAGTGAGACAAATGAGAAGAACCTGAGTTCAGGATGCAGAGATCCCTGTGGATGGGCTGGCACTCAGGGATTCATGGAGATAGTTGTTATCAAAAGTGTCTTATCTATCTCCTGAAGCCACTCCAGCATCCCTTGCTGCTTGTGGGTCAGGATTTCTTTGTAATAACCTGAAAATCAGAGATGTCCTGAGGAAATAATGATTCCAGCCCACAAAGAGGAGAGGGGAGGGATGCTGGGATCAAACCCAGGGAATCTTGAATCCCACTACAAGCTGAGGTGACTGAACCAAAAATAACTTCACCTGTTCCTTCTTGGTTCAGGAAAATAATGTTTAAACCCCTTACTTCTTGTCTTGAGTTGTTCTTACAAGTTGCTGTTAATTGTTGAGCATTTTTTGTGTAAGAGTTAAGATTGATATTGAGCTATATCTTACATTTAAAAGATTATTTATAAAATCTATCTTGAATCTATTGGAAAGGACTTCCTGGTGGATTGCTTGGCTGAACTTCTTCCTGTTCCTGCTGCAGGAATCCTCAGAGGATGTGTCAGGAGGTTTGCCATTCCTGGTTGACCTGGCCCTGGGCCTCTCTGTGCTGGCCTGTTCCATGCTGAGGATCTTGTACAACGGGCCAGAAATTACCAAAGATGAAGAAACCTGTCAAGAGCTCTTAAGATCTAAACTCTTACAAAGGTAAAAAAAACCAAACCAATTTTGATCTGAGTGCTTTTTTTTCTGAGGGGAGGTGACTTGTTGTGTTCAAGTCTTGTGCTTTTAAGGTGATGTTTGGATCATTTTTCCTGTAGTTTGTTCAGCTTAAAACTGAGGGAATATTCTCCAAACCAGAGGTGTTTTTAGAGTTAAATGAGGGTTGGGTTATGCTTGGTACAAGCCACACTTGATATTTTAATATTTAATCTTTGTAATGTGTTGTTGACTGAAGTGTCTTTCTCAATGAAGGGGGAAATAAAAATCCTTTTCATTGGTTTTTAATTCTTTTTGCAGGTGCCAGTGGCAGGTGGAAGCCAACGGAGTCATATCTCCAGCCCTTACTCCAAGCCCTTCTCCATTGCCTCTCACCATAGAGGAGGACAGGGAATTCACATATCCCTCTGATGTGCTCGTGCCTCCTGTTGGACACTACTTTGATCTGCCCAGGATTAGGCTGCCCCCAGGAATCATGGTCAAGCTCAGGGAAATTTCTGGACGTGCTCGGCCTCAATTTAGACCCAGTATAAAGTAAGGAGTCCTTGTTTCCCTCTGGGTTTTTAACCTTGTTTGTGAATGCAGCATCTGATGATTTATGAATATGAATTGTCCAAGTTGGTCTCTTACTCCTGATTAATGAGTTTCTCTGGAACCCTAGGGAAGTGATCCAGCCAGAAGTCATGGAGGAGATGGTGGTTTCATGTGTGATTAAACATCTCAATTTGGTTGATGCTCTCCAGTCCCTGATAAATTTCCAATATCAGGAGGAGCACGCTGAAGAATATGATTTACTTTGTAAAATTATGGGAGAGACCTTTAAGAAGCTGAATGCCATGGAGAGACAACTGCAGGTAAAAAAATAAAATTATTTAGAACAACAGAGAATAAAGGTGTATTTTAGCACCACAGAAATACAAAATGGACTCAGATTTCTTCTTGTAAAATCCCTTCTACGCCTTAAGTGCAACAAGTGTGATTTTTGTCTCTATCAGAGTGTGGCTGAGCTGGAGCAGAAGTGGCAGAACGAGGTGGATGATGCCATGCACGGGAAGCTGGAGAACAATGTCCCCTTTTTTTATGATTATCACTTCAACGAGGTGAGCCCTGGGGCTGCTGTGGGTGCTTGTGCCCCACTCTGCTTCCTCAAAACTGTTCATGCTTCTCCTTCCCTTTGTTTAGAGCAAGATGAAGGAACTGGAGCTTCTGTGTTCAATGAAGGAAGTTTGTTTTGATGGAAGTGATCTTGAGAACGTGGTCCTGGCATTAAGGTCAGTGTTAGTGAACATTTAGGCCTCAAAGGAGGGGCAGCTTCAGGGGAATTCCAGGGAGTTCTGAAAGTATCTGATTAAATTATTAGAAACTTCTGTGCTAAATATATTAATATTAACACCTACAATTCCTTGTGTTTGCTAAGGGATCTCTTGTTCATTTCTTTCATTTTTTCTTCTTTCTCCTTTGTTGGCACAGAACAGACTGATGCCTTGAGTCCTCTCTAGCTGACCTTTCCCACAGGAGCCCTTCCTTTCTGAAAGCATTCAAACATCAACTTGGCTTCTTTTACTTCCCTTTCATAATCCTAGGGAGAAGTTCTTCCAAGAGGTGAATTCACTGATCCAGAAGACCTCTCATCCCTTAGCAAAGACAAAAACCTTGGTGAAGAGCTTGATGAACAGAGCAGAGCTGTTGTTGCATGTGACCATTGCAGCACAGTCTGGGATCACAAGGAGCATATCTGGGACCCCTGCAGAGACTCCAGGTACATCTCTCATTACTAGCATTTTCTAAAGATACCTTTTATATCTTATTTTTCCATCTTTTGCTTTAAGTTAAACTATTTTCCCCTTAATTAAATTAATTCTTTTACAATAAATAAAGTCGAGTCTCTGTTTTCTGATTGCCATGATGATGGTAAATAAAAATCTGAGTAATAATAGATGGAATTTAAACTTCAGTCTCCTGATTTATTGAGGAAAAATACTTAACCAAAGCAAAAGAAATCTGATTTGAAACAATACCTGAAAACAGGAAAACCCTCAGAGGTGGTTTTGTATTTTGTTGGTAGTGAGATTTAATCATGTCTGAGCTATAATTTCCACATTTTCTTGTTTACATATTTCATATGAAAACATGAGTGACTTGCAGTTCTCCTTCTAAATCTCTCTGAAGTAATTCTTAACCTGCCCTGATTATTGTTTTTTTTAAAGCTATATTCAGAAGTTTGTGAATTGAATTCTTCCATTCCAAATCTTTAACTCTCAACAGGGTTGAAAACAAGAAAATTCTCTGATCCGAGTTGCACATTCTTGCTTTGCCTAGATTTTCCCCACCCTATGTTTCAGCTTCCCCTGGGATATCCACCAGTGATTTTAAAGTCAGTTTGTAAATAATTTCCTGCACCAGGAATGACCTTTTTCATTATCATTTTATAATACTTCAGCCTGTAAATCAGCCTCTGAGGCCAAGGTGATCTCACACGCCGTGCGCCAGCCCGTGTTCCTGCGCAGCATGTCCGCCCCATCCGACCTGGAGATGATTGGCAACGAGGACATCGAGTTTGCCCGGGCCAGCCAGAGGTACAGCAGGGTTTATTCCACCCCTTCACACCTCTGTGCTGTTCCAATGATCAACTTGATCAAATTTATCACTGCCAACACAGCAGGATTTGTGGATCAGCTTCCTGCTGTGGCCTGTAATGTTCCCATTCCCTTGCAGGCGCCGGCACGTCACCAGCCACAGGAGCAGCTCCTTCACCCTGCTCCAGTCCCTGGCCATTGAGGACAGCAGGGACAAACCCACCTACAGTGTCCTGTTGGGGCAGCTCTTTGCTTTCATTGGGACAAATCCCGACCAAGCCGTACGTTGTTACTTTATTTCAAATTCCAACTTGCTCAAAAATGGGGTGTGCCTTATTTGTGTCTTAACACAAATCTCATCCCAAACCTCACAGGTGTCCAGCAGCAGCTTCCTGCTGGCTGCCCAGACCCGCTGGAGACGTGGGAACACCAGGAAACAGGCTCTGGTGCACATGAGGGAGCTGCTGACGGCCGCCGTGCGTGTCGGGGGCGTGACCCACCTGGTGGGCCCAGTGACAATGGTGCTCCAGGGAGGGCCAAGGTGGGTGCATTTCTCCAGAATTCAGTGCTTTGGTCTCTGTGGAAGGGAATAAATTGCTTTGGACAAGGGAAAGCCAGGAATGAGTAGCTGTGAGGGCACAAGTTGGCCGAGCTAAGGTTGCAACAAGCACTTTGATAAGGAGAAGGTGAAAAGGCAGAACCTTCTAAGAAATGTTTTCATTTATCAGTAGATGAACTTTTATACTGGGCTGACATGTACCCAGGTATGTAGAGAGGGTATCCTCTCTTGATTTAATTATAAATTAAATCAATTAGATACTAGTGGTAGATTTAGCTGATACTGTCATCTAAATGTAATAAATGTTTTGTATTTTGTTTGTAGTGAGATTTAGTAATGTCTGAGCTATAACTACCACACTCTCTTGTTTACGCATTTCGTATGAAAGCATGAGTGACTTGCAGCTTTCCTTCCAAGTCTCCCTTGAGTAATTCTTAACATGCACTGATTATTATTTCCTTAAAGCTGCCTTTGGAAGTTTGTGAATTGAAGCCTTCCTTTCCCAATCTCTAACCCCCAACAGGATTGAAGAGCTGACGTGTGGTGGGATGGTGGAGCAGGTCCAGGAGGCTTTTGGAGAGACGATGACATCGGTGGTGTCCCTGTGTGCCCGGTACCCCATCGCCTGTGCCAACAGCATTGGCCTCTTGTGCACCATTCCCTACACAAGGTGTGCAGGGGCTTGGGGAAGGCAAGGGGGGCATCCACACCTGGCCTTAGTGGGCTTTGCCTTTAAGGAGAAGCATTAAATAGTATAAGTACATCCCCTTTCCTCATCATGAGGAGCATCTGAGAACATCCAGGTAAATTCCCTCACAATTTCATCTGTGGAGGACAAGGGAGAGGCAGAACTACCTTTCTGCCGAGTGAACTAATTAATTACTGAGCTAACAGCAAGTTCTGGATTCCCATTGTGATGGAGAAGTTAATTCCAGCCTGAATTTCTCCTGCAGGAGCGAGGAGAAGTGTCTGGTGCGTAGTGGCCTGGTCCAGCTCATGGACAGGCTCTGCAGCCTGAGCAGCCAGACAGAGTCCAGCTCAAATGAAAAACAGACCAAGAAACAGAAGGTGGCCACCATGGCTTGGGCTGCCTTCCAGGTGCTGGCCAACCGCTGTGTGGAGTGGGAAAAGGAAGAAGGTAGGAACACTGGAAATGTCGTCTGCTCTTTGTGTTAGAACTGTCTGAGGAGTGGTGTAAATATATTTAAAATGGGGCACTCATTCACTATGACTTGGGACTCTGGATTCTTAAGAAGTGAATACAAAATTCAGTGAATTTTCTTTTTCTTGTTTTTTTAATTCTGGTTTTTTTCCTCCCCATGGAAACAATTTCAAGTTTTGCCACTTGATTCTATCTAAACATAATCAGAGAACCTGGAGATTCTGAGTGATCATTTGGCATTTCTCCTGTGGTAGAATTCATCCATAACACACTTAGACTTATAGACACGTGGCTGTTGGCTAATGGTGGATGTATCAGGGGTTATTTGTGGTGTGTACATTGATTTTTGTGGATTACAGCTGTGTGTTCTTCCATCTCTTCCCAAGGGGGTTCCACCGACGCCGTTCACTCCGGGCTGGCCAGGCAGGTCTCCAGCCTCCTCACCAACCACCTGGCCAGAGCCACAGAGTGCTGTGGCAACCAGGCTGCAGGGAATGATGCACTGCAGGACGTCCTCAGCCTTCTGAATGACCTCTCAAGGTACCAGGCCTTTGTTCTGGAGTGTTTTCTTCCTGTGTACCAAAGCCTATGTGGGATCTTTTGTGGATTTTTTTAAACCGTTCTAAAACTGGTTCTTAATGTTAGTGTTTAATCAGTGCTGTCAAGTGACAGAAGAATTGCTACAAATGTTTTGTCAGACACTGAAATTGCTTTTAATACATCTTATAAATAATAAATTAATTTGGTTTTAATTTCAAGATTCTTTTCCCTTTCAGGAGTCACATAGGTAAAGCCATCCTGAGCCAGCCAGCCTGTGTGTCCAAGCTTCTGTCCCTTCTCTTGGATCAGCGTCCTTCTCCAAAGCTGGTGCTTATAATCCTGCAGTTGTGTCGTGCTGCTCTGCCTCTCATGAGTGTTGAGGACTGTGGAAACGTGGAATTGCCTCCCTGGAGTTACTCAGTGCCCTCTCTGAACAGCGAGCAGGATGATCCCAGTGACCCAGCCTCCAAGATTGCCTCCCTGCTACTGGCCAAGCTGGCGGATTATGTCGTGCCAGGTACCAGCAGCTGTTTGCTGATGTGCCCGATGGATTTGTGGTTCATGGAATTTTGGAATGAAAAGGACCTTAAAGCCCATGCAGTCCCCCCCCCTTCCACACCTTCAGCTATCCCAGGTTGCTCCAAGCCTGGTCCAACTTGGCCTTGGACACTTCCAGGGATCCTGGGGCAGCCACAGCTTCTTCTTCAGTTTCCTGTGCCAGGAACTTTTGTGTTGATAGAAAGCTCAAGTATTGGGAGGTATCTGGTATGTCACTGAGAGCAAGGCTATTCCTGTGCCTTTCCATCTGCTTCCTAATTTCCCTGGCCTCAGACCATAGTGGGTGTCTCAGTGATGTGTCAGACATGTCCCAGATGTGTCAGCATTAGTTCCAAGGGTAAGAAAATTCATGGTTGTGTTTCTTTATTTTCTTTTTTCCTTTCTACTTCAAGGCTGCCAGACAGTCCTTTCTCCAACTGCCTCTGAGCCAGATACTACCTTGGCAAAAGCCAGCCCTAAAAATTCCATAAAAGGTGATAAAGATCCTGGAGAAGAAAGCGAGGCAGTGGATGGTAAACTCTCTATTTTTATCCATAAAAGAGAAGATCAGTCCTCCCATGAAGTCCTTCAGCCTTTACTAAGGTAATCACAGCTCACTGGACTGGAATTAGAACGAATTTGTCAATTCCCTTTATCTTCTTTTTTCCAGTGCTGCAGCTGCAGAAAAATACATCCTAGATTTAAGAGTAAATGGGAAAGCAAAGTGTCTGCCCACTGTGTTGTGTTTACTGGCAAAGCAATCAGATAATGCAAAGGAATATGGGAGCATCTTCATCTCTCTGAAAACAATCTCATGAAAAATTAGCTACTTAGACTCAGTGTTTCTGATGGAATATCATTTATCTTATTTATGGTGTGACAGGCTGGGTAGGACTAACAAATAGAGCTGTCAGGGCAAAATGGCTTTAAAAGCACTGCTTTAATAATGCATAAGCTGGACAATAATTTGCTATTAAACATTCTTTAGTATTCTCAGCACCCACCTGGATGCTGGGATCACTGAATGTCAATGCTGTCACCTCCTGCATTTTGTGTTATTTGTTTCATCTTCCCCCACTCCGTGGGTTGATTTTGGACCCATACTCTAAAAATTACATTAAAAGGTACAAGTGAAAGGTGAACTCGGAGCCCTGGGCATTTGTGATCAATAAAAACCATTTCATGAGACTTCTTTCTAAAGGGGGGAAGGGTTAAATTGCTTTGCAAATAACTGCATTTAATAGGATTAAATTTCCTCTGTAAATGGGGTATGTCCTTAACTGCCTAATATTTCTCTTGCTGTTGAACATTCAGCTGCAAGGGTGGCTTCAAATCATTTCAAAGCACCCATAATATATGAAATTGGACTGTGTGGCTCAGCTGTGTTTTCCAGCAGTCAGAACAAAGCTCCTGTGTTTTGTTTCCCCTCCAATAGTAGCTCAGAGGGTCGCCCATTCCGACTGGGAACTGGAGCCAACATGGAGAAGGTGGTGAAGATGGATCGGGACATGACAAAAGTAAGAGCAGAAATAACTAAAGAATTGCTCAACATCCTGAAAATTGCTGGCCAGTCAGAATTCTTGGCTTTTGCTGATGTTAAGACTCCTTCGTTAAATATTGTTTTATTCATCATCTGTAAATACAGATCCAATACAGGGATAAATGAAGAAAAAGAATTTCACCTGATGCTTCCTGCAGCCATTGTAGGTCAGGTTTAAGCCCCTCTAATATTCTCTTTCCTCAAGTGTTTAATGCACTTTGATAATGCAAATTTTAAGCCACACGAATTAAAATTTCATGTCTATTTTCAGATTTGGTGGCTTTTTGATCAGAGAAACTGAACTGTTAATTTAAGAATGGAAGGTTAAAGGCTGTGAATTGATCCCTGATCTCTCTGCAGATGATAAAAAGCAAGAGACAGAACTTGTCTATGACTAACACACACCCAGGAGGAGGTTTTGCTGTGTTCTCAGCACTTTCACATGAGCAGAGTGACCAAACAGATCTGACATTTGCCTTCTGTGGCAATTTCCTTTGCAGAGTGGCTGCTGTGAAGTCATTACAGAAGAAGCTGCTGCAGCTCTTAGAAAGGCAACCAAGTGGGCACAATCTGGGCTGATAGTGAGTGTGGGGCCACCCATAGAGACTGTCAATCCAGAGAGCAGCAGTGGATTGTCCACTGGGGACAAAAAGAAGACTGCACAAACTTCAATTTGCAGGGAGAGGAATTCGGAGCTCGCCAGGTAAATCCCCTTAGTCTGCATTCTGCTTTTCTCTCTGCCAATATTTGTAGCGCTCCCAAAGATAATCTGGCTGTTCATAAACTTCCTTTTGCCTTTTTTATGTGTATCTTGTTGACAACTAAAGCTTCTTTTTGTTCAGTGGTTTTGAACTGAATGGTGAAATTGCCTTTGTCTCCTGGCCAGGACGGATCCGGTGCGGCCGTTCATCAGCGGGCACGTGGCAAACAGCATGGCAGCAGAGGTGATTGCCCTGCTGCACAGCCTGCTCATGGCCCCAGAGTCCAATGCAGCCCAGATCTGGACAACAACTGCTGAAAAAGTGAGCAAACACAACCATGAGTGGCACATTCCTCACTGGGGGTTGAGTAGTTAGAGAATGTAATGATTAGCAAGGCCTGAGCTGCTCCATTCTGATTTGCACACGAGTGTGTGGAACTGCACAGGCCCAGCCCTTTCTCAGCTGTCTCAGGGTCAGGGTGGGACAAATACTCAAAATTTACCCATCATTAGATCATGTGCTGTCACTCTTTTCAGGCATCAACAATGCTATTTGTTGGGGAGTTCCCTTGCCTGTGGCAGGTTATTCTACCTTGGCTATTCTCTTGGCTGTGGCCTCTGAGGGTACAAAGCGTTGGCTGGAACAAAGCACATTTGTTTTATGTTTCTTTGAGTCCTGCAGCATCTAATCTATTCCTTAGGTGAAATCCTCAGCAAAGACTTTTGCCAAGATTATATTTTATCCTAAAAGTTAACTTGGGAATGGTCATGGCTTTGATGGTGCTCACACTTCAGAGAACTTGGAATATTCTGAGTTACATAATTCTCTTCAAGAACAAAAAAAAATTCTTCTGAGACTGTGTGGGCTGGAGGCTTGGGGCATTGGTTTTTGTTGGAATTGTGCTTTGAAGTCGTTCCCTGATATTTTTGCTTCTGTCTTCAGGTTCTGTCTCGGGCTCTGATGTACATTCCACAGCTTGGGAAATATGCAGAGAGCATTTTGGAGAATGGGAGTAGCAGTGGAAGGAAACTGGCTAAACTTCAGAGGATTGCTCGGCAGGCAGTGGCTGCCCTGTGTGCTCTGGGTGGCTTTAAGGAGACAATTAAAATAGGTTCTGAAGTTCAGGTAATTCAGTGCTGTTCATCTTTGATATCTTAGACGAGAATTGCTGCTTTCCTGAGGTTTTCCCTGCACTGGCATCCTTGGGAGCAGGATGTGCTTGTGGAACAGCAGCTTGTGGAGCTTGTTTCCTAGAACACCCCCCTGTGCTTGTGTGTGCAGTTGGTGTGTGATGTCAGACACTGATTCCTGGTTGTAACGCCTTCCATCTCATGCAGCTCTTCTTTGGTTGTAGGTTTTAGGCAAAGGAATAGCAGGAAGCATTGGAGTTGTGGCATCTATTAATGAGCAAGAAGGTATAGCCACGGTCAAATTCCCACCCACCACTATAGACACTAGAAAGACCTCCCAGGCATCAGACACTTTAACTATTCCATTATCTAGGCTCTGTGTTCCAAGATCTGAGGTATGGGAGTTTTAAACATCCAATATTCAGTATAATCTTGATTCTTGCTTTATTTCTGTCACAGCATACTGACTATTAATCTACAGCACGTAAAAAAAAAAAGTGTTTCATCTTTGCTTATAAATGATTTGTAATGTTTGCCTTATGTTTTAAGCATATATTAACAATGTGTTTAAGTTCTCATTCGAGTAACATAAATATTCATCTTTTGTGCTTAAAGATATTCCATTGCATATTGGGTTGGGGGTTTTTTTGGTTGATTTGTGGCTTGGTTTGGGGTTTGTTTTTTTTCTTTTATTGGTATTTGGTGCTGATTTGGGGATAGTAAAATATAAGAATTAACTCCAGGTAATAAAACACCCTCATTTCTTAGAAACTAACTACTTGAATTTAACTTTTTACCGTGCCCCCCCACCATCAGGCATTGCCTCTTCATAAACTGTCCATTACTGAGAAGGTAGTACAGGCAGTCCAGTCCATGTTGCTCCCTCAGGAGGGAAGTCTCTCTATTCACACCTCACTTCCTGCAACAGGAGATGGCTCAACCCCAGTAATGGCAGTGGTCCGGCTCCTTGCTGAAATTAGAACCAGGTGAGTCCTGGCTTTGTGCACAAACATCCCAGGGAATTGCATGAGTTCTTGTGCCTGTCCTCTGGGGGTGTACAGCAAGGGAACTGCAGAAATTCCTCTTTGCTCCCTTTTAGTGTCTGGGTGTTGTTCATGAATGTACCTGTAACACACTGACCAAATGCTTCAATAAATCCATTTATGAAGCAGAGAAAAGCTGCCTTTGGGGGAGGGTTCAGCTAAAATCAGGGTTAAGACCACCCTTAAACTGCCCTTGAATTCACCACTGTAAAGCCAGCTTTGAATTCAGCACACACTTTGTAACACTTCAAATGTATTATTTTTCTATTCAGAGCATGCCTGGTGATGGCTCAGCTGTTGGAAGACAGCTCATTCTGTGAAGAATTCATTCAACAGTGCCCAGCTGCTGTAGAAGTTCTGAATTTGGTGGCCCAGGAGTGCAGCCCTGGTATGTAGCCAACACCTTCTTGGCATATTCAGGTCAGAGACAGTGCAGCTTTTAAAATCATTTCAGTGTTTTCTCCTCCAGCTACTCAGAGTTTAGGAACTGGCACAGGACAGAGTGTCTTGTCACAGCTGCTGAGCTGCTGATGGAGGAGCAGCTACTATAATCAGCCAAAATTATTATACATTAGGCATTAATTTAGTCCAGAACAGGATTATTCTGTATGTCAAAGAAGCAAGTCCTGGTTGTTCTTCTCCACTCTCCACTTCCCTTGCTTCCAGCATATCCCACTCTGCATTCCTTGACATTATCATTTGTATGGGGTTTTTTTATGACCTTTTTGCTGTTTTTTTCAATGCTTTGTTATATTCCAGATCCTTGAGCTCTCCTTGTTAAAGGATAAGCACTGGGCCCAGCAGAAATCTTAGTTCAGGGGCAAGTTTTTAGGAACATGCCAGAGAAAAAGTGGCTGAAGGATAGGAGCCAAGGGATTTAGGTGTGAAAAGGCAAGGACTGATTTTTGTGACAGCAAACAGAAATTTTTTTGCTTTCCTGCCTTTGCTGGGCCATAAACTTGCTCACTAAAATGAACTTTATATCTTAATTAACATAACAGTGTCTTTGCAAACCAAATATAAATTAAACATGAGAAAATACTTGCATATGTTAAATTTTACCCTTAATTCCATTGTTTAGGTAAGTGAGGTTGATCAAACCTCCTCAAAGTGCAGATATCATATTTATTTCTGCATTAAGGCTGCACTGTTGGACTGGAGGAAGCAGCTGGAAGCTGATGCCTGGTTTGGGTTGTTGTTGCAGGGGAGAGGCTCGTGGTTGTGGAGATGCAGTGTGAGAGGTTACGGATGTTGTACCGGGACTGTGCTCGGCCCCCTCCTCCTCCCCTGCAAGCAGACAGGAGACAGGTGAGCACAGGGACAGTGCTGAGCCCTCTGCCCTGGGAGAACCCCCTGCTGCTGCCCAAACTTGAGGGCATTCTTCTTGAAACAACTCATTTCATGTGAATTTCTGTACTGGGATTTGATTTGTTGGAGTTGTATTAAATGTGCCCCCCGTAAACTGTGTGGTTATATTTTAGTGGGTGACTTGAATGGTGATTGGTAGAATAAACTGCTCTGTTGTGTCTGCAGCCCAAAGAAATCACGTGGAGCCCATCCAGGGTGTTCCCCCCAGTGAGAGCCTGCATGTTCTCCTCACACCTCACTGCAGTGACCTTCCTGGCTGATCCCAGTGCAGGTGGGGGACTTCCTCGGGGCACCTTTATCTATGCCACCTCCCCAGTGCCAGTACAGGTGAGACCTCACAGCTCTCCAACACTTTGTCCTTGAATATCCAACAGTGCATGGAAAGGAAGAGCAAGAAAATTGCCTCTTTAAGCTCTGTTTTGTAAATAACCTTTTAAAATGTGTCATTACTTTTATTTCTAGGCACCGTCATTCTACTGGGAAATTGAAGTGGTTTCCTATGGAGATACAGATGATGACACTGGGCCAATAGTTTCCTTTGGCTTTGCCACAGAGGCTGAAAAACGGGATGGGGCTTGGACAAACCCAGTGGGCACCTGCCTCTTTCACAAGTAGGTTGGAGATTCACATCAAAACCCATTTGTCAGCAAACTGGGAAGGAGGCTGTAGAGGGCAATACATACTTGTAAATTGAAATGCTAAAATGATGGACTGGAATATCTTTGCAAAATCAGGAGAGTTGAGTTGCCTTTTGAGTATCACAGCTTTGGTGGGTGGTGGTCCTGCTCTACCTCAGTCCTCTGTCTCATTGTGTCCTTGTTGCCCCTCAGCAATGGGCGAGCAGTGCATTACAATGGCTCCAGCCTGCTGCAGTGGAAGAGTGTCAGACTGGATGTGACTCTTTCTCCTGGTATGTGAGAGCATCCTAAAATCCTTGTCTGCTCCATCAGAAAATCCTCTGCATGTCAGGGAAATGTTAGATGAGAAAATTGATTAAATCCTTTTTATGATTGTGTTTTTCTCCAGGTGATGTAGCAGGAATTGGATGGGAAAGAACAGAAGGAACTCCCCCTCCTCCAGGGCAGCCAGCAAAGGGCAGAGTTTATTTTACATATTGTGGACAGAGACTTGTGCCCTACCTAGAGGATGTGTCTGGTGGAATGTGGCCAGTTGTCCACATTCAGAAAAAGGCAAGTTTGTAACAGAAATACGTCACTTACTATGCTTTCACAAATATTAAAAAACATTATATAAAATATTGAACCTGCTCTGTAGAAAAGCAGATTGATAGCTTTTACCTTTCTTGGGTAGGTTGAGGTATTCATTGGCCCTCCCAGGTGCATGTGTTGTGTCATTATTTTGGTTTTCTCTGCCCAGTAGCACAGCAGTGTGCAGCTGGCCTGGCAGGATGCCTTGTGCCATGCCAGGGGCTCCTCTCTCAGCATTCCTGGCCAGCAGTGACCTCACTTCAAAGCACCCAGCTCAGCCTGCTGCAGCTTGAAGCTGGAAAGCAGGAGAGTTCCAACTGTGTCTTTAGCAGCTTGAAGCTTTCCCACAGTGCCAGCTGGGGATCCTGGTGGTGGGGAGGAGTGATCAGCTCCTGCCTGGAGCAGGGTGAGGTCTCAGAGCAGGATCTGAGAGCTTCCCTGGGTCCTTTTGCAGAACACCAAAGTGCGGGCGAACTTCGGCTCGCGGCCGTTTGCCTACGCCGAGGGCCAGGCTCACCGCAACGCCGCCGACCTGTGCCTGGACCTGGCTGAGGAGATCAGTGCCAACTTCGAGGCCCTGCCCTTTGCCATGGCCTCTGACAGTGACAATGACGCCGGCACCAGCATCGCCTCAGACCCCGGCACCCACGGGCCCCCCTGCAGGATCGCCGCCGTCGCCACGGCTCAGCAGCGTAAAGTGACATTCGCTCCTTTTAAAGCTCTTCCAGCAGAAATGCCAAGCAAGGAAATAGGATTTCAGCCCAGCCTGGCTGCAGTCCTTAGTCCTTAGGTTGTGCCTGTTTAGGGGGGCAGTACCACAAGTCAAAGCCATGTTTATCTGATTTTAGACAAGGCAATTAAAACAGTCTTCTTTGGTCTTCCTCTATGTGACTACGCAAATTATTTGTAATTGACTTAACTACAATGAGAAATTATTTCATTAGTGCTTGGGATACAATAGGATGTCACGGTGGATTGGATCAGCCAATTGGTTATGCTGTGTCAAAAGGCATTGCATTCCCACCCCCTGACTGGAGAGCATGGAATGCTGTGTATCTCCAATTTCATGGGATGTCTTTGCATGCATTAGCATCTCATTATTTCTGTCTGTGTCTTGCAGAGTATGACAGTGACACATCCTGCCACTATAAAATGGAGCTGAGCTATGAGAACTTCATCACCTCAGGCCCTGATCCTCACCCTCCTCCTATTGCAGATGATGAAAGTGATGATGATGATGACGATGATATTCCCAGGGTGAGGAATGTGGCAAACTCTGCCTCCTCTAATTTAGAGCCTAAAACCAGATCTTCTCATTTAGATTTTTAAATTTTGCCACACAAGAGTTTTTCCTGCTTCCATAACCAAAATATAACTGCTGGTAACTTCCCACTTCTTGCTGTTCTAAAACACTTCTGTCTTTGTAGGAGGATCACTATGCCCTCTTGGTCAAAGCCTGGGAAACCAAAGTTTTCCCTACAATTAGAAGAAGATTCCGTAATGAGGCTGAGAGGAAGTCTGGGCTGGATCAGATTAAAGGAGCTTTACAGTTAGGTATGGCTGTATTTATTTCCACGCATGTTGTTTTCTGTGATGTGCAGGAAGTCTGAGAGAACACCTGTGTTTTTTTCGTATTTTATTCAGGGCTGGAAAATGTAAAAAAAATTTCCCTTGCTGTTTCCCTCTTTTCCCTCGGAGTTTAGAATTTGGTTTGTGCTCATGCTTTAACACTTTTACTATGTTGGACTATTTAAATAGGGAAAATGGTTTCAGAAATAGTGACAGAATTCGCTGTGATACGTATACAGAAACATTCTGGAATAATAGTTTGGGAAGAAACTATATCCGTGCATTTCTGTCTGTGACTATCAAGGCAAAACTTCTTAGGTTTAAATAATAATAAGGGGAGATTTGGGAGTTTTGTAGAATTCAGGTCTGGCAGGACAATGTGTTTGTGGAAAAGTCACATTAAGAGTGAGGTAGGAATTCTGAGCCCTCATGAGAACTTCAGGAAAAGCTTCTCAGGAAATCTCCCAATCTCCATCTTTCAGCCTGAGTAATTAGAGAACTCACCTGCTTGGGATCTTAATGAGAGTAAGAGCTTACTTCAAGTGGCTGAGGGAAATGACTTGCAGTCCCTCCTGTCTTTCAGGAATGGTTGATATAGCAAGGCAAACTGTGGAATTCCTGTACGAGGAAAACGGAGGCATCCCAAGGGATCTCTACCTTCCCACCATCGAGGATATCAAAGATGAGGCAAACAAATTCACAATTGATAAAGTACGGAAAGGTAAGGGCAGCACAACTCTTCCTGAGGGGTAAAGAAAAGCTTAGAGGTTTTTGGGATCTACTGCAGAAATTGTCACCTGAGGAAAACACCTTCAAATGATGTCCCTTTCTCCAGGTCTCACTGTGGTGACTCGCTCTCCTGACAGCAACAACGTCACCAGCAGTGCTGTGGGAACAGCTCTACCCAAATTTGCCATTCGGGGCATGCTGAAGACATTTGGCCTTCATGGGGTTGTTCTGGATGTGGACTCAGTGAGTAAAGACAAGCTAGGAGGACTTTTAATGATCAGCATCACACAGCTGGGAGCAAAAACTGCTGGATGCTGGATTGGGGCTCTCTTGGAAGGAAAAATGTGGTTATGATTATTGTGCTACTGACAGTGCTGGGTTTGGTGTTGCAGGTGAATGAACTGGTCCAAGTGGAGACCTATCTGCGGAGTGAGGGGGTGCTGGTGAGGTACTGGTATCCCATTGACATGTTGGAAAGGCCACCTGCAGGATACAGGAGGACTGCAACCAATGGATTGGTCACCCTGGATAACACCAACATCCAAATCCACAGGTGAAAAGAGAGATGTAGTTACAAGGCACTTTATTACCTGAATTTGGATTACCTGAAGAATATTTTCTATAGTACAGTTACCTGCTACAGCTTTGTTTCAAGCAGTACAAACTTCTGAATTTTATTGTCATGATTGGATTTAACGTTAAGGATTTAATAGAATTAATGTTTGTGTTCCCTAGGGAGCTGTTGAGGAGTGAAGCTGCCCTGGCCAAGCTGTACTGTCGCATGGCTCTGCTCAATATTTTTGCTCCCAAATCTCCCCACATGTTCACCCGGCTGTTCCACATTCCTGCCATCCGGGATATCACCCTGGAGCACCTTCAGCTGCTCTCTAACCAGCTTCTTGCACCACCTCTTCCTGGTAAACACTTGGTTTTGTCACAGCTCTTCTTCAGTACAGTATTTTTCTGGGGACAAAAAAAAAATTGGTATTTCTGTATTAGCTGGTTAATAATGATGGTATTTGAGAATGAGCCGGGGTGATCCCACAGCTCCATGTTTGTCCTTGCCAGGGTCTGGGCTGAGGCTGGTGAGGGGCACAGCTGGCATGGAGAGCCCATCCCAGCCACAAGGCTGGGCCTGGGTGGGTCCTTTTTCCTGCTGACTTTTAGGCAAGAAATTTTCCACTTGAAAACAGAGGTTGGGAGTCTTCCAGGTGTTTTACAGCTTTTGTTTCCCAGGCTACGTAAACATTTGGAGTGATCTCCAAATTTGTGCTGTTTTCCTTGTGATTCCAGATGGAACCATCAGCTCAAGCTCCATTCTCCTGGCCCAGTCCCTGCAGCACTGCATCCATTCCCAGACCTGTGCTGCCACTGACCTCTTCTACCAGGGCAATTCCCAGGCCATCAGGGAGTGGCTCACTGTGGCCATTACTCGGACACTGCATCAGGGAGAGGAGAGTCTGTTGGACCTCACCAAACAGATCTGCTCCTTTCTGCAGGTGAAATACTCACTCACGTTTCATGAGAGTGTTGGGTTCCCTTCTCAGGAGCCCTTGTTCTCTGTGTGATTGTAATTTCCATGATGATGTCCCTCACAGGGAATTGTTTCTCTGGATGGATTCTATTATCCTGATTGTGGTGGGCATACTGAAAACAGAAGCAGTAGCAATGCTCTGGATTGAATTAAAATGAAGTGGCCTCCCACTGTGTCGTAATTTGCAATTAATTAAATACACTGGCTATAGAGCACTCTATAAATAAAGAAGAGGGAGGAGGTTTGCTGCTGTCTGGGATCTTTCATGATGAATTGTCCTGTTACAGGCGGCACCAGAACAGTTCCCTGCTGAAGAATTCCCAATTTCTGAATCCAAGGTCAACATGGACGTGAATTTTCCTGGGGCTGCCTTTGTGATTGTGTCCTGCAAGGAAAGTCAGTCTGGCTTCCGAAAAGAGTGAGTCATGGAGAGAGGCAATGCTGGGCCTGAACCTGACAGCCCTGGGGATGGAGTTATTTATTTTTTTTAGAGTTTTCTCTTCTCTGAGACTTATTCTGAGTGATGGCTGGGACATTTTCCAGCTGGTTTGAGCCTAACCGAGCTGTTCTGCTGTTTCCCCAGCTCATCCCTGTACAAAGCCCCCTGGGCTCGGGTGCTGGTCTATGGGCTGGGGCACAAGGTGAAGAGGAACGGGCAGCTGAACCTGATCGAGGCCGTGTGCTACCCCCGCGACGCCTCCCCCACCAACACCGGCCTCACGCCGCCCCCCACCACCAACCAGTACCCGGCTGTGATCACCCCCACGGACAGGGTGCACATCAAACTGGGTGAGCACAGCCACAGCACCAGGGAAAAGCCTTCACCGTGCCCTCAGAGCTGAGAACAGTTTCATTGTGGCCTCTGCAGCACCTTCCTGCATGGTCAACAGCCCTAGCAGCAGTTAGGGCAGGATTTTTGTACAAGGAATTAATTATTAACAAAAAATCCTGGTTTTATAAAAATTGGCAGAGCAAAACATGCTGATTTTTATATTCCAGTTCACCCAGCAGTGTTTGTATGTGAAATATTTTATTCAAAATACTAATTTCTGCAGTGTTGGTGCTGCTGGTGTTTGAGGAGCTGTTTCAGATGGAAAATAATTTTTTATTCCTTCTTTAGGACCCTCTTATCCACAGAGTAATATATCTGCCGTGTGGTAATATTTAGGTCACCCCAACTTCTCCAGTGAGAAGAATCATTAATATTCTTTTTACTCTTGCCCAGAGGGAGAGACAGTGGGATTCAGAGCAGTGAAAGTCACTGGGTGTAGCAATTTCTTAAAACTTCCCCTTGGAGATCATAAAGTTCTTCTGCTGATGTTGTTTTCTGTACCCATCAGACAGAAATAAATGATTTTCAGGGAAGTTCTGTGTGTATGTTTAGATATGTTCAGGCTCAAAATTATTCTGTTTCTTTATGTGAATTAAATGTTTTCTGTATATTTATAATTATAGGTTATATTAACTGATCAATATGGAGAAACGTTCCTATTTGTTCATTACAAAGTGCTGCAGAGAAAATTCTCACTTAACATAAGTTTAGCCTTGAAAAAATTCTAAATGTTACTAGTTTTACTTTATCAATGCTCAGAATCATAAGGATTTTCTTGTACCTTTTTGTTTAGGAGTGTCTCCTCCTCCTGGAGCTGTATTGGTCTTGCATTCCCTCCCCCTGGAATTCCCCCTGGCAATGGCATTCACAGAACAGCTCTTAACCTGGAAATTAGAAGATGGGGATGGAAAATCTGAAGATGAACTGGATACTATTCCTGCCTCAGTTCTCTTGCAAGTAGTGGAATTTTTAGGTGAGAATGGACTATTTCCTTAGTAATGAGCATGGATAATGTGCAGGCTTAGGTGGAGAGTTTAGGAAACAAAAACTACAGCTGATGTTTTCTGAGCTCTTCTGCTATAATGAAATTTTCTTTGAACTCCAGAAATTTTCTGTTGATCTGCAGTTCTTAGAGTAACCTTCCTGTCTTTCTTACTGCTGCTGTGACATTGAAATGAGCTTTTCTGGTGCTTTTTTTAATGTTATTCTCTGCTAAGAGTGAAACACTGCTGACTGCCATGCCTTGCCTTCCTCACACAGGCAACTTCCTCTGGACAACTGACATGGCAGCGTGTGTGAAGGAATTGATCTTTCACCTCTTGGCCGAGCTGCTTCGCAAAATCCACAATCTGGAGCAGAAAAAGAATCCAGCAGGATTGTCCTCATCCATCGCCCTGCAGCTCAACCCCTGCCTGGCCATGCTCATGGCCCTGCAGTCAGAGCTGCACAAGCTCTACGATGAGGAAACCCAGAACTGGGTGTCTGGGAATGCCTGTGGTGGCTCTGGGGTTGGAGTGGCCGACCAGGGAAGATTCTCCACGTACTTCCATGCCCTGATGGAAGTGTGCCTGGCCGTGGCAGAAGTCACCCTGCCCATCAACATGAGCGTGACAGCCAATGTGATCTCATCCACCAGTGCCCCAAATCTTAGTGACTCCTCCTCCTCGTCCTCATCTTCCCCAGGGCAGACACCACAGAGCCCAAGCTTGCTGTCCAAGAGGAAAAAAGTCAAAATGAAGCGGGAAAAAACCTCATCTTCGGGGAAAAGGGCTTCATCCAGGGCGGCCGAGACAGACGCTGCACTCCTCAGTATTGGGGGCAGCAAGCCTGAGGACATGCTGTGGTTCCACAGAGCTCTGACTCTGCTGATAATCCTCAGGCACCTGACCAAGAAGGACCCCCAGGGGCTGGGTGTGACCAACGACGCCGTGGCAGACGCCTGCCAGGCCCTGGTGGGGCCCACGGCCCACAGCCGCCTGCTGGTCATCTCGGGCATCCCCACGCACCTGGAGGAGGGCACCGTCAGGAACGCCATCAGGAAGGCCTGCAACGCCCACGGCGGGGTCTTCAAGGATGAGATCTACATCCCTTTGCAGGAGGAGGATCCCAAAAAAACCAAGGACAAAGCTGAAGGAGGTGAGTGCAGGACGGAGCTGGAAAAGCCGACGGTTTCCAGCAGTGCCGACAGTTTGGACATCAGCAGCTCCAGCAGCGTCACCCCCGCCATGAGCGTCAGCGCCTCGGCATCCACCAGCCAGGCTTCCCTCTGCAGCTCCCAGGGGATATCCCGCACCGTCAGCGACATCTCCGTGGACCAGTTCCAAGCAGGGCTGGAGCTGGCCATCCCGCCCGGATTGCTGGAGCAGCCTCACGTGGTGTCCAGCCAGGAGAGTTTGGATCTTTCCCACTGCAGCACCGGCAGCCTGGGCAGCCTGGGCAGCCTTGGGGAGCCGCTGGACAACGTGGAGACGGCGTCGGTGTCGGATGTGGGCTCCATGTACACGGTGACATCTCTGGACAATCAGCCGCTGCTGTCACGGCCCATCAAGGGCTTTGCTGTGGTGGAGGTAAAGGAGAGGGATCTCTGGAGCCAGGGTTTTCTGGGAGAATGGAATCTCACTCTAGGAACTGGCTCTTTCTGTGGGTGCAGGATAAATTTATGTCTAAGAGCATGGGAGACTGGGAGTTCTCAGCTTGAACAGGATGGCTGAGGAGCACAGTAATTCCCTTCTCCACATTCACGGTCTTGGGAGCAATCCCTGCCTCTCTCAAAGGACAGAGGGCACCCAGTAGTGGAGAACAGAAGGAAGTAGGGAAGAACTCCTGTGTGTTCCAGCTTGTAGAGCTCATTTTCACAGAGTGCTGCTGAAGCCAAGACCATAAATTAAATCCTAAGGGATTAAATTCCTGGAAGATTGGTAGCTGTGGAGCACAGCAGCCAGTGCAGCTTCCGACTGAGGAAATCTTTAAACTGCTTTGCAGAGGCTGGGAGAACATGTCAGGGGAAAGATCAATTAATTTCCTCTTTCATGTGGCTTTCTCTAAGATTTGCTCTAGCCACTGCTGTGATGAATTTAGAGATTGGGACCCTTTTGGTTTGACAGACAAGGGAATTATTTAATGTTTTATCAGTACATTTTCACCTATTTTGAACCACCTATGGATTCCTCCATAAAGCTACTTTAGGAGACATGATAAATTTTGTTGCTGTCTGGTTCCAAATTAATTTTAAAAGCATTGTGAGTGGTTGCCGTCAGTGCTGGGTCACTCAAGGTGTTCAGCTCTGCACAAGAACCTCCCTCTCTGCTGCTTCCACCAATTGCCTGCTGCAGATTTATCAGGAGCTTCCAAAAGCACAGCCATTCCTGATAGCCTGGGAATGGAGAGAGATGTTTTTGTATAGTCTGGGATTGTATCAGTTCTCTTTTAGAAGAGAATCAGCTTATTCAGATGGAAGCTCTGCAAGTTGCTATTCTTGAGCTGTTAATTGACGTGAAGACATCATTGAAATAAAGCATTAAGTGTGGAGAGAAAGCTGCCAGAGTGTTCACATGGAAACTATTCCAAGTCTGGAGCTGCTCTGGTAGTGGTTATTCTAGGAATCAAAGGAAGTTGCTGTTCCCCTTCCCAGTCTGTGTAGCACAGGCTTCAAGACCTGTGCTAATTGAGATTTTTCAGAGTGGAGAATTGAGGCAGGGACAGCAGAGTTACAAATAACAATGCCAGCTCACCTGGCTGACACCCTCAGCTCCTTCCCTGCTGTTCCCAAGGGCTGTCTCCAGCCTGAGAAATGGGATAGCTGGATCAGAGCTGTGCCTGGTTAACTCCCAGCATGAGGATTCCAGTGTTCTCAGAAAGGATCTTTTCTAGGCTGAACCTGAGTTTTGGCATCAAATGATTGATGCAGCAGAGAAGAGAAGCAATAATGATTATCTGGATGGGGAGGGGGGAAGAGCTTAAACCCCAAATTCCTGTGAATGGAAGTGAAATTTGTTTTCTCAGAATTGCCATGAATTAATTTCATTATTTGTACAGATAAGGTCAAGAGCTAAAATAGAGAAAATCCGAGCCAGCCTCTTCAACAGCAGTGACCTCATTGGCTTGTCCAGCCTGGATGGGGAGGATGAGCTCATGGAGATGTCAACTGAAGAGATTTTAACTGTTTCCACTGTAAATCAGAGTTTGTTTGACACCCAGGGGAGCCCAGCACTAGAAGATTATTTCAATGATAAGTCAATAAAAGGTAGGTGGTTTGATATTGGCAAATCTCTCTGGGTGTTCAGCATTTTGGGGGATGAACAGAACACAGATTCTCTTTGGTTCAGTATAAATCAGGGGTGACAATGAGCCAGGGAGAAATTCCAAAGTAAGTTTTATCCCTGCAGGGGCTATTTGCAAGCTGAACATTGCTCAGTTGTCCACCCAGGTAATCAAATAAATCATAAGTAAATAAATAAAACACTCCTCATCAACCCAAGAAAACTACTGATTTAATTCTTTAGGGACTTTTTTTTTGAGAAAATAGCCACTGAAATAACTTTTGACTGCTAGTTCAGTTATTAGGTGTTGGTGTCTGTCTGCACAACATAATTTTTATCGTGGCATGATAAATAAGCTGCATTTTTCATTCCCACTACTCCCTCAAGTAATAATTACAGGATGTGGCCAATTCTGTCTTTAATGGGGTGCAGAAGGAGTAGGTTTTTCACTGAAAAAGGGATTTTTTTTTTCCCCTGCAGAAGTGATTTTCCATCTCAAAGCAAGTGCCGTGTGATAGAATATTTTATCTGAATGCAAAATCTGTTTTCACATTTCAAATTCTAACCAATTCTCATGGTATTTTGTACCAAATTGTTGGGGTTTTTTTTTTTAATTAGGTGAAAAACTGGTGCCAGGTGCTCGGGAAGTTCTCACAGAGATCTTTAAAAGCTGTGTGCATTCAGAACAAATGCTGAGCCTGACCCCAGCCAAGCCCATCAAGGTGGCTGACATTTACCTCAGCAAGGAGCAGATCAATTCCCAAACCCCTGGGAACCTTCTCCACGTCTTCTTCACCAACGTCCGCCCTCCCAAGAAGGTGCTGGAGGACCAGCTGACCCAGGTAGTGCTTTGCCAACTGTTCTCAGCCTCTTTTGGTGTCACTTGAAAGCACTGGGTGATGATTCACTTTTTGTCTTGGAAGATTTTAAGGAAATACGGAGTTCCCAAGCCCAAATTTGACAAGAGCAAGTACAACAAGGCAGGCAAGGAGCAGCACCCAGTGAAGGTGGTGAGCACCAAGCGCCCGGTCACCAAACCCCCCACCAAGGAGAAGTCCATGCTCAACAGTGTCAGGTGGGTGTCCTCAGCCTCGTGGCACTTGTGGCATATTGGATTTCACTGTAGGAATCCAAGTTTTTATCCCCCATCCCTCTGTGCTTCCTTGTATTGGAACAGGGAAACGCAGCCACGGTGTTAATGTCAGAACATCTCAGATTTCTGGAAATTATTTGGCCAAGTGTTTCTTTTTCCACAGATTGGGGTGGAGTTGTTGGGATCTATTCATAGAACATTGGAATTGTGTTCATCACTGTTCTATCCCAGTGCACTTATTCCAAAAAAAAAACCAGATCAGGTTGGACAGAGTCTGGAGCAACCTATGGAGGGTATCCCATGACAGGAGTGGGACTGGATGGGCTTTAGGATCCGTTCAAGCAATTTTGGGATTCTGTGAACAGATGAAAGAAAACTTTTGACCCTAACACTTACTTTGTCCCTCAGCCGAACAGCCTTAAGTGAGAAGAAACCCACTGTAAAACCCAAATCTCCTGAGAAGAGCAAACCTGAGGAGAAGGACCCTGAGAAATCTCCCACAAAGAAACAGGAAGGTGGGAGCTGCAGAGGATTTTTTATAGTTTGGCATTGTAGAAGAATATTTTTATTGCCATGTTTATATGACTTCATAATAGATTTGGTATATGTTTATTTCTAACAAGTCTAAATTTTTTTAAAGTAGTGATTTAAAATGCTGCTTTTATTTGTCTCTGTGAATCTGGGCCCATCAGTGTGAGAGCAAACAGTTCTTGCAGCAGTGTGTAGGGCATGTCAATAAACCAGGCAGAAAACTTCCTGAGGGGTGTAGTTCCAAGGCTTTGGTGTAGTGAGGTGTACAGATTTGAACCAGGTGGGTTTAAATTGTGCTTCTCAATTTCCACTGGGACATTCTTCAGTTACAAATGGAAAATTATATTAAAAAGATGATTGAGATACCACAGAACTTGGGGAGGAGACAGCACAGCTGTGCCATGACAGGGATTGTGCTCAGAACTTCTCTCTAGTCAGGTGGAAGAGTGAACAGGCATGAGTCTGGACTCCAGTCTTTGTGGTAGGAAGTGCCAGGTTAGCTCAGAAAAAGAGAATTTCAGCATCCAGCCAAGTAGGGATACTTGGTATCCAGTTAGAGGGGCAGTGGGATTTGAGCCCCTTAGGAAGTGAGAAGGTGCCATTGACTGAGGTGGACTTGACCAAGCTGTGATGGATGGAACTCCCTGGGAAAGGGTCCATGGTGGGGTGGAGAGCAGGAGGAAGCTGACAGCAGCCACCTCCTGCTCCTGTGTGGGCTGAGAAATTCATTCCAAGCCATGAACTCTTTGTTGGTCCATGTTTGGTGCCAGTTCCTGAGGAGAAGTACCTGACCCTGGATGGGTTTCACCGGTTCGTGGTGGACCGCTCCAAGCAGGACATCCGGAGCGTGTGGAGAGCCATCCTGTCCTGTGGCTACGACCTGCACTTTGAGAGGTACAGCTTGCAAATCTCTTTGAGGAGGTGATACTGATTCACTGTGCTGACTTCAAAACACTTGATCCCAAGTGTTTCTAATCCAAGAAGCTTTAACTTTTCCATCCGTGGCTGCAAAGCCTTTAAGGAAATCAGTTGTTTCCTCAAAATACGTTTTAAAAGTCACATTCTGTCCAAAAGCAGGTCCTGATTTCTTGTGCACAGCATGGCTGACAAAATCAGATGCCACAGAGTCCTTTAGAGCTTCCAAACTGTGTAATAAAGTACCCTAAAGGGAACTGTAGCTCCATGTCTGTCTCTGGTTTCCTTCCCCAGCCAGTGCACTGAGTCATTGTTTAACTGGCAGGGTTGTTACTGGGTCAGAAATGCTGTAGAAGAGGGAACTGTTAAATTTCTTCTTAATATCGTAGAGGAAGAAAGTCCCTTAAATGAATTCTCCTTATCTGCCTGTGTAAGGCCACAGGCTAACTGCCCCTTGTCATCTCCAGAGGAGATAGTGCACTAAGAGAGCTTAATAGGCAGTGCCTTTGTGCCTAATTATTTAATACCAGTGAGGAGAAGTGGGTGATGAATCAGCTCTTGGCCTCACACTGGGATTCTTGTCATGAAACAGCTCTGCTTGAGGAAAGGGGAGTGAAGAGCTGGGCACCAGGTGTAGTCCTACTCCGGGTGTAGTTGTGCAGCACACTGTGAGTGAGCAGCTCTGCCCTGTCCCCTGCCAGGTGCGCCTGCATCGACGCCAGGCACGCGCAGAAGGCGTCGCGCAAGTGGAGCCTGGAGATGGACGTGGCCCTGGTGCAGTACATCAACCGCCTGTGCCGCCACCTGGCCATCACCCCCGCACGCCTCCACCCCCACGAGGTGTACCTGGACCCAGCTGATGCTGCAGATCCCAGGATTTCCTGTCTCCTAAGTATGTATGGGTGGTTGGCATAGAGGCTTTTCTCAGGGGAAGAGCTGGGAGTGCTCCTGGATGTTCCATTGGAGGCTCGGTGGGATGAGGGGAGTGCTGAGTCTGTCTCATCTCTCTCCTTGGCTTTGCTTGGGCAAAGTCAGGGATGCACTGCAGCTGCTCCCTGATTTCCAAGCAGAATTTTCAGCTCAGGCTGGAGCAGGAAATACCTAGTTGAGTTCACCTTGCAGGGGAAGGAAGGCTGGATTTCCATTCTTTACTTAGGGCAGATTTTAGTCATCTAAATCATGTTCTAAGCACTTTAGGAGGAAAAATCAGTGATAATGGGAGATTCTGGACTCACACCCTGAGACTGGAGATCCAGGAAGGAACATCAGGGCTGCTGTTCCTGCATTTTCAGCACAGGGATCAGAGGGGCTACTTTGGGAGGGGCTTGTGTGGCTCCTGCTGGGATTTGCAGGAGGTGAGGAATCTGTTGCTGTCTGTGACTGGGAGTTTCCCCCCACAGATGTCCCTGTGGAGAGCCTGAGGCTGCGCTTTGCCCTGCTGCAGTCCCTCAACACCACGCTGGAGACGTTCTTCCTGCCGCTGGTGGAGCTGCGCCAGACCGAGATGTACGGGAACAGCATCGCTGCCTTACTGCAGGAGGCCAAAGGTCAGCTGGGCACTGACCCTGGGGCACAGCCACCAGGGCACTGACCCCAGGGCACTGCTGCAGGGCACTTCTCTCCTGGTTTGCTTCTAAAGGAGAGGGGGATTATCCTCGTGACACTGTGACCATAGAGGGAGTTGTTCCATCTTCTGTGTCTGTGGGTCTTTATCCTCTTGAGAGTATGCAGAAATCAAAACTCCTTGTTAGTTAACAAGCAGATCAGGTGAAAGTCCCAGGACTTTGCTGTCGTAGCATTAACAAGAAAATACTAAAAGTGCATCAGAGTATTTTTACAGCCTTCATTAGACACCTGAAAAACCCAAGATTTGGGTCATTACATTGCCCAGATTTGTTTTCTGAAGAAGAAGATACAGAATTCACCAGGGATGTCAGTGTGTGAAAGGAGGTTTTTGTATTGGCCCAGCTGGAAAAAAACATTCCTGAATCAGTGTGGGGGAGTGAGGAATGTTCAGAGATTTCTCTTCACAGAGATATGAGGTATTAAATATATTTTTGGGGCAGTGTCACAGCCCTATTTTTTATCATCATTTCTTGCCTGTAGCTTTACTGTCAAAACATCTCAGATTGCAGAAAACTATTTGGCAACGTGTTCCTATTTACAGAGATTGTGGTGGAGTTGCTGGGGTCTATTTATAGAGCATTGGAATTGTGTTCATCAGTGTTTCATCCCAGTGTACTTATTCCAGATAACATGAGGAACAAATAGATGGGACTTGGAGAAACCTGGACTATGGAAGGTGTCCCTGGTGGAACTGGATGAGGATTCATGGAAACCATTCCATGATTCTGTAAAATACTTCTTTAAAAAAATTTAGATTAGCCATATCTTACCTACTTAATGAAGGGGAAACTTTTATTCTACCATTGTCCACTGGAGAATTTCAGGGGTAGATTAACTCTGCCAAAATGTGTTTGTTCCTTCAGGTTTAATCTTTTATGACACAAAAGTCACTGTCATGAACAGAGTGCTCAATGCCACTGTCCAAAGAACTGCTGACCACGCAGCCCCAGAAATCACCCTGGATCCCCTGGAAATCGTTGGAGGTACGGGCAGGCACAGATCCTTCCCAGCCCCATCTGCAACAAGTCAGAGCCGCTTTCCCCTGGCTCAGCTGCTGATTTGTCAGGCTGGAGGTTCATTTTTCCCTTTGTGTTGGGCAGGGGAGATCCGTTCCTCAGAGAATTCCTACTTCTGCCAGGCTGCCCGGCAGCTGGGCTGCGTCCCCTCGTCCCAGCTCTGCGTCAAACTGGCCAGCGGGGGAGACCCCACCTACGCCTTCAACATCCGCTTCACCGGGGAGGAGGTGCACGGCACCAGTGAGTGGGGCAGGGGACAGGGGCACCAGGGAGTGGGGACAGGGGCACCACGGAGTGGGGACAGCAGATCCATAGCACAAGTGAGTAGGGACAGGGACAGCCTGAGTGACATCCCCCAGGGACAGCTCAGCTCTTCACCACGACCTCGTGCGTGGAAAAGAATGGGATCCCCCCAGGTGTTGGCTCTCTTTGGGGTGGTAGTTCCTCAGTGTTTGCACCAGGAAGGAGACTGGGTTTAGCCGTGGGCTGAGGGCATTCAGCTTTGCAGAGCTGTTCCATGGGATATTGAGGCAGATCCCAAAGAGCAAAGGGATCCATGTGGGCTGTGACGGTGCTTGGTGGAGATCCCTGGGGGAATATGGAGTCAGAGAGCCCAGAACACACTTCTGACATCACCAGCTCCTGTCACCTGTCTGAGGTGGAAAGGAAGTGAGTGTACAGCCATCAGCTGAGCCAAGGCTCCATGAGGCCTTCTCCCAAGGGGAGTTCTTGTCTTTTGAAGGGCTGTGGTGGCACTGACAGTGTTTATGAGGAGATAAATGTTGCTGTGGCTCAGCAGCTGTGCTGTTCCCTGGAGCATCACCTCCATTGTTGTAGGACAGCCCCATTCATCTCCTAATCCAACGCCAAATCCCATTTGCAGGGCAGCTGGTAGAACAAATATTCCTGCTGTTCTTGGAGTGCTGGAAAGCAAAGCAGCACTTAGGAATTTAACTGAGAACAAAGGAATGTTTTCATTATTTTCCCTCTCTCTTTTCCAGGTGGATCTTTCCGTCACTTCCTTTGGCAAGTGTGCAAAGAGCTCCAGAGCTCCTCACTCTCCCTGCTCCTGTTGTGCCCCAGCTCTGCTGTCAATAAGAACAAGGTGTGAGATCCCAGTGCCAAAAATGAGGGGTTTTTTTGCTCTTTTTGAATGCTGCTTTTGAACAGGAGTGGGACTCATTTGGTTAGAGGTGCAGAGAGAGGCCTCAGATCCATGAAACCTAACAGTTCCAAATCGTGGGAGAGCTGGAAGTGGGAGTTGGTGAATCCCACGTTGCACCTTTTGTGTGGAGCAGGTATTTGCAGAAGGAGCCAAGGCAGCAAAATGGAGCAGAGTTGAAGCTCCTGGGCAGCATTCTGAGTGAGGTTCAGTTGTCTGGTTTAGAGGTTGTCTGTTCCGAACCGGTGAAATTCCATGGATTTTTATTCCTTGGCCCTATTCCAGGAATGTCACCAGAAAGATCTGTCATGTTGCCAGGAGAATAAGATGCTCCATCGATGCTGTTTAGTGTCTTATTTTGTGTAGTAGATGTTCTCTAGAAACAAGATGAAGCTGGTGGTCCAAAGAATTTTCAGTAATTCCTTCCTGGGAATATCCTTAGGGTAGGAAACAGCTTGGTTCCCTCAGCTTAAGACCAACTGTGTGGCAAACCTGGCTCTGTAAATCCAGGCTCAGAAACATCCCACAGCTGAAAGACTTGGATATCAAACTGATGTAACAAGTGCAGAAAATCCTGAGAGTGTTGATCAACAGCTTGGCTAAATGGGAACCAACTTTCTGGGGTTGACTTGATCAGGCAGTGATAAGATAAGATGATAGCAGTGTGTGAAATACAGGGGCTCCTGCTGTGCTGGAACAGATCCTTTGGTACCCAACTAAACATTATCCTTCCTGTCCCAGTCAGGAACACTTCCACAGTGTCCATCTTGTCACAGCTGCTCAGTCCTGCCCTGTGTGCCCTGTTTTCTCCACAGGGGAAGTACATCCTGACCCCCAGCCCCATCACCTACGCCGAGGAGCAGCTGTTCCATTTCTTTGGGCAGCTCCTGGGCATTGCCATCCGAGCTGATGTTCCTCTGCCCCTGGACCTCCTGCCCTCCTTCTGGAAGACCCTGGTGGGAGAGCCCCTGGATCCTGACCTGGATCTGCAGGAAGCTGACATCCTCACCTACAACTACGTCAAAAAATTCGAAAATGTAGGTCCCGTTTCCCTCTTTTCCTCAGGATTCCCCCACGGCACATTGCTGGTGGCTGCCAGGTGGTTTTCATGGATCAGGGTTGGGAGATGAGTTGATTCCTCTTGGATGCAGGATTTTACATCCTGTTGCCTTGGAGAAGTTTCCCACGCTCCCCTGCTGCCGAGCATGGTGGAATTCCAGCTTCTGAAATATTTACTGGAATTGCTAAACCAGACCAGAACCCCCAAAGCAGGATTTTGCTGTTGGAGTGAGTCCCCGTGGTGGGGACAGCTATGCTGAGGCACTGCCATGCCGGTGACCAGGTCCTTGTCCTTGTTCTGTGACAGATCAGTGACGAGACGGAGCTGGAGGCTCTGTGTGCCGAAATCGCCTCCCAGCACCTGGCGACGGAGAGCCCCGACTGCCCCAACAAACCCTGCTGCAAATTCACCTACCTGAGCCTCACTGGGGAGGAGGTGGAGCTGTGTCCCAGGGGCAGGCACATCCCTGTGGGGTAAGGAGCAGCTTTCCAGGCAGGATGTGGCACAGAACATCTCTGGGATTGTTCTCCAAGCACAGCCTCTCCAGAGATGGTTTTGTAACAAGTTGGAATGATCCAGGAAAGCTTTGCTTTGTGGGAAGTTGGCAGAACTTGGGATCATTGGTGGTGTTTGGCTCTGTAGGAGACAGAGAACCAGGGCTGGTCCCAGCTGTGGGGGCTCCCAGTTGTGAGGGATGGGCAGGTGGAAGGAGAGGAGGGAGCAGAGGACAGTGGGAAGCATTGGAATGCAAAGTGTGTATTGCTAACTCTGGATTATTCCAGATTGGGATCTCTCCATAAAACCCTTCCATGTGTAACACGGGGTGAGGCACGAGGGCTCTCCCAGGTGTTCCTCCCTCATCCCAGATCTCTGCCCCTGCAGGTGGGAGAACAAGGATGTGTACGCGGCCGCCATCCGGAGCCTGCGGATGCGGGAGCTGCAGACCCCGGAGTGCATGACAGCAGTGAGGGCAGGGCTGGGCTCCATCATCCCCCTGCAGCTCCTCACCACTCTCACCCCACTGGAGATGGAGCTGAGGACCTGTGGCCTTCCCTACATCAACCTGGAATTCCTCAAGGTGCTTTGGCCACACTCCTGTGGGACACAGAGAGGGGGGATCCTCCCATGGGAAGGTGGGAGGGGAGAATCTTCTGCTTCTGGTGCAGCCAGGACATCCTCGGAGGAACTGCTTGGACACCCCTTTGCCCGCAAGGAAGTTTATTAAGATTTCACTGCATTCAGGAAATAATAGGGTGGGGCTTGTGCAGAGAGGAGTAAGAGTTTAAACTTCCTTTATTTAAAAGTGTAGTGGGGAAGATCCCAAAGGGAGAGGGCAGAGCAGCAGTGGACACGTGTCCCTGTCCCCTCAGGCACACACCATGTACCAGGTGGGACTGATGGAGACCGACCAGCACATTGAGTTCTTCTGGAGCGCCCTGGAGATGTTCACGCAGGAGGAGCTCTGCAAGTTCATCAAGTTTGCCTGTAACCAGGAGAGGATCCCCTTCACCTGCCCCTGCAAGGACGGCGGCCCCGACACCGCCCACGTCCCCCCTTATCCCATGAAAATCGCCCCCCCCGACGGCGCCGCAGGTACGGAATGGCCACTTCCCAAGGGAGGGGAGCTGCTTCTGCTCCCAGCACTGTCCCAGCCCCCCTTTAACTGGTGCTTAATGAACAGTGACAGAGAGGGGCAGGTGGCTATGTGGGTAAATGAGGAGAGAACTGGGGTTTAAATGATGTAAAAATAAAATTTTACATAAAACTTGAACTGCATCCAGTGGAAGGTTCCCTGCCCTTGGTGGGAGAGTGGAACTGGATGAGCTTTAAGATTCTTTCCAACTCAAACTGTTCTGGGATTCCAGTATTAAAACTTTGCCCTGTAGAGATGCAGAGTGACTTTGCTATTTGTCTGAAATGCTTTGAAAATCATAAAAGTATTGAAAAAATACTGGCATGAGGCCTGATGGAGAAGCACAGAAACATTTACAGAAACACAACAGGCAGGGATTGGATTTTGGATACCCTCAGGAAGGGAAGCGTTGGGTTGAGTTTTAACGCCTCCTGTGGCTCTGGCGCAGGTTCCCCGGATTCCCGGTACATCCGAGTGGAGACGTGCATGTTCATGATCAAGCTCCCGCAGTATTCCTCGCTGGACATCATGCTGGAAAAGCTCCGTTACGCCATCCACTACCGGGAGGATCCGCTCAGCGGCTGAGCAGCAGCAGGGAACGCCTGGAGGTGACTCCGTGACTCTGCCCAGTGGAACCCCTTCAGTTCCCATCCAGCACCTCCCGTGGGATCAGCTGGGGGTTAATTTATTTCCTGAACTTATTTTCCTGTTACAGTAATTCCCGGAAGACTTCCATTTTGTATTCGTAGACTTTGTGGTGGACTGGTTCTTTTGCTGCCTTGTTTGTGGAATATTTGTAGGATAGTTTAGTAAAGACCGGTTTGTGTATAATTTAATTTGGGGAAAAAAAACCTTTCCACCTGTACATTTCTAATTTTGTAATCCACAATGGTCTGCCCCGTGCAAACACCACTGGCAGGGAGGGCATTCCGAGGCCAGGAGCCCTCGGAGGGGAAGGCTTATGGATCGCTCTCCCCCGAGAGGTTTTTGAGTACAAAAATGCCAAGTTTGGGTGTGGGGAGGGAATCACTGCGTGGGCAGGAGCAGAGCACAGGCAGGATTTGTGGCACTTGCTTGAGGCTTGAAGCAGGAACTTTGCTGCCAAACTGCTTTTCCACCTTTCCACCACTTTCCTTGAAATTTTTTAAACTCTGACCAAGCACACGGGGGCTGCCACAGGGAACTGGGGGGTTCAGCTCAACACTTTTGGGAAAATTTCCAAGAGAACAGTGAAAGGGCCACGATTCCGTTGGGTTCCTGCCCTAGATGTTCTTGAATGTCTGCTTTGCTTAGCAACAAAATAATTTATTGTAATTAAAGTATGAGCAGAACAAAACAGCTTCTCTCCAAAGGGTGTAAGATACCACAGTCCATCCCAAAAATCCAGGACTTTATCCTGTTTCCCAACGAGCTTTCAGAACAACCAGGAGGTGCTCAAACACCTGGAACTTGTTTTTGTACTCAAAATCTTTGATCCAAGAGCAAATTATCCTAAAAACCTCTGACACCTGGCAGGAGGATGAAGTCACCCTCTGGAAGATAAAGCTCCTGTTTTGTGTGGAAAGCTGGGAGCCGACTGCGGAGCAGGAGCAGCTCCACGTTTCACTGGTGTTCTGTGGAATGTGCTGGGTGGTTCGGAGCGGCCCCTCCACAGGTGTCTCATCCCTCACCAGGATTTCTGGGACTCTCCAGCTTTGCTGATCCCTTGGATCCTGAGTTCTGAGGAAGAGACCATCCCGGAATCCTTTGGTGCTGCCCGTGAGCCGAGTGCCGGCGTGGAGCTGCCCGGGAGCCTCTGGCTGAGGTGACTGAACCTTCAGCTCAGTGTCCCGTGGCTCCAGAACAGCTCCCGGGAATCCCAAATGTATTTATTGTACATTATTGTGAATAGTGGGAACGCTGAGTGCGTGGGATGCGGGAGAGGCGGTGTGAGTTCGGGATGGGTGTCCTTGTTCTTCCGTGAGCGAGTGGGAATGGGAATGTGTGTGCAGCAGTCGTAGGTAGTCGTCGGCATCCGGAGTCTCCCAACCCCGTGGTTAGGAAGCTGTTACCCTCCCAATGCATATTGCCCTGTCCAGGGAACAGATCCATGTAGGAAGAATATTTACTCTTGAATCTCGTCCATTTCCTGGTAGAAGCGTTTATGTAGCTCAGAAACCACTCGGAGCAAGCGGGAACACCTGGAGTTTACAAAGACCGAGGGACAACGAAGCCGAAGGGGCGGCTTGGAGCCGGTTTGTTCCTGTTGGGACACGCGTTCCCGGACAGGAAACGTGGGGAACGCCGGCTGGATTCCATGGCAGAGCTGTGGCCCCGGCTTGGGCTCTCTCTGGGCTTGTCGTGGGCTCCAATCCCGAAATGCTGAGGGGCCATCCCGGAGGGCTCCGTGTGCCAGCGGTTCCCAAGGCTCCAGTTCCAGCTGTGAGTAAGAAACTGCTGCTACTGTGTGTGTGCTCCTTTGGGAAGCACATCCGAGTGGAGCACGCCTGCACCCGGCCCCGGGCGTGTGCTGGAACGTTACTTGATCCGTATTTATTACAGTTAATTATTTATGATTACAAATAACGAACTTCTCGTCGCTGCCGTTTGCACCTGGGGGTGTAAATGAAGCTTCTTCTACAGGACAAATGTCGCACCAATAACCAACTTCCATCGACTTCGGTTTGTTCTGGAGAACAGGATGAGCCCCACAAGAGGAATTGTGGGAGTTTTTTGGCTTTTTTTTTTTTTTTTTTTATTTCCTTGC
>VXBB01006124.1:76732-103704 GCA_013399915.1 Illadopsis cleaveri
CTGCGGCGCCCGCCCGGCCGGGCCGGGGTCCCGCGGCGCCCCGGGGGTGCCCCCTCGGCCTGGGGCGGGGGGATCGCAGCCGGCGCCGCTCGCAGCCCAGGTAACCCCGGCCGGCGCTTTTTGCGCTGCTGCGGAGGAGCCGGGAAGGGATTCATCCCTGAAGGAGCAGCCGCGGATGCCCCAGAGTTGTGTTGGATGTTGTGGCACGGAGCGGTGACGCTGTTGGGGGAATTAATTGGGAGGCAGGAGAGAAGTAGAAGGGGACGGTGTCGTTAAGAGTTATCTGGTGTTGTTGTGTCCCCGAATATTTGTCCGAGGGTATTCTGTGCTGTTGGAGTTGTTTCAGAGGTTGTAGGCAAAGCTTGGCTCTATGCAAATATGGAGAAAGGAAAGGAAAACACTTCCCCGGGCTACGGTATCGTTTCGTCCCTAAAACTGAAGATTTTATAGAGATTGAGAAAAACGTTCTTAACTTTTCCAGCAGGGATAAAAACCTCTCCCTAGAGACGCGGAGAGCTGCCCTGGTTTGGGGCTGGACGTGCTTGGGGATGTCCTTTGCTGAGGCAGAGGGATGGTGCAGTACAGGCTGAATCCGTGATGGGTTCCAGGGAAAGGGAGGAAGATGGTTTTGTTCGATTAGAAGTGTTCAAGTTCGTTGTAGTTTGTCTTTATGTAACGATTTTAAGGGTTTTTTCTTTAGTTTTCTATCCGTGCTGTGATTGGCAGCTTCATTGATGTGCAGTTATTTTTGCATAACCCGTGTAAGAAATTGTATTAATGGAAAAATCTGGGTAAATTCAGCTGATATTGAAGCAGATGACGTTGAGCATCTCGCCGTGTTCATTTTGGAGAGAGCTTTAGAATTCCTTTCTGCTCCTTCTGGAAAGGATTCTCTGCAGTGCAAGGTTTGATCTCAGGCTGTGGTGCTGCAGAACCCGAAATAAAGCGTGTGATAAACACACAACTTCCCCACACCAGCAGCTGGGGAGGTGCAGTGTCAGGTCCCAGATCTGCCTCTGGATTTCAGAGTGTGCCTGGATTTGTGCTGTGGTTCCCCAGGATTCCTCGACAGCTCTGGTTATCTTTGATCTTGACTTGTTCTTCCTTCACCTGAAGGTTCAGGTGTTGCATTTCCAACCTTTGAAAATCCCCACCTATGAACTAGCATAGGCTGAAGTTTATTTTCCTTTAGCTTTGTTTTCTTTGGAAGCTGCTTTGACTTCCAACAACCTGACTTGTTAGGAAAATACAGTCTCTTCATTCTGCCGTGGTTTAGGGAGGTTTGAGGGTTATTTGATTTACTTTGGGACACCCAAAGCTGAGATGTTCTTGGCACAGCTGTTAATCCCAGTCAGGCAGCTCAGCGTGGGGGATAATTTGTGTGTCACTAAACTGGGTGACTGAGACTTAAAGCAAGAAGCCTCTGGTGTGCTGTTCCACACCTTTGAAACCTCTTCAGTGAGAAATCCCCAAAGTTTTAATGTTAAAGGTGACACAGAGGTTTTCCTAAGTTGAAATACGCAGGAAGAAAGACAGTGAATTGTGGCTTCAAACTGGATTTCATGGAACAATGTTTATTTTGGTGAGTGTGGAAGGGCTGCCTGGTGAGAGATTTGCAGTGGATGGGCTCAGGAGCCCAATTAACTCTGCTTTAAATATACAGCATCCACCTGGCCATGGGAGCAAATGTGGAAGCTGTTGGATATAAATCAGTAAATCAGAATAGATGCACAGTTTGTGCTGAGGATTGCCAAGGGTCAGCTCTTAGTAAAAGAGCTCTGGCTCATAATGGGAATGACAGGTTTGATGAGGAGAAGGTGTGTGATGTAATTTCAGCTAACTGGCAGGAGAGAGGCCAGAGCAGTGTGAGCAGCCCCTTCCTTCCCTTGGCACGTGAGGGGCAGCCAAGCTGGGTTTGGTGAGGAAGGAGGAATTTTTGAGGGAAGGGGAGCACACAAGGGTCATCTCCTGGTCTAAAACCACTTGTTTGTAATTGTGTGATAACATGAAGATCTGTCTGAAAATTGTAATCCCGAGCTAAAAAAGGAGAAGGAGAAAAGGGTCTGGAGATGGGTTTTCTGCAGCTGAAGTTTCACTGGATAGTGTGGAATATCCCCCTAGGAAATACTGATGCTTCACAGTTGTGTCTTCAAAACTGATCTGGTGGAAGGGTAGTGGTACTCCAGGGGGACAGGTTTGCTCTGCCTGAGGTATGGATGGTGTGGACAAGTGTTTCCCACTTTGTTGGCATGTGTGTGTGTTTGGTTTCTAACCTCCTGCCTGTTGAAAGTCATTGAAAGTCTCCCAAAGACACACCAAATTAATTTCTACTTTTCCTGCTAAAGCACCGGAGCTGCACTGCCAGCAAAGAGCTGTTGCTGCAGAATCCTCTCTATTATGGGTCTCTTTTGTTGCTGTAATGATCTGTGTGGAGTAATTACAAAAGCTTGTTTGTTTGAATGACTAAAACCAGTACAACGAGATGAATCCTTCATCCCTGAAATGACAGTTTCCTGAATGTTTGGCTTAGGAGGAACTGCACAGGGAAAATGTGGTTTGTGCTGGTGGTGTGACAGCAGGTGCACCATGGTAAAATTGGAGGTGGCTTTCCAGAATGGCCTTGGTGTTCTGGTGTGATTTTGTGTGTGCTCTTCCTCTGCAGATTATCTCGATAATGGCAATAATAAAATGGCAATCCAGCAAGCAGATAAACTGCTCAAAAAGCACAAGGACCTTCACTGTGCCAAGGTGAGTGGGACTGGGGGGCACTGAGCTCGTTCTGCCAGAGTCTCAGGGTGTTCCACTGTCCTTTCCTCTGGGAGCTTCCTGAAATCCAAATTCCTCTGGATTTCTGAGCCCTCTGGAATATCTCTGTTCAGCTCACCTGTATCTTGTTTGCCTGAAAGCTTGTACAGATGTCCTGGTAGGGACTGGAGTGTTGGTTCCACCTGGGCTGATTGTCAGCACCACTCCAGGTGACCTTGGCATGTGGGCTGGGCTTTAAAAATGCCTCTTGGAGCCCTGGGGTAGGGATACCTACCTGCAGGTGTTTGGATCAAAACATCTCCTTAGGAGGAAGTGTCTGAGGAAACTTTACAAGGTGAACAGGTGTCCCAGAGAAGCTGTGGATGCCCCATCCCTGGAATTGTTCAAGGCCAGTTTGGAGCAACGTGGTCCATGGAAGATGTCCCTGCCCATGGCAGGGCGTGGAGCTGGATGATTTTAAGGTCCCTTCCAACCCAGAGCATTCCAGGATTCCATGATTTTGGAAGCATTTGCTCTTCTGCTTGTTCACCCCCTTCCTTGCTGTGCCCCTGTTGAGGGAAAGGGGTTCTGTTCCTCCCTTTCCCAAACATGTGACTCTCTGCTTTTCTCATTTCCCTGGGGATTTCCCTCTGCAGTTCACTTCTACATTTTGAAAGCTTCCCAAGCTGCAGTGAGTGTCATTGACCTGAATCTCTTTTCTGTCACTTCTCTCTGGCCACTTAATGAAAGAAAACTGAGGAAAATTGGCAGGACAGGTCAGTTCACAGCCTCCAGGTAGAGAAAACCATGTGGTGATGCCTCGGGGCAACCTGAACATTTATTAAGAAGTCAGATCCCCTCTTTGGTGCTGTTGCATTTGGGAGTTTTCCTCTCCGGCCACATGGATTAAAAGCTTAATAAAATCTGGAGTTCTGCAGAGGGAATGAGGTGGTTGGGCTGTTCCCAGCAGGAGGGAGAGGGTTTCCAAATGCAAACTGTGTCTCTGAGAGCTGCTTGTGTTGTGTCCACAGGTGCTGAAGGCCATTGGCTTGCAGAGGACTGGCAAGCAGGATGAAGCCTATGCCCTGGCACAAGAAGTAGCAGCACTTGAACCCACAGATGATAATTCCTTGCAGGCACTGACCATCCTCTACCGGGAAATGCACAGACGTGAGTTTGTTCCTCTCCCAGAAATCTCTTGTTTGTGTTCTTCCAGGAGGTTTGTGCCCCACAGTTTGATGGGAAACATGTAAAATCCAGGATTTGTGTTTGTGAGAGACTGTTAAAGAGACTCAGAATTAAGTGATGCCTGTTGTCATGCCTGTAAGGCTGTAGTGATCTTCATAAAGCAAAAGAATCCTTGTTCAGGCTTCTTATGAACATGGTTGTGTAGCAGATCTTAAATTAAGTGTTGATAATGATGCAGCAGCCTGGGAGTTCACTTTTAGTTATGCAACTACTGGAATTTGTTGTCAGCAGAGTGACAGGGATGACAAATCCCACGGGGTGTGATGTAATCAAGGGGTTCAGGCCTCAGGAAACTGGTGAAGAACAGGAGGGAAATTCTGACCTCCCAGTTTGGCCTCATCAGCTTTGTCAGGTTCCTGGTAGTGATTTGTATTTTCAAAACACTGAATCATCAGCGTTGGAGTGATGGAGGAAAGTTTCCTGTGGTTTTCTGAAAGATGCCAGACCTCCTCTCTTGCTTTTGTGCAGCTTGAACAGTTGTTGTTTCTGGCAGCTTCTTGGGGAGGGTGGTGTGGTGGTACCAGTGTTTATTGTGGAGTTTGGTGGGTGGTACCACTAATATTTATTGTTGAATTGCTGGAGAAATGATCAAGGGATGAAACAGCTTCAGAAAAGGGTGTTTGTATCAGTCTGCAAAAGAGCAATTGCTTATGTTCTCCCAGTTGATTTCTTTCTGTGTGTTTGTGGAGTTAAAGCATCATTTGTTGAGTAATACCAACATTTTTTGTGTATTTTTGACTTTGACATAAACCCCTGTGGATGACAAGAGCCTCTCTGTGATTAACAACTTCCATTAAGCTGAACTTTGTAACTTTTAGGTTTGTAACTCAGGAGCTGGTGGGCGTAAGGTACTCCCACTTTTGGTCCTGCAAGAAAATTGTAATTAGATGTTTTCTATATCTGTGTCAGGAGTGTATAAACTGTGTGATAGACAAATTACATTTGCTTTTCTGTTTCTACTCTGAACTACAATTGTTTGTGTAAGAAAAAAGAATATGGAAGGATGAAAATGTAAGAAAGTTTTGCATATTGTACTATCAGAAATATTTTGTCATGGTAGACCTGTTATTAAAAAGTATAGTGTGAAATAATTGTTTAGAGTACTGATATAGGCAACTGGGAAATAGCAGGATATGATTAATATGAGTAAACCTGTGATAAGAATAATTAATTTGCCATTAGGCTCTGAAAGTGTTTGTTTTGATACATAACTCACATGGAGTAGTCATTCTGCCAGCAGGAGAAACCTTCATTCAGTTTAATGCTCAAAAATAGACAAACTTTAAAAATAGACCTAAAATTCTCCTGAACAGTTCAGTTGCTGCTTTTGAACTGTATTTTGATTTAAGTCTATTTTGAAGTTGGTTTGGAGGTTTTTAAGCACTTTCCTCCTTTGCTTGGTGTTTGCAGTGCCTGAGGGACAGAGGAACATTTTTGGGGCTGATGAGTGCAATTAATTCTCTTTGGAGCATCCCTGGTGCTCTTTAGAGAGCTGTGCTTTAAAATAGTCCCAAGCTGGTCTTAACTCTAGCATCTGGTTTTGGTTTAGCTGAGCTGGTGACTAAACTTTATGAGGCAGCTGTGAAGAAGGTCCCCAACAGCGAAGAGTATCACTCCCACCTCTTCATGGCCTATGCCAGGGTTGGAGAATACAAGAAGATGCAACAGGTATGACCAACAGTTTGTGTTCTGGCAGGTTTAAAGTGTATTTTTCTCTATTTTTTACTCTCATTTATGTATTGTGAGTAATCTTCCAAAAAAAGCTGACCTGGGTTAATGCAGAAGTTAAACTCTTGGTTGGTTTTTACAGAGAGGTAATGAGGGTTTTTAAACCTCATTTTTTGGAGGTGGGTTGTCTGAAGACAGAAGTTTTGGTTACTTAAAGCTGTGTCTTTTACTGAGCTGTGGTTTTTGTACTGACAGTACAAAATAAAGGAATTCTGGAATAGACACATCTAGGAAGAGCTTCTGATCCATGTTTTCACATTTGATTCTGGCCTTAGTTCTCTGTTAACTTGAGGAAAATAAATTCTCCCCATGCTCTTACTTGAGCATCTAAAATACAACTTGTATTGATGTCATTCAGTAAAAAAAACCTAAAAAGCACTTGAAACATCCCCTCTCAGTTGGCAGCACAATGTCACACTGGCTGGTTTTGTTTTCATCCCTTCCCAATGAGGAGAATGCCTGTAAATGGAAGATGATTTTCAAGGCCTGCATGCTTACTTTTCTGTGTAAAAAAGCACAGAGAGCCAAGAAATAAGTGCTAAACTCCCTCTTGTTCCTGCTGTGACTTGAATTTTTGCACAGGTTTGGCTTAAATAACTAAAAGGAGTTATTGGTGTACCTGAAATTGGAAACCTCATGATACAACCCAAGCTTTAGATGTGACAAATCACAAACGTGAGTGGAGAAAATGCCACAGATAACAATAATTAACATTTATGTGACCTTTTGTATGTCTGAAGTGACATAAAAATGTGGATCTCATTAAATTATCATTTTCAATATCAATTGAATCAAATGATCATTATCAATATCGCATTGTCAGAGTGGGATGTTGGCCTGTGCTTTTGGATTTAGGGATGTGAAGAGTGTGTGGATGGTGACTGATTAAGGAATGAAAATAAACCCCAGTGCCCTGTGCTCTGGGGTATTACTGCTGAAAATCCTGGAAAATGCCAACTGCAGTCAAGGGAGTTGGCACAAAAGTCCAGCTGTGGTGGTAGACTATTATGTGTAGTTTCTTGAAATTAATTACAGATTTTGTAGGGGTAAAAGTCTTGTCCTTTGTTACATACAGGCACTGTGAGGGAAATGTGGGAATAGCTGTTAATGTGTTAGGGAAAATCGTGAATTCTTTGGCTCTGCTTTGATTCAACCAAGTTCTCTGCTTAACCTTTGCTCCCCCTTCTTTGCACATGGAGGTGACCCCAAATTTGGGGGTCTCAGTGGGTGTGAAGTGAGTGTTGAAGGGCAGTTGGTTCCTGGAGGCAGGCGTGGGTTTGCTGTGTCCTTCAGCACTGGAGATATCCCCTCACTCCCAAAGATAAAATCTGCTTCCTCCTGGAGTTACCACTTCCAGTTAAAGCTGTCATCTGTGTAGGCAATCAGTGCTCGCTGCTGTTCCTTGTCAGACCTACACAAAGTCCTTGGAAACATTTCCACCCTCTGTTTTCCTCAGGGATGTGTGTTAGGAGGGAAGAGCTCACGAGTGGGGAAAAGTCCTCCCATGTGCAAATCCCGAGTTGTCCGCTCCCATCATTGCTGCCCGTCACGAGATGTTAGAAATGAATCTATTTCAGGACTGATGAGATTTGTGTCTTCTGTTTTTCAGGCTGGAATGGCACTTTATAAGATTGTTCCCAAAAATCCATATTATTTTTGGTCCGTGATGAGCCTGATCATGCAGGTGTGTGCAGTGTTGGGTTTGGCTGTTGCTGCAGTGCCAGTGCTGGTGCACAAATGTTCTGAGGGAAAACATGATGATTTGGGGTAAAATGTGTGTTTGAGCTGTTTCTGTGTGATGCTGGGAAAAAGACTAAGCCCTCCTTAATTAGCATTATTGTTGTGGCCCAAAATAAATGCTGAGGTGTTTTTATAATCCAGTTTAACTCTTGCCTTGCCACCTTTATACAACTTGAATTATTCTCTGATCTGCACTAATATCCACCTGTCGTTTTGGCAGAGATAATGAATAAATCCTCCACTATCTGCAGTTTCTCAGTCAGAATTGTGCCTCTCTAATGAGGTTATAAAAGCTCTTGGAGGGAATAAGTGAGAGCTCTGGAATTAGCAGCAAGTCTGCAGGAATAGGCACAGCTCAGCTGTGCTGCTGCTGGTTGAGACAGCACATTTGGGCACTCATCAGACACAAAATCAAACAAAAATAAGCTTGGAGGGTCTTAGTCACATTCTCTAAAATCCTATGCCATTTAAAACACAAAAGTGTTCTGGCTCCATGTTTTTATCACAAGGTTTTTGTGCTCAGAGATGCAGAGCTCTGGTTGATCTGATCAAAAATGAGCTTTTCTGTGTAGCACCAATTTTATTGCTGCCTTTTCTCAGAGCAGTTGCACTCTCAGGTCACAGATGGTAGCTCCAAACAGGTGGCTGGGGGGAGATTGGAGCACCTGAATTGGGTTTTTTTTTTTCCTCTTCCAAAGTGAAAAGAGCAGTGGGTGGGCCATCACAGTTGCTGAGCTGTTACAATAATCTCTCTTTTCCTCAGTCTATTTCAGCACAGGATGAAAACCTCTCCAAGACGATGTTTTTGCCACTTGCTGAGAGAATGGTGGAAAAAATGGTGAAAGAGGACAAGATTGAAGCTGAGGCTGAAGTAAGGCTTGGTTTGAACTTTATTGAGGCAAGGAATGCACTCTTAAGGGAACTTGATTACCCTGGAAAACGTAAAATAATCAACAATATTTTGGTATTAAATGTGATTGTAGGGGACAGAAGGAAAAACAAAAGCAGGGGGTTAGGAGCCTCAGAATCCTGGGACTGAGGTAGTTTTTGGTGTTTGATTTCTCTGATTAATTGCTTCTTACTCTGGGAGGCCCAAGAAAAACCTGAGTACTAAGAATGGAGAAGAAGACCTAAATTTGAGTATTGCACCCTTTGGGATACTAAAGATAGCTTTGCAGGCCTGGTATCCCCTATTTTCTCTTTTGGCACACCTGGGTATGATCTTCCTGGCAAATTTCATTTCAGTCTAATCTTTCTTTTAAGGTGGAACTGTACTACATGATCCTGGAACGTTTGGAGAAGTACAAGGAAGCCTTAGATGTTGTGAGAGGAAAACTTGGAGGTAATTTATTCTTTAATAAATCAGAGTTGTGTGAAGAAAACAGCAGTTCCCCTTCGCTTCAGACTTGTCCACTGCTTCCAAAAAAAAGAAAAATTTTAGGAAGCCTGACTTAACACCAATGTTAACCTCAGTGTAAACTCTGGAGGTGCAACCTGGTTTTACCTACTTGGTTTATGGTATTTAAACACTATTTCAGGGCTGAGCTTTGCAGTGGTAGATTGGGATCATGTTCTTGGTTGTAGCTGCCGTCTTCAAAACCAAAAAGTCTTCAATAACTGCGTTGTAGAGGAGTTTAACTGAAGACCAAAATGCACTTGGAATTGGGATGTGAAAGTTTCCATGGGAAATCTTTCTGAGGGCTGCTGCTGTGTTAGACTTGGTGGTTTGGTGCTGAGCAGGAATGAGGAGGTTTATGCAGGGAATAAGGAAGAAATGCAGGGATGAGCTGAGCTTTCTGTGGTTTTTTTTGCTGCAGAGAAGCTGACGAGTGAGCTGCAGAGCCGGGAGAACAAGTGCATGGCCATGTACAAGAAGCTGCACAGGTGGCCCGAGTGCAACGCGCTGGCCAGGAGGCTGCTGCTCAAAAAGTGAGAGAGGATTCCTGCAGTCCTGAAAAAAAGATGGAGCAAAAATCCCTACTTGTTTGGGAATGGCCTTGTTTGGTGGTTTTTGTGGTTAAAATATGTGGTTAAAATATCAGGAAGCTTTTCCAAATATTGCACTCCAAAGCCAGGCATGGTGAAGGTTATATGGAGAATCAGGGTCAGGAGTGGAGTTGCTGCTTTTTTCAGGCAGAATTTAGCAACACATAAATGCAATAAAAGGTTGTTTACCTCCTTATTTCTAAATTCTGTGCTGATTGTCTAGCTCTGACTTTATGTTAAATTTTCTACATCTAAATTTCTCCCATTTGGCCAGACTTCATCATGAGAAATGCATGTAATGCTTGGAACAAATGCATCAGGAGACAGAACATTCCAGTGGGATCAAATCTGTCTCAGAACTGTCAGGAGAGATGTGGTGTTTGCTTTTGAATTTAGCTGTGTTCTCATCTTAGATATAAGTTAAATGCAGAAGAGAAACTTCTGCCTTCATGTTTTGTGGGGATGTTACTGAGCTCTGACTAGAACGTGAATTTTAGGAGGAGACTTCATAGTTCATAGCTTGCCTCAGTTTGGAATTGAAATGGTTTTGCTTAATATGTTTCCAGAAATGCAGGATGATGGTATTCCTAAGATTTGAGACCTTTTCAAGGGGAAATAGTTTTATGAGTACAATTGGGTTTTTTCTGTAATATGTTTATGTGTTATTCCTTAATTCAACTTTGGCAAGAAACGTAGTTTTGGCTGTTAATTGTTTTGGCAATTCCCTAAATTTTGTCCTGTGCCTGATTTTTGTTTCAGCTCAGATGATTGGCAGTTTTATATAACTTACTTTGATTCAGTGTTTCAACTCATTGATGAATCCTGGACACCTCCAGCAGAGGAAGAGCAGTAAGTTGAGAATTTTGCTGTGGATTTGTTTTCCCTTTGTGCTACAGCAAATTGTTTGGGTTCATATGTAAAATATTAGAGTGACTTCTTGATGTCAGAGCCCAAATGATGTGTTTTCCCTGCTTTGTTTTGTGTGTTTTCCCTGCTTTTATCTGGAGGCTGGGAATAGTTTATGGAAATAGTTTGTACATTATAGAACTCTTCCAGCTCATATTTTCTGTGGTGACTGAGTTGGAGAACCATCATTTCCCTGTCTGGGAGTGTGCTGAGCGTGCGTTACCAATGAGAAGTCTCCAAGAATCTTTTGTCTGTGTGGTTGCAGCTCTCTGGAAGGAGAGGTGCACTGCTCCATCGAGCAGGCTGTGAGCTTCATCGAGGAGAGGATAGCAGAGGAGTCCAAGAGCTCCCGGCCGCTCCGGGGACCGTATTTGGCCAAGCTGGAGCTGATCAGGCGCCTGCGACACCGGGGCTGCAATGATGAGTACAAACTGGGTAAGGAACAGCCCCTCCTGGCTGAGGAGCTCATCTCTTGGAGAGAGGGAGAGGAAGTACAAACTTTCTGCTGAATCACTGAGTTAAATACAGTTTTCATTAGGAAGGGATAGCTGTTGTTCTGTATGTAAAGAGTTTTCAAAGCATTAGTGGGTGAACTTTGGAGAAAAAGGCGAGTATTTCCAGACTACTCCAGGGCTTGGAAAAGCCAGCAGGGAGGTTTTCAAAAGGACCTCAGGGGTTTAGGAGCATCCAGTCACTGACACTGTGTTCCTGGTGGAAAGCCTTGCTGTTAGTGCTGGAATCTCAGGGTGGGTTTTGGTTCAAGTTTTTATCGCAGCAAGGCCAGGTCTTGCTTTTTAAAAACCTGCATCACAAAATGGCATTTAGGGAATCAATGAAAGGGAATGTGATTAGAGCAACATCTGTGCAATTTCCTAATTCCCTTTGTTTTTCCATCCCAAAAGAAGCCGTGGTGAGATCAGTGGAGGCTGCATGTGCCTGTCTGGGTTGCTGAGCTTTTATCTGCTAAAGGAGCTTGAATGAAGCTCTTGGGCTTTTTTTAATGTGTCCTTGGTTACCAGAGACATTGAGCCTCTGTTAAAATCTGCAGTAGTGCAGCTCTCTGTTTTCTAAATCACTCTGTAATCTTGAAGGGGGCGGGGAAAAAGCAAGTATGAACAAAGATTTCTCATAGTGATTTTACAGATTTCACTTCTACTGGAGGGCATTAAAAAGGTGACCTGACCTTTTTCCTAGGTGATCCAGAAGAACTAATGTTCCAGTACTTCAAAAAATTTGGGGACAAGCCCTGCTGTTTTACTGATCTCAAAGTGTTTGTGGATCTCCTCCCACCCAGCCAGTACACAAAGGTAAGGAAATATCAAGAAGTGGTGGCAGGAACTGCAGTGGTTGTTTGCACTCTGGTCCCTTTATCTTAAAATACCTGTGGATCATATTAAAAGACTGGAAACATCAATTTTTTACTTTCTGCTTGAAATTCAGAGAACTCTTTGTGCTGTAGAAAATATCATGAACATCTGAACACTTGTGAAGTTTCATTCAGAGGATTTTTGCTGGAGGTTAAAAGCTAAGTTTGATCCTGCAGAGTCTCAGATCTGGTATTCCTTTGGCATTTTTATTCCCATTTTTCAAGGTGTCAAGGTGCTTTGAGCTCAAAGTTTCTGTTTAATGGGAAGAAGCTGCCCCCTCATCCCATGCAGGGATGTCACAGATGCTTTGCTGGCAGTGCCAAAGAAGGGACACGTTGACCCAAATCCAGGGGTCATGGAGCCACCTCTGGCAGTTTTTTCCAGAATCTCTTTCTGGAAACAACTGGAAACAACTCTCTGCAAGAGATGTTCTCTGAAAAGCCCATTTGTGCAGAGTCATGAGCAGCCTGGAGTGACTTCAGCAGCTGGGAATTCTGTCACTCATCCCAGTGTTTGTCTGAGCCATTGTGTCCAGGGATCAGCGCTGGGGAGGGCAGAGAATCCAGGATCAGCCAGAGCCTGGGGATAAAATGTTGGTAAACAAAGTGTATGTAGTGAGGTTCTCTTGGTTTATTAAAGTATTTTTTAACTCCTAATACAAGCTCTTCCCACAGCCCCACTGCTTTTGGGAGCAGTGGCTCTGGCAGGGATGGCTGTTGCTGATGTTTTATGTTTAAAGGTGTGTTTTTAGCCCACTGGCAACAAGAGATGTGGCCAGCAGGATATTGAACTCCTAATCCTGGAAGTGATGATTCCATTGTAAGGGAACCCTGAAGTACTGAACAGGTTTCATCCTAACTTTCCAGGAAACAAATTCAAAACCAGGAGTGGAAAAATTATATTTAATAATAGTTCAGAGTCCAGTTTTGTCACAGTGCTTGTAGAACCATGACTCTGACTTTGAAATTTTCTGTCTGGCCTTAAAACTGCTGCTGATTTACTGAATATGTTCTGGAATATATATTGTGTCAAACTGATGTATTGGGTGGTTTTCTGGATGTCCCTGAAGCAGCACGTGCAGCAGTTTAACTTGGTCAAGGACATGAGGAGCTGAGGAGATTTTGTGGTGCTGAAGTGCTGATGAATTTTGACATGAGAGTTCCACTTCAGTAGCTGAGATCGTGATCTTGCTGAGCCACTGACGTGTGAGATAGTCCAGAAATAATGGTCATGACACCAACCTTGAGTTCCTAGAGGTGTAAATTGGAGAGTAGAGCCAACGATGTGGTTGACCTTGCTCTTCTTGGCAGGATTTCAAACTGAAAAGATCTGTCAACACAGCATTCATCAAATTCTTTGGGAAAACTGGAATTGGCTTGGTGTGTTGTGCTTGGTGCTGCTACTGAGCTTTTTGCCTCAGGCTTGCGTTTGATGCAGTTTTCTGTGTCAATTCCAAGTGCAGCAAAACCGAACTCATTGGCTTTAACTCAGATTTAAGTTTGCAGACAATGTTGGGTTTTAGAGCAAGAAGCTGCTGCCCAGCCCTGTGAGTTGTGAGGAGTCTTTTGTCTCCCATTAAAACTAAACAATGAGAAGCTGCTTCTCTTACAGCTTAATTCCAAAAACAAGTCATTGATCAGAGTTGATGACCTCAGTGGGTACTGCACATTACTTCAGAGCTGAGGGAAGATGTAGCAGTGCAAAACCATCATTGCCTGGAAGTGTACTGAGGAGCCTGTCAGTAACTAATTATTTTAATTGCATCTCTTATTGTCATGAGTGTTAACAGGTGCTTGAACTCCCTGGTGTATCAATGAATTGGAAACATGCCTCTGATTTTTCTTCCCTCCATCTGTTCGATGTAACTTAATAAAACCCCAAGCAGCGAAAAAAAAAATTGAACGACTCAAAAAAAAAAATCTCGAAGGCTGCTCTTAAACCACGGACTCAGTGTGACATCAACATGGATGTTTCCACCTTGCTTTTTTTGGGTTTGATTGGAGGGAGGAAATGCTGCTTCCTCACCATTTGGTGCAGCCCTGCAGCCTTTGCCACGGGGGTTTCTCTTGCAGTTCATCCGGCGGCTGCTGGACGTGATCCCGCTGGCGGCGGCGGCCGAGAACGAGGTGGCTCTGCCGGGTGACATCAAGGCCCTGCAGCAGCACCTGTGTGTGGTGCAGCTCTCCAGGCTGCTGGGGATCTACCATGCCATGGAGAAGAAGCAGAAGCTGGCAGTGGTGCGGGAGCTGATGCTGAGATACCGCCACGGCTTGGAGTTTGGTGAGGAAAATCTGGAATGCCGATAAAACTTGGCTTTCTCCTTTCTGACTCTACCCTTCACCTTCCCTGAACTGCGGTTCCTTTTATTTTTTTTTCTTTTCAGTTGTGTATCTTAAAGATAAATGAGGCTTTCCTGGGTAGTTCAGATGATCTGTTTGTACTTTGCAGGATTTTTTTTCTTTTTTACTTTGCTTTTAAGCAAAGGCAGGTTTTCTCACTGAAGTGCATAGGATACATTTGTGGTCAGGAGTTATTAATTTGTAAATTTTGCAGCTGTGGGAGTCAGTCCTTCTTCCAGCAGATGTCAATGTTTGAAGTGCCCCAAAGGCCACTCAGTGATGTGTAAAGTTGTTTGGATTTTAAGACAATTCTGATTTTATAAATTAAACTGTGGTGCTCTCGCTGATTGTGGTGCCACTCAATAACCCTGTGAGATCAGCTGGCAGCACTCTTAGTAATTGAAGGATAATTGTTTTTTTTTCTTTTTTTAGGGAAATCTTGTTTGAAAACTGAATTGCAGTTTTCAGATTATTACTGCCTGCTTGCAGTTCACTTGCTGCTTGATCTGTGGCTGGAAGGTACGTTCCCAAAATTGTGCCTTGCTCTAATATCTCTGGGGGAGGTTGGGAAAGGGAGAGTGTGTCCCTGTGGCCAGTGAGTGCCTGGCATGGCTTGTTAGGCCTGGAGCTTTCTGGGTTGTTGTTTTTTTTTTTTTCAATATGAGGTATTTCAGGAGTCTCTCTGATCAGCTGATATGTGCCCTGAATCTCACTGACCTCTGAACAGATTTAATTTTTCTGATTAATTCCTTTTTTCTCTCCCTTTGCACGAGTTCTGCTGACAACTCCTTTCTGATACCAGAAGTGTTTTGAGAACTGAGTTTCTTTCTCTTCCTGACATACTTTGCCTTTTAGATCCCTTGTTTCTAGACTTGCTGGGACCTGTTCCCTGAATTAAATTTGCCTGTACTCCACCCATGCTCCTTGTGTTAGTCTCTTAATCCCACAGTGTCCAGTACTAAGTGTCCATGTGTGTATTCCTGCCCTTCCATGTAGTTATCTGTTACACTCTTGTCTTTCCCAAGGAAGATTTAGTCTTTGACCTGAGTAAATCTGTGGTCAGGTTTCTGGCAGGAAGGTGGATGTGGGCTCTTTTGCAGTGTGCAAGCTGGAATTCCCAAACCGCCAGGATTCATCAGGGAAGGTCACTTTGCCTGCAGTGTGCTCTGTGCAGATGTGAGCTAGATATTCCCTGGGAGGGATTATTCCCCCAGCATTCCCTCAGGGAGCAGCTGGAGTGCTGCAGCAGGTGTTACGTTGGGCCATCTGCACACTGAAATCCCCGGCAGCACCCTGAGCTTTCTGTAACATGAGGAGAGGGAATTGTGCCTGTCCCTGCTCACACCTGCCTGTGCTGTGTCTGTCACCAGGTGAAGAGGCAGCTGTGTGGCAGTGCCTGACTCTCCTGGAGGAAGGGCTGTCTCACAGTCCCTCCAATGCTCAGTTTAAGCTGCTGCTCATCCGGATCTACTGCCGGCTCGGCGCCTTCGAGCCTGTCTCGGAGCTCTACTCCAGCCTCGACGCCAAGCACATCCAGCACGACACCATCGGGTGGGTGGTACATACTGAGAATAACCACTCCTGCTGGCCCCCATCCTGACAGCTCTGCAGCCTCCTTTGACACCCAGAATTCAGCAGTCACATTTTCATGTGCTGTTGTGCAAAAGTGTTCTGGGATTTTTGGGGAGGCGTGTCCGCTGCATACTCCCCCTTTCTGTAGGGTACCTTCACTGTGTGATTTTGATCTGTGTTGGATTTTTTAGAGTATTAATTAATCTGATGGAAATTGGTGAAATGGCTGGCTGGCTGCCAGTCAGAGTGTGGTGTTCCAGCTTGGGACCACCAGTCAAAGCCAACACACCCAAAGCCCTTGGCTGGTGTGTTTGAGGGTCTCTCACTGAGCAGCTCTTGCCACCCTTAAGGTGAGGAAAGAACTCCAAGCCCTCACATACTGCTTTTAAAAAACTGAGAATTCATTCCATTAAAAGCCTGAACTTGCCTGTGAATGCTGTTAATGCTGTTAAATGTCCAGATGTCTGCTGTGCAGCTGCTTCCCAGAGCGGTGGCTGACATTTGCCTCATGCTGTTTGTTGCAGTTATCTCCTGACACGCTACGCCGGCTCCCTGGGCCACTACGCTGCTGCTTCCCAATCCTGCAACTTTGCACTCAGGTTTTTCCACTCCAACCAGAAAGATGTAAGTTGAAAGAAATCCCCCCCCATGACCTTGTAACACAGCAGAGTGTCTTAGAGAAGCCCTGTGCAAGGCTTGTGTAAATGTAGTGGTTTCAAACATAACAAAGAGCTGTAGTAGGGGTAGCTTTGTCCTAAAGGTTGTCTCAGCCTGCATTTTCTACTGCAAGGATTTGTGAGTTACTGGTACTTGAGATTTTGCTTCAGCTTTCTTTCTGTTAAAGGCAGTTTTAATGCTCCTCGTAAAACAGGTATGATTGCTTTTAAATCGATGCTTGTGGTTTTATGCAAAAATTGAAGTGGAATGTCATGTGGAAATAAGTGCTGGTGTCATAAATCTGGCATTTTGGAAAGTTACACAGCAGCCAGTGATGATGGGTCAGGATGGGGATGGCACATGATGAATCCTTTGTTACAAACACTGGAGCTGTGTGTTTTCAGTGGATAGTGGGGGGTGCACTTCACTTTAAAGGGACCATCCCATTCTGAGGAGTGGGAATATATCCTGTGTATTTGTATTTTACACCCTGGGCACTGTTGAGAGGTAGGTGAAGAAGATTATTTTTGCTTCCTGAGAAACAAAGGTGCAATCTAGTTGTAAATCTGCCAGTCAGCCACTGGCTAAGTTGGCTCCAGGGGCTCTGCCGTCACACAATTTGCTTTCCCACTCTCCCAGCAAGAGATAAAAGCACAAGAATTGTCTGTACTGAGCAGTAAAGGTTCTCACACAGAAATCAGTCAGCAGCAGCAGCTTGCTCTGTTGGCAGCCCAGGTGTTCCTGTGTACAGGATTCTCATTGCCATTTCCCTGTGCCTGGAGTTGTAGGTGCCAAGTTCCTGTGAGCTGTATCTGACACAGATGTTTTCCTGAGGTATGCACATGGATTGTTCAGTGGGATGGGAGCTCACTCTGCTCTGCATCCCTCAATTGCTCATTTTTTTCCTACTTGCTTTTCCTCTTGGCTTTGGATTCCTGGGAGTGAAGCCCTGGATCCAGACAATTGTTTTTTTTACTGAGGTGTAACTTTTCAGTCTTGTTTAAATGTCTTTTGGTGGATGTTAATGAAAAACATCCCTGGAACCAGCTGTCTGAATGAAACCCATGACTACTGGGCACCAGGTGGAAAAGTGAACTGAAAAAACTTCTGGATGTGATTCCTCTGCTTGGAAATACTGTGTTGTAAAGCATCAAGAAATCATCTTTCCATGGAAAACAATCTGAACTGATTGAGGTGTGGCTCCCTTGGGAGCAGGTTATTTCCTTTGGCATGAATGATGGAGGTGCTTATGGCAGAGAAGAGCTGGATGTCTCCAGTGGCTCAGCATCTGTACATGGCTGGTGATGGCTGCATTCCAGGTGCTGCTGGCAGGAAAACACAACCTGTGTTCCAGAAATCCCAAAAAGGTGTTGCCTTGCTGCTACACCTACAAATACTGGGATTTCAAGAGACCACAAGTGGTGCAGCAGGAGGACAGAATTCCTCATGGGACAAGATGAGGATGGGACTCTGGGACCACTCACATCATAGCTTGGAGACAGTGTTGCAGCCAAAGGATCATGAGCTGATATTGCTCTCCAAATCTCTCCTGTGCTCTGGACACTTCCAGTGGTTGTCTCCTTAAGATCCTTTTGATGGGAGATGACTCAAAAGCTGTTCTTGCAGCCAGGAATTGCAGGAGGTGAAGGCTGGGTTCAGGGTGCTGTTCCCTGAGGATTGTGGTGTGACAAGAGTGTGGATGAAGAAGGATTCCTTGCCATAAAACATGTCACAAGGTCAGGGTCTGCTCCCAGTTTCTGTGCTGTTGTGGTTCTGTCAGAGCTGCCCCTTTATGCTCAGGGTGCTTGGAACAGCTCCCACTCAAGCCCTATTTATTTAACATCTGCAATGTTAAAGGGGGAATGTCCTTTAAAAGTTCTTTTTTTACAGATTTCTGGTGCTGCCTGCTCCTCCCTAGATCAGTGCTGAGATAGCTGGAATGTCACAGCACGGAGCTGTGTGTGGGACTCTGCCTGGAGCAGGAAGTGTGGGATGTAAACGAAGTCTAGCATAAAAATAGAGCTCCTGAATCAGACTTTTTGCTTTGGATAAATCCGTTCTCCTGACTTGCTGAACTTCCCAGCCTGACGTGAATCCTGTGTCAGAGTGATCCCATGAGTAACAGCCATGTAGGATGCTGTGCAATCCTGCCACTATTCCTGCTCTGGGAGAGGATGCCAAGGACAGGGAGGAGAGAGAAGGCAGCATTGCTATATTTGGCCAAAACTAAAAAGGCAACTTGATCCTCCTCGAGATAGTCCTCCTTCAGCTATGCAGAATCACCAGTAATCTCTCTAATTTTCTTGTGTCCATCCATCTTTAATCTCTCCAGATACTGCAGGCAAACCACTCCAAGATGTCCTGGGGGCATTTAAAAACCACGTGGATGCAGTTGAATTAAGAGCCCATAGGCCAGTCCCTGACAGTCACCTCTGCAAGGCTGTTGATCAGAGGGTATGTTGTTGAATATTTGGCATATTTTTTCGTTCAATGCAAATAACCAAATTACTCAGGGGAAAAAATAATAAAGACAACTCTCTAGAGGACATTTCTTGGTTTGGAGGGGAAAAAATTGGTGTTTTGGATCTGTGAGTGTTGCCTTCTGATCTCTCAGAGCCTTCCAGACAGGTTGAGTCTGTTAGGACCATATAGAATTCAGTTAAGCAGAAGCCTTCTTTGGTGCCTCTCATCTTCAGTGCAGTTCATAACCTTGTTCAGAAGAAAATAGTTGATTTGCCAGAATTTCTCAGTTGTGGAGTAATTCTGATGTAAAAACTCAGCTATCACTCATGGCTGGGAGCAGAAATAGTTCACTCTGTCTACAGTTAGACATTTTCATTAAAACACTGCTTGTCTTGGGCTCCTTCATCATAAAAATCTCTTTTTTTGGAGATTGCTTGGACTGAAGTGAAATATTGGCTGCCTGCCTCGTATTGCTGCATTTCATCAGAGGGAAAGCAAAATATCCCATGGACACTGAGAGTTTCCTTTGGTGTTTGTGTTGTGCCATGTACACACTGTGTGATACTGTATTCAAAACTCTAATAAAAAAGAGAAACAAAAATGTGTGAGTAATTTTTTTTTTTTTTAATCTATGTTGTGGTGACATGTGATGCATGTCCAAGTCAGTTCCAGAAAATCTGGGCTATATTTCTTTTGCCTGGAATGATTTCTCACAATGAAATGATGATTTAATGATTTGAATCCTGCATCTAAAAGGAAAAGAAGAAGAAAAAAAAAAGCCTTGCAAAAGCATCTCTTCCCTGTGAAATATTTTTCATTGTGGTGACAACGTGATGTTTGGTGTTGGTTTGGTTGTTAAACCTCACTGCCCATGGAGCATCTGGGCATTCCCAATTTAAAGTAGCAAAACTGCTTGAGTGACTTGGAGAAGCAGAAGCACAAACTCCTCCCAGGGATTGAGGATCTGCCAGGTCCTGCACTTCTGGGCTTATAAAAACCACAGAAACGCAGTTCCTTGGGAGCGACCTTGTTGTTTGCTCCTAATTTGGGAAGTCACTGAGGAGAGCTGGTGTGTGTTGTGTTGCAGACCTCAGAATACATCATCCAAGCCTACAAGTACGGGGCGTTTGAGAAGATCCCGGAATTCATCGCCTTCAGGAACAGGCTGAACTCTTCCCTTCACTTCGCGCAGGTTCGCACCGAGCGGATGCTGTTGGACCTCTTACTTGAAGCAAATATGTGAGTACAGCTCCTGGCATGGGAAAACTGGGAGTGGGCCAAGAGGGGCCTTGGGGAATTGCACCTGCAGAAACCTCAGAGCTGCAGCTGTGCTCCTAAAGCTTCATTCTGCTTTTAATGGTCTCAGGGTGCACCGAGGAGGTTTTAAAAAAATTCCTTCATGGAAAAGGTTGTCAGGTGTTGGAATGGGCTGCCCAGGGAAGCAGGGGAATCACCGTGCCTGGAAGTGTTCAGAAAAATGTGTGGGAGGGCACTGAGGCCATGGTGACCATGCTGGTGGTGCTGCATTGGTGGTTGGACTTCATGGTCTTAAAGGACTTTTCCAACTTTTGGGATTCTGTGGTTCTGATTTGCTGTCCCTTCACATCCTTGTCAGTGCCGTGTATGTCACATTCCTGACAGAAGGAAGAGCTGAGCAGTGCACAGAACATGATCTGTTAGTGAGCTGTTTTCCCTTTGCAGTGATCAGCTGTTTGATTTAGTGCTGCTTGTCCTTACCTATAGATCAACCAGTTTAGAAGAAAGTATAAAGTCCATGAGTCTGAGCCCAGAGGAGGATGACATTCCATGGAAAGATCTGCGTGACAACAGAGACCTGACAGTCTTGTTTAGCTGGGATCCAAAAGACAGGTGAGTAGAAATATCCTCAACTCACACATAGCAAAGAAATTCCTTCCAGGGCAATTGCTGTATTTCAGTGTTCCATGGGCTGGCTGACCTTAGCACTGTCCACCACGTCTGGCAGTGCTGCCCTTTTAGATACTAAGTTTTCTGAATTTCTGACCACTCCTTCCTCATCATACAGAACTGGGGAGCTTTAGGTAAGCTTTGGTGCCTGGAGCATTTGCCTGTAGAGCTTTGGTGCCCTTCTCTAGGGACATTTCTGAGGAGCACCGGAAGCTCTCCCTGGAAGAGGAAACCCTGTGGTTGCGAATCCGGTCTTTAACGTTGAGGCTGGTGAGCGGACTCCCAACTCTTGGTCACACCATCCAACCAAAGAATTCTGAAAAGACTGCAGAGAACGGTGTCTCATCCAAGATTGACACGATCCGAGCCCTGCTGCAGCAGCTGGAAGCGGCGGTGGATTCAGGGAAGAAGTTTCTAGAACAAAAAATCCAGGTACCAGTAAGGCAAAAGCTCTCCCCGAATGTTGACCGTGAATGCATCGTGCAGGCTGCAGAGTGCACTTAACTGCCCCTGGGTTTGTGGTGTGTGACTGACTGGGAGATGTGCCAGGCACTGGGTGGAATGAGGAAAAGCTGCAACACCTTTATCTTTTTCTTTGCTTCTTGCCTAGTATCCTGTCCTTGGCCCTCCTCCTACCCGAATGGCTGGCTTCTTCAGCAATGGCAGCTGTCAGTGCCAGACTAGCTTGTTTTATCTTGTTAGTGATATTTATGAACTAGATACCAATGGCTTAGGTAAGTGTTTGGGGCAGGGGTTTGACCACATTGCCGCGGTGTGTGGTGGGAGGGAGCCACATGTCTCTGTTTAGTTTGAAAAACTGCTGGGCGTTGGAGGATGTGGACTCAAAACTGTTACTTGTGTGTTAATTTTCAGTCTAACACTAAATTATCTGTGAGCCAGTGCCTTCATTTAATGTTTTTATGTAAGTCTTCATTTTTATGCAATATATGGTGCTGTAATACTGGCTCCTCTTTGAACGCAGTTGCATTTAATTTTGAGTACTGACACTAAATTGCATTTAAATGCCTTTTGGTTTTCTGGAAGCAGAAAATAACAGAAGTTTGTAGCTTATTATTTTTTATTTCTTCTTTTTTTTTTCCAGAAGATTCAGCAGAAATCCAGGAAAGGATAGGGAATAGTTTCAAGTCTTTAGTAGAACGACTGACAGGTAAATGGTAATTCAAGAACAGACACTAAGGCAGAGCTTCCTGGCTGTCTGAGGATGGCTGTGGAGTGTCTGCAGGGATGGGCTGTGGTGATGCATCTGCAGACCCTGTGAAAGCTTGAGAACAAGGCTGGGATTGCCCTTGGCTTGTGTGCTGAAGCTGCTGCATGCTCAGAACATGCTGTGCCCTTCAGTGCGTTTATCTGCCAGCCTGGGCAGCTCCTTCTCCTGGTGCTTGAGTTAGGGGGGCACATCAGGGGTGTGGAAATGTTTGTAGTGAGCCAGAACTCAGTAGATGGAGAGGACTCATTATCTCAGTGGTCAGTGCCCTGACAGGTCTGCATGCTGCACTCAGATTCCTGGTGGACAGAAAATGCACATTTAAGATGATCTACTTCATCCTCAAGTAAGGCTTTTCTTTTTTCTTTTCAGACTTGTTCAGTAAATGTAAAGGTGATTTGATTGAAGTCAGAGATGGCACCTTGAAAACTCATCCAAACCTGTTAGAAAACTTAGTCTTCTTTGTTGAGGTATTTTTTTTTTTTTTCCTTTGAAAAACTAGAAATTTGGGAGTACTGTGGGGTAGAAATGTTGGGACTGAAATACAGTGATAGTTTGATCTCAGTCACTCATGAGAACTCATGGGGGATTTTGTTGCTTACTTTAATCATGCTGAATTTTACCAGGAACACTAAAATGAGTTGAAAAGCCTCCTGTAAATGAAACTTAGAATATATTTTTACCTTTCTTCCAGACGATCTCCATTGCTCTGTGGGTATCGAGTTACTGTGACAGTGTCCTCCGACCTTTTAAATCCAACCTGCAAAAAAAGAAGAAGAAAAAAAAAGAAAGCAGTGTAGCAATGGTACAAACAATATTTCTTTCTCTCTTCCCCCACCCCTAATCACAGCTTATTTATACTGAAAGAAAAATCAGGATAGATAACATGAATGTGAACTGCTTTTCGTAAACTTGTGGAGGTTGATGTGGGTAATGATTACTTGGGGCTAATTTTTGCTGTTTAAAATCAGTGACATGTCATATCTGTGACATCATGTGACAGTTTTTTAATGAGAAATACAGTTTAGAGTGTCATTGACCTTCCTGCCTGGAATGCACCACAGTAAACTTGTCAGCTGGGAGTGTTTGTCTGGGTAGGTAAATTATAGCTTAGCACTGGTGGGAAGAAGAGAATTATGTATTACCAAGTGAGTTATATAAAATGGACATTAATATGTGTTTATAAATTCAAGACCTGTGTTTGTTTTTACAGCCACCTGTATTTACCCATTTCCTGGATTATGTAACTGAACTCCAGACACTAACTTCCAATGTAATAGATCATATCAAAGGGCTTGAAATCATTCTGACTGCACTAAAACTTGAAGAACTGTCCCTCAAGGACACTCTGCTTTTACAGGTAAGAGATTCCCTGTGCAAACATGGTCCTCAGGAATTTCCTTTCAGTGTTTGAGATACTGGAGAAAGTTTAAAAGGAGGGGGGATTTAAACAGTTGCTGTGGAGTGAGTGATTTCTCTTTTGCAATTTGCAGGAAGAAAAAAAGTTTACAAAGACTGTGCAAGGGAAGGTCCAGAGCAGTTACCATCACTCAGTTCAGGAAATTGGAGAGCTGCTGAAAAAGAGACTCGATACCATTAAAAAACTAAAGATTTGAGCGATGCATCCCTGACAGACTCCACAGAGGAGTGACACCAGAGTCCCAGACAGAAGCAACATCCATTCTACCATCACTTTAATCCAGAACTTCCTCATAATGCATGAAGGACTTAAAATCATGAAACAATTTTTTTAGGTATTACAGATGTATTGAGCTGATTTAAATTATTGTACATAAAAGAAGCAGGGACCCTTCCTGGGGTTTGACCACTTTTTATACATGTTCATAAGCATATTGCAACAGGAGAAAATTCACTTTCTTCCCTTTTGATCTCTAGAACCAACTGGAGATGATCTTTAGAAGCAGCAATAGCAATCCAGTGTAAAGCATCTATCTCCAAGGATATTTTCATCACCATACAGTGTTTATAATTTTTGTATGGTCCTTGCCTTAGAAATGCAGGAATTGTAGATGTCCACGTTCAGCCACCTCTGATGAACTGAGCCCAGCTTGGAGCTGCTTGTTTTGTCTGCAAATCCACCTGGTCCTGCTGACAGAATTCCATGTGTTGGTCCATCAGGGAGAGGTGAGGCCTCTGTGGTGGGCTGGGAATCACCTGGAGCTGGGGCAGGATGCTCCAGGAGAGAGCAGGAGGGAGGAGGTGTCTGTGCACAACTCGGGAAAACTGCAAATGTGATGAGGAGCAAACTTCAGAGAGAGAGAGATGGGAATGAGAATGGGAATGACTGTTTCAGAAAAAAAAAGACAAAAAAAGAGACATTGTAAATAATGGCTGCAGTGAAGTGTGACACTGCGCTGGTATCATGTCAGTTTAATGTCAAACAGCAACGTCATGACTTTTAAAAAGTGTATTTAGATTACTGAAACTTTAAGACTTCAATATTTTAATAGAAATGGAATCCTATTGGCTTTGGTTTTAAGTTGGCAGAGGTAACTTTTGCTTCCGCTGTGGTCTGAGGCTGAGATCCTTTTTGTACCTGTGTGCTTGCTTTTTGCAGTTGAACTTTGATTATCCAAGCACTGGCTCATGAAGCTTTCTGTTAGAAAGTGTGACCATATCATCTGCTCCCACAGAATCTGCATTTCTGCTGGGTTTTTTCATGTTCAAAGAGCAATGCAGCCTAAAATTGATAGGCCAAAAAAAAAAGGTTCATATACCTGCAATACAAGGGACAGGTCAGACCCAACAGATTCCTCATCTCCTGGTTTGGAGCCACAGGTATCAGAGTCTAGATTTAAAGTTTTAAGAGAGCTTGACTGCCTTTGTCATCTCCTCTGTTTTGTTAGTAATGCTAGAATGTTGATGAGAGTATTTTTTTAATAAATCCCCTATATTAAAAAAAAAAAACCTCCCATAGCTGCTCTTGCTGGATTTAGTTTGGCTTTGCCCCATCCTGAAAGGGAAAGAAGAATGTCTGCAGGTTGTCAAATTGTAAAGGATGTCCTGATGGTTGAATCACAATGTCTGGTAAGTGCTCTGGGCTGGAGGAATACCAAAATGTGTTAAGTCTGTTTTATAGTAATACTTTTACTGAAAAAAAAAAAAAAAAAGAAAGGAAAAAAACTCCACAAACAGAACTGTCATGTTGTATAGAAGTATCAGTTTTGAAAGAAGGGTGTGCTCTTTAAATTAAAGCAAGGCTGGTGACTGAAGGTGATGCTGTCAGGTATGTAGAGTGAGTGAAAACCACCCCAGTGCTGAGGTGGGGCAGTTCAGAGCAGCCCTGAGCCAGAAATGGGCACTGCCCTTCTTAGTCAGGGGCACAGTGGCACTGCTGCTGTCCCTGTCCCCTCCCTCTAATTCCAGAGGGCTTTGCACAAACACCAGCAAACGTGACACGGGACAGTCCCAGGGCTGATCCAGGCTGGAGTTTCCTTCCACTGCTGCTACACCAGGTTGAACTCAGTTGTGTCAATAAGCAATGGTGACAATGTAAGTGAGGTTTGAGATTAAGAGAACCAAGCATTTAGAATCCTCCTGTGTGCCTGAAAGCAGAAGCTGGGTTAAAAAAAAAAGGTTTCCTGCATCCCTTGAAAGCAGAACTGAAACTGTGGGGAGACTTGTGTCATATGAGGCAGGGGCTGGGACAGGATGAAACCATGACTTGCTCACTTCCAGCACAGGGAATCCTGACTGTTCCCAGTGCCAGCTGCTGTTCTCTTCCCACTTCAGCCACTGGGAATGACAACCTTGTCAAACACAGAACTTTTGGATTACTCGGTGGTTTCTAAAAGCAGAGGCCATCTCTTCCCAAGCTGTAGTTTCTCTAGGAGGAAACAGTGTTCAAAAATGACTCTGTACTGACTGACTGGGGGCTTGGTTGAGGGAGAATTTCTCTCCCCCTATAAATTGTGTACAGTTAAATATATTATATATTTCTTACAAAAGAGCATTTCCCCTCCAGAAGATGTCCCACACAGTCCTGGTAAGAAATTCAAGTTATAACCCATTGCTGCTGTTCCCCTTTTTTCCACTCTTAGGATTTGTTTTTGTTTTGGATTTTCTTTGGGTGGTGAATTGAAAAACATACCTAGAAGAAGCTACCAAGACTACTGTTTACAGACTGAAAAAATACTGCTTTTGTACTACTGGGATCATGAGCCACGATCCTTTTACAGATTTCCTCAACTCCTCTCAGCTTAAAATCAGTGTCTGATGTAGATAAAGGTTGGAAATCTCCTGCCCTGCTTTGTCTACACACAGGACAAACTGTACAATGCTTGTTTGTGTTGTCCATCATTTTTGTACTTTTTAACTGTTAAAAAATTGCATTTATATTTTGCAATCCTTGATAATCATGACTTTATTTTAATGGCTAGTAAATTTAGGGATTTTTTTTTGTTGTATTTGCAGCCTTATCTGAACTTTCTCTTCCTTGATTATTGTTAATTTATGACTGTAGGAGATATGTATGCCTCAGCCTTCTACGGACTTAAGTGACACAACTGCAGCTGAACTGCTTTAAACTGGATGGGTTTATAATTTATATAAAAGTCAGTTTCGTTACAAATCAGTATTGCTGCCTCATTTTTCTGCTTGGATGGTCTGGATGGGATCAAAGTGCTTGTCTGCACTGTCGTTATAAACCCCGTGGTGAAGCCAGATTATGCTGGTGCAGGACAGGCAGACCCTGCAAAAAGGAAAGCTGGAAAAAGAGGCAAAATGCACATTTGTTTTCCAGCTGGGGATTAGGTGCAGAATGATGTCTGCTGGGGGAGGGAGCGTGGATGGGTCAGTGCTTTTACTTGATGAGCCGTCAGTCTGCTCTTTATGCCTTGCTTGTTTGCTTTTCATCCAGTATTTCCATGATAAGGACACGTTGTGTCCAAGTGCGGGCTGGTAGTGCATGAGGTCTTCCCTGGCAGCACAAAAACCTCTGCTTGAGAGGGCTGCGGCAGTGCCTACCTGGACAGAAACGTACACCCTGCCTCCTGCCCTTTCGCCGCCTTCAGCTGCTCGGGAATTGCTGCTGGAAGCCGCTCTCTTGTC
>VXBB01006124.1:108468-141094 GCA_013399915.1 Illadopsis cleaveri
CCGGGCGCTGGTGACGTCACGAGGGGCGGGGTCGAGTCTCCGCGGGGTCGCCTCAGGGCGGCTCCGTGAGGGGAGCCCGGGGCGGCGGTGACCGGAGCGAGCCCGCCCACCGGGGCTCGGCCGGTTCTGCCCCCGGAGGGATGCTCGNTCACGGTCCTTCCTCAGCCTTGCGTCCCGCTCCCTGCTCGGCGGCACCGGCAGCGCTGCAGGATCCTCTCCTGGTCCCTGTCCCCGGTCCGTGCTGCTTATTCCTCTTCGGACCCCGCTGTCGCCAGTCTCCAGTCTGTGCTGCCGCTCCCCGGGACCCCGCAGTCCCTGGTCCCTCTCCCCGGTCCGTGCTGCCCGCTCTTCTACGGGACCCGCCAGTCCGCCTTCCCGGGTCCGCGCTGCCCGCTCCTATCCCGATCCCCGGTCCTTATCGTTCCTCCCTGGTCCATGCTGTCCGCTCCTCCCAGGACCCCGCGGTCCCCTGGCGCTCCTGCCGTGCCTGGGGCCGTGTCACCTGAGCTCCCTCCCGTCCTTCCCCCCAGGTCTACTCTGCGCTCCAGTGGATCCAGTTCACCATGGCCATGCTCAGGTACGACACGCTGCCCATGGAGTTACTGTCGCCAAGATGATTTTACCTAGAAAAGCAAAAAAAGAGAACTCGCGTCTCCCAGCGAGGCAGACGCGTTCCTGTTCCAACCTGTGCTTTGTTTTCTCAGCGTTGTAGGTTCCAGCTCAATTATTGCCTACGCTGTCTTCCAAAACGCAGTGCGGTCCCCCGAGGTAAGGTCTGAGCTTCCTTCTCCCTCCCTAAGCCGTGATGTTGGTCCCTGCAGGTGGGTCACACCTGTAGCACGGACCCTTTCCTAGGAGCAGCTGCAGGTCTCAGGGTTATGTGGTTAAACCTTGTTTAATAGCTGCGAGGCAAAGGGCTTGCTAAGAAATGGGCTCTTTGTCTTGGTAGGAGGTGAAAGGACTGACCTTGACCCTGTGCTTCTGCAGGGAGAAGCAGGTTCCTTAGTCCCATGCTTTCTGCTGCTCCAGGAAAGTCCTCCAGTCATTCCTGGGAGCAGGGATTTCTGAGTGTGCCCTCCTCAGTGGGGCCAAACTCCTGGGGGGCTGAGGAGTTGTGCACAAAGCTGCTGAAGTGCAAATTGGAGCTGCCCCTGCGGAAATGCTTTTACAGGTGTTGGTCTTGCACTGTCTCTGAGGAGTTTCTCTGGGCAGGTGTGCTACTAAAACTGACCCCACAGCTCTCCATCCCATTCTGTCAGGCTTGGATGTCCACACGCAGTCCCTCTGTGTGTCCAGGAATTCCTGGGGGCAGTGAGCCAAGCTGATCCCTGTGAAGTTGGGATTTGCTGTCCAGGGTTTGCAGGCTCAGCCTGGCTTGTGGACCACGCAGAAAATCAGTGGAGCTGGCAGCAGCTGTATTTGTCCTTCTTTCACCTTCATGTTCTTGTACATTGTGGGTTTGATCTGCAGTCCAGAGAATGGGATTTCCAGGGAGTTCACAGAGCTATCCCTGGAGAAGCAAGGAATGCAGGCAACTGACACATTCTTGGATGACACAGTGGGAAGGAGAACATGAGTCCATGTTTGCAGGGCAAATCTGTCCCACTTACAACAGGCAGGACCTTGCTCCCAGCCAAGCTCCTGGAAACGCTCTGCCCAGCAGATCCAGAATAAACTGTGGAGATGTCCATGCATTCCCAGGAAAGAGAGAAGGCCGGGATGGAAAACCTGCTTGAGCTTGTGCTGCTCAAGGTGCACATCAAAGCCTCCTGCTACCAGATCTGCACCTGGAAAGCTCCAGATGTGATTCCCTCCTGGGGTCCTCCCCTCTGGAATGATGTGGAGCTGGGGTTGGCAGTGTCCTGGTGTGACTCAGCAGCCTCATCCCGTTGGCTTCAGGAGCCCTTCTGCTCTCAGTCATGTGATGGGGCTGTGGCTTGGGAACTGCTCGTGAGCCACACATGGCTCCAGGTCACCCATGGGCCCTTCCTGCTCCAGAGGGTCCAGATGTTTCTGCCCAGATTATTGCTGCAAATCCGGATAGGAGGGCTGGATGCCAGCTGGAGGGACTGGCTTACATCAGCCTTCCAGGCCCTTCTGCTGCCAGGGGAGATCTGCTGCTGGGTTTCAAAAGTGACAAAATCTCCATTAACTTCCCCATCGTCTCGTCCTCATGTCTCGGGTCTGAAGTGGAAGTTTGTAAACAAAGGGGCTGGAAGAGATCCATGTCAAAGCTTGCCACAAACAGCTTATTCCTGGAGTCATGAGGACCCACAGCAAAACATTTAAAAATAAACAGCTCGTGAGGCTGGGAGGACAAGGATCTTAGAAACACTTCCCTTCCTGCACCCAACCTCAGAAATCAAATATTGCATTCTTGAAGCTTGTTTTCTGTCTCTATGGGGTCAATAAAACCCTTCAGGCTGAGGTCAATCATTCAGAAGAGATGGTGGCAAGCAAGGAAAAACCCTCAGCTCAACAGGTTTGAGGAAGAAACCTCAGCTCAGCATGTGCCTGGGCCATGGCCACAGAGCCAAATCCCCGTGTGTGCTGCAGCTGGAGCTGCCAGGATGTAAATCATTACATCTTTGCAGTGCCTTCCTCTATTTTATAAATACCAGTGGTTATTTTCTTTCCCCTTTTGCAAGCCAGAGCCTCACTTGCTCCTATGTCACCTACTTCTTTATTCAGGTCTCTGCCAAAACAGCTCCTGGACCCACCAGCAGTGTCTTGCTCCAAGGGCACTTGTGCTGGAGAAAGAGGTCACCTGTTTGATTGCAAAAGTGGCTTCTTTGCTTATTTTAGAGCTGTTTGGTTTAACCTGCCTCGATCACAAACTGGACAGTGCCCCCAGCCTGTCGTGCCAGGGCTTCATTTCTGCACCAGTAAGGAAAAGCCTGGTTAAAAAAAGGCATTTAAAGATAAAATCAAATTTAAATTAACTCCAGATCTTTATGCCTCATGCTCCTTCATGCCTTAAGGACAAATCTGGCTCAATCAGATCTACCTTAACTCTTATCAGTCTTCCTAAGCTCTCTCTCACTGCACATGGGAACAAGTATAACACGTGATGGGTGGCATACATTTACTTCCAGGACAATATTGAGGCAAATCTCACCAAAAGCTCAACTCCATGAAAAGAAATACAAAAATCAAAGCCTCAAGCATTTCTATGCTATGTTCAGCATTATAATTTTCTGTAGGGAAAGAAAAACACCACAATTTTCTCTCTTGGATGCTGAAAATGAGGTACCGAAGGCTTCAATTAAGAATGTAGGTAATTAGGCTGCTTTTCCAGAGTCTCTGCTCTCCCACTAACAAGGAAAATGTTGGCCAGAATTTTGCACAAATGTTTTCCTGCAGTGTTTACAGTCCTGGCCAGTGTGTGCAAACTGGAAATGGGCTGGAAACTGTTGTTAAAGGAGATGTGATTCCTTTCCAGCACTTTCCAGCAAGATGCAGCAGAGACTAATGACTCTCAGTGGAAATTAATCCAGCATGTAAAATAAGCCCAGCCTTAGTCACCAACTGAAACTACATGGAACACATAGAAAAATGTTTGTTTCAAGTTATTCCAGACCTGAGGAAAGGTTTGTGTTTACCAGAAGTTTGATTTCTATGTGTTTATTTAAAACATGATGTCTCTTCTCCCTGCCAATCTGGCCCAATTCTGCAAAATTGTAACATGATGGCTATTTGGGATATTTTCTGTAAGTTTTGATGCTGCTCTTGGATCCTGTGGCAGAAGTGGTGGTTGGAGTAGGGAATGTGCATTGGAACAGCTCCTGAGAGCACAAATCCATGTGGATTTTCCCTGCAAGGAGAGTTGTCTCACCAGAAGAGCTGAGGGGTGACAGTGTTCAGATAACACCAATGACCTGGTATTGATGTCTGAGCACAATTAATCTTTCTGCTATGATTGGTGTAGGTATTTTAAAGGACTGAAAACAAGATGGTATTCAGGAGTAGAGGCTGAAAAGTTTTCATCTGGTAACATTTCTTTGAACCTGCTTAGCTGTGAAAGTAGAAGAGAGTTTTTTTATTGAAGCTCTCAGGGTTTGCTGTAGATGAATTGACTGGTCTCAGAAATGTTGTCACACAGCTTCCCTGAGGGTAAAATCATCCCTCCACAAAGTGCCACTTATGCATCACTTCCCCTCAATCAAGGCTTTCAAAATAACTTTGCAATGGGACACTGTGTTCTACTGAAAAACTTTCCTCACCTGCAGAAAAACCTTTGGAAGGCTGCATTAAATATCTTTAATGTCTGATAAGAGGATAAAACTGCAGCTGGGAGTGGGGTGGTGTGGGAGGGCTGTGACTCCACTCACACCTGCTGAGCTTTTTCCTTTTTCCAGGTGCGTCCTCTTTTCTACCTGAGCCTCTCGGATCTGTTCCTGGGCATGTGCTGGCTGGCTGGGGCCCTGCTCTACAGCTCACCCACCTCCCAGCAAGACCTCATCTGCTACAATCTGCAGGCCACGGGACAGGTGAGTGGCCTTGGCACCACATTCCATAATTAACCTTGTAATTTGTCATAATTAATCTCGCTGGTGAGCAGAGCATGGCCGTGGGGGCTGTTTAGCAGATCTCTTGGCTTTGTGTGCAAAAGGGAGATAAGGACACGGGGGTTTCGGATCCTCTGGGGTGTGAGAAGAAAAGAGAAGGTGGGATTTTGTGGTTGCTTGTGTGAAATGAGCAGATGGGACTCGATCTCTTTCCCATTGGATCCATGCCCATGGATCTCTGTGCTCTCACATAGCAGTTTTTCTATTTCTCTTTGTGCTTCCTCCAGCCTGGGTGGGAACAGACACATTCTGTGACTTGCTTGAGCTCAGACTTAAATTACTCACATGAACATCCCAGTTCTTGCTCTTCCCAAGGATTCTCCATCAGCACAAGCTCAGCCTGTGTCCCATTGACTCAGCTGCTTTCCAGCTGATTCCCTGTGCTGGGGACCAGTTGGAATAGGGTGGGTGAGCACTGTTTTCCTGACACTTTGCTGTTGCCTCACCCAGTTCCCTTTTCAACACCAGGAAATCTCAGCTCTCAAAAATCTCTGTGGGGTCTGGCTGAGCTTGGGCCAGGGTGGGGGCCCATAAATGATTATCCCTGGAATTAATTATTTCCTTTTAAAGGACATGGCTGGGAAGAGCAAGGGGCTTTTGGAAGCTTTGATGTGTGGGCTTGGGCAGCTCCCTGGGAGTGTGGTGGTGCCCAAAACTGGGAACTGAATGTCCTCATGGAACAGCAGCATCCAAAGCTGGAAAGGATCTCCATGTGCCTCAGAGAGGGCAGGGAAGTAGCTGCAGGTGCAGGATGGAATTGTTCCTGCTGTTGTGTGTCTGGGGATGGGCTCCTGCAGCCCAGGGTTGTTTCAGCAGCTGGTTTTGGGGGTACAGAGCAGCTGTTCCACTCCAGGCTCATCTCTGGTCTCTCCAGCTCTACTGGCTCCACAATATGTTCATGTTGAGAGAAACAATGAGGTTTGGGTAACTTGGCCACTTGGGAATGATGCAGAACAACATCAAAGATGTTGATTTTCAAGGTGATGGTAAATAGGAAAATAAGAACTTGGGAGAGGCTTTCAGAGCTGGAAGGTGGAAGGAGCAAGCAGGACTGAGGCTGTTCCTGAGCTTATTCCCTTGCCTGGGGGACAGTTCTTTAGGTTGGTGTGATCTTTTTATGGCCTGGAGAAGGCAATTTGCACTGCTAGAGGAGAAATAGGTTGGCTATGGAAAATATGCCCATAATTTCTCAGCTCCCTTGCCCTTCTGGTTCTTTTCTGCCCTCCCTTTTCCAGCCTGTGGCTGTGCTTCTCAGGGACACCAGCACAGGATGGGACAAGTTGGGAGCTTTGCACTCATGCTGGCTGGGCAGAGCTGGCCTTGGGCCAGTCCTTCCAGGACAGGGCTTGTGGTGGGATGTGCAGAGTCACACCCTGACCTCAGCCAGTGTCCCCTGGCTCCTCTCCTGTGTGCCATCACCAGTCCCCACAGCACAGGGCCTGCCTGGGTGGCAGAGCTGGATTGTGCCTGGCAAGAGCTGTCGCTGCTGTTTGCTCTGGGAGAAATTAAAACAAACTGAGCCCTTGCCATAGCAACCTTCCCCCCAGGGCACGTGACAGTGCAGGACCTCCTCACCCAACACCCTGCAGTGCCCTTGAGAGGTGGGAACACCTTGTGCGTAAGAAGGAGCCAGTAACAGGTTGAACCAGCAGATTCTGCAGAGCAGGAGGGATCTGGAAGCTGCTGGAATGAGTAAATAAATGTTTCATTGTGCTTCTCACAAACACCTGGAGCTTCTCTGCACACCAACACCCAGAAGGTGTCGGATGTGCCTCGGTGAGGACGGGCAGGGACAGCCCAGCAGTGGAGTTTGCAGCCCTTGGAGAGATTCACTGGAGTCCTTGGGATGTGTCAAGGCACTGCCTTAGGAGCAGGGCAATATTTTGCTTTATTCAGGCTGTTTGTCATTATTTGTCACCACAGGCTGATGTTACAGTGGATGGAGCTGCCCAGTGTCCAAACTGTGTCATAAGGGAGGAGATTGCTTTGTTTCTTGGATTTTCCCTCTTTCAGCCCTAGAGCTTTGATTGATATGAATGTAAATACTGCTCCCTTTGCTGTCCCTCATTCTCTCCTCCTCCTGCATTGCAATAATAAAGTCCAGAATAGATATTGTGGTTATAATTGCACAACTCGTCCACTTCTTCCAGTTCAGTTCCAGTGGCCTAATAATGTCCTGGCAGGCTCTGCTCATGCTGGGCAGCACAATGGGAGCCACACAAGTGGGATAATGAGGGATTCTTGTGTCTCTGCTTTATCTCCTCATGGGCAGTGCTGCAGGACTGTCCCCAGCCCCAAAGCTGGGGCTTGGGAGAGCAGAATTCCCTTCCCTTCCTGCTGGCACCTTCACAAGTAGCATTTGGGTCCCTGTTCCAGGGCAGCGCTGACATTGCGTGAGCCTCTCCCAGGTGTCCTGAAGTGCAAGAGAATGATCCTTGTGGACTGTTTTGACCTTCTCTGGGAGTGGTTGGAAAAGGGCAACAGCCCCTCATTAAAACTCATTTAATGAGCTGGAAAGTCACTGCAATGTTCCTGTGGCAGCCCTTGGACTCAGCCTCTTGAGCCAGCCAAGAGCATTCACAACCTCAGTGAAGGAGGCCAAGTTTGTTTAGTGACCACTTTCCCAGCCATGGATGATAACCAGGATGGCAAACCTGTGCTCCTTATCCTTTTTGGCAAAGGATAGCAAAGCCACAGAAAAAAAAAAAAATCCCTTGCCCAGCCCTTCCTCTTTGCCTTTACCACTGAAGTTGGTGTTTCCTATGACAAACACTGCACATGCATGTACATGGTCTGATTAGGCAGCCTGGAGCAAGCATGAATTTGGAAACAAATTTGATCAAGATTTGGGGGAGTTTGTAGGAAGTTTTAGATAATTGGACTCATCTCAAGCTGGAATCAAAGGCTATGAAACTCTCAGTGTGCTCTATCTTTTCTCCTTTTTCCCGTGGAGGAAGAAAAGGGTTTTTGGGATGTTAATTCAGGCTGAGGGCAGGGAATATCTGCCCTCACATTCCTCTTGAAATATCCAATTGTTTTCTGTTTCCGTGAATTCTCTGCATAGTGAGCTCATTATGCAAGTTGCAAATCTAAATGTCACATCTGTGCTTTGTTTCCTAATGGACGTAACATCAAGAGAGTCCAAGTGCCTCTGAAACCCTCATTGCCAGGCTCTGAGCCAAAAAATGAGCAAGATCACAAAGATTTTTATTTCTAAGACAGTCCTGCTGTCATTAGTTCTCCTGTCTGAGGCCAAAGTGAAGTGGTAAAAGTGTGAATCTCTCTCCAGCCTGGCTCTTCCCAGCTGGATGTGAGCACAGCCCCTGTGCTTGGACCCTCACCTTTGGCAGGTGTTCATCATCCAGCCTCTGTTCCATGGGATTTGGGAGGAACTCAACATGCTACAGGAATTATTATTCCAGGACTGAAATGCTGGTTTTATTTCTCAGATATTCTATGTGGCCTCTTTTCTCTACACTGTCAACTATACCTGGCACCTGTACATGGACCTCAAGGTGAAATACAACCAGAATCTCTTCAGGGTGCCCCCCCAGGTGAGTGGGATTGGTGTAAAGGCTGGGAACCCAGGGACAAGGACACAACACTCAGGAAAACCCTCCCTGCATTGCAAATACTTCACACTCCATGACCAAAATCTTTCCTTGCAGTTAATTCCTCCCTCACACTTAAACAGGGAGGCACCACCACTGCCATGAGCAGGCTGGGGAATACCCCAGGTATTCCTGCAAGATGGCACATTCCTTATGCAGCTCTTCCCTACAAACCCATCAGCCCCACTGCCCTACACAGCTTCCCCAGACATTTGCTGTGCACAGCAAATTTATATCCCAGATATTCCATCTGGAATTTCAGGGGCAGCAGGCTCAGCTGCTGAAATGCTCTCTGGGAGCTGCTTCTTGTGAACCGGAGGCTGTACAGAAATAATTTAATTAAGATTTTTGGATTTTGCAGGTTGTAGATTATGCAAGTTGTTTTGGCCGAATAGCAACGATCTTGTCAAGGTAAGATTTCGTTCTCCCTGGCAGAGGGTGTGGATTTGGTAAGAGTTAATTCTCCCTGGTGAGAGGATGTGGATTTGGTATACTGCAATGTGCTGATCCCTGCTTCCTAGTTGTTTTGAAGCAAGTTTTGCTTAAAAAGCTGTAAAGCTCATCATTAACAGCAGAGTGACCTCACGAATGCAGAGTAAGAGGGTTTTTTCAACCAAGTTAATGATAACTTTATTAACTGGATGTGGTTTTCCAGAAGGTTTCCCTTTACCAATGATTAGCCCTCACAAATGGAAGCCCCGATGCTGGTAAAGCTGATAAAATACTTTTCCAGAGCAGTGCCAATAAAAACAACTTTAAAATCCTCTGCAGTGATGGGAGAAAAACCAAGCAGTGCCCAAGTGGGGCGGTGCAATAACCCGTGACTGTGCTGTCCTTTCTCCTCTCAGCCTGATCCCTTTCCTCCTCATGGTGCCGGTGTTTTGCCTGGGCAACAGCAGTAATTGCTACCAGAACTTCAGCCAGAAGCACGGGTGAGCTTCCTCCCTTCCTCTGGCACAGCCCCAGGGCTGCTGGGGGCGGGCAGGAGCTCAGGCTGTCCCCTGTGTCCCACAGGTGTCTCCTGATGCACACGGAGGTGGCCGAGCCCCCCAGCGAGCCCCAGAGCCTGAGCGGCTCCGTTTGCCGCGTGATGCATTTCTACAGCATCGGCGTCTTCCTCATCTCCTTCCTCATCAGCTTCGTGGCCATCCTGGTAAGGCTGCTCCTTGTGTAGCCCTTGGATGGCACCAGAGGCCAGGCAGTCATGGAATCATGGGGTGGTTTGGGTGGGAAGGCATCTGAAGCTCATCCAGTGCCATGGGCAGGGACTCCATGCCACTCCCTGCCATGGCCAGGGACACCTTCCACTATCCCATGTTGCTCCAAGCCCCGTCCAACCTGGTCTTGGACACTTCTAGGGATGGGGCAGTTTTCAATCCATTCCCCCTTGTCTGCTCACTCCATGCTCTTGGTAATTAGGACAGGGGAATAGTTGTGTGGTGCTCCTTCTCTTTTGAAGGGTTGATAGGGGAGGGAAAATATCACTGTGCCACCAGATAAATCCATCTGCAGTCCTGTGTTCTGTCAACCCATCCCAGAAATATTTAGCAGGATTTCAAAGGCTTGGAGCTTGGCAGAAGAGATCACCTCCTGCATGGGTCTGCAAGAGGTGATTGATGGTTGGACTCCATGTTCTTAGAGATCTTTACCAGCCCAAACAATTTAATGATTCTAAAACCAATTCAGAATCTTCCATTTAGAAAAGGTGTGCAAAGCAACATCTCCCACAGGATTTCAGTGCTGTGTGAAAAGGTTGGATAGACTGGGATCCATCCTGGATGAACCCAGCAGATCACAGCCTGTACAGTAACAATTGCCTGTTCTTTTCCAGGTTATCCTGAGTCAGGCCCGGGGTCTGTACAAAAGGTTTGTCAACTCCACCGGATTCCTGGGGGATCAGCAGTGGGCCATGATTAAGATGGTGGAACAACGGGTGGTTTTTTACCCTGTTGCCTTCTTCTGCTGCTGGGCCCCAGGTGAGCAGAGAATTCGTCCCACAGCATCCCACTGTGGAACCCCAGAGAGGTGGGGTTAACTTCACCCTCTCATCCATCCCTTTCCACAGCTGTCCTCCTTGGAATGCTGAAATTGACTGCTTCAACAACCAGCAAAATCTACATGGCTCTGCTGATCCTGCAGGTAAATATCTGCCCCTGCAGCCTCCTGAGCCCTGCCTTCTCACCTTGAGTCTCCTGCCCTGCATCCCTGCTGGATGCAGCTGGACAGGGATCTCTGCTGTGTGAGCACAAATCTGATTTGTGCTTTTGCTTGGCAAAGATCTTGTTTTTCACAGGCTTGAAAAGGCCTCAGTACCCAAAATCCCAGCACCATGACAGTTTAGTGGTCGACATGGTGCTGGTTGGATGTTTGGACTTGGTGACCTCAAAGGTCTTTTCCAACCTCAGTGATTCTGTGGTCATGGAAATTGTAGCAAATAGGACTAGAAAGGGAAAACTTAGAGAAATGGGGGAAAAAAACCCCATGTTTCTGGGGATCCTATGTCCCTAAGTCTCTGAATGTGATTCCTGTATAACATTTGTCCAGCTCCTTCCTGTGCCTGTGGCAGAAGTTAGACATTTTATTAAATTATATAGTGATTATATTTATTTAATATATAAATCTATTTAAAATATATTCTATATTTGTGTAGGATTTCTATTTAATTGGATATTCATTAAACATTTATTAAAATAACAGCACAAGTTCTCTATCACATGGCAGGGAAGGGGGAGGTTTTCCTGGGATCCCTGATTCCCCTGTGCTCTCTCCCAGGCTCTCACCGCAGCTTCCCAGGGGCTCCTGAACTGCCTGGTGTACGGCTGGACCCAGCACGTGTTCCTGTCCCTGAAACGCGGCTCCCGGCGGGACGTGGACACCCAGACCCCGCTCCTGCGCTCGCAGAAGAAGTTTTACTCCAGCACGGCCCCCGCCGGCCTGCCCGACACCGAGGGCTCCTCCTCCACCCTGCTGTGATGCAGCCCGGCCGGCAAGGAGAGAGGCAGAGCCCTTCCAACAATTCCTCGTTATCCAGAGCCGCGATGGAACTGTCCCTCGGGCGGCACAGCCCGAGCCCCAGCGGGGCTGGCAGAGCCAGGAGCTCAGTGGACGTAGTTATTTATTTGATGGATTCTTTCAACGTGCTAAATCTTTTAAGTCCAGACTTTCTCCTCCTGGAAATATCCCTAGAAATGCAGCAAACCCCATGTAACGGCTCAGAGACTTGGTCCAGCTCCTTGGAGGTTTGGGCAGAGGATGTTTTACTTTGTTTTCTTTCTCCAAGTCGTTGCCTTTACAAATTAACAGTAAAGCAAAATGAGTATTTTTCAATCTCTGCCTTTTAATTCGCTCTAACCATGAGAATTTGCACCACCCTAAGAACCAATAGCAGGGAGTGAAGAATTGCAAAGCAGGACAGAACCTGCCTGGAATTTCTGCACAGTTCTCTTCCCTTCTTCCTGCCAACTCCTGCTCAGCCACAATACTCCCAAAAATCAGCTGCTTCGACCCTGTGGAGCATCTCTCATGAACCAGGTGAGCAGGACTTTGTCTGAATCTCTGCATTTCCAGATATTCACATGAATTATTTACTGAGGTCCCACCATTCTAGAGGAAATAAACCAGATCTTAAGCTGTGTTGAAAACAACTCTTTACCTTTACACTCTTTATTTTCCAACAGCTTCACTTTTTGGGTCCACCCCAAATTTTTCTCATAGCAGGCTAGACAAGAAGAGGAAATACTCCAGCTTTGTGTAATTAACTTACACAATATAACTGTGTAAACTCTGGGTAAGTCACATAAGGGCCCTGGAGGTTTGGTCAATGACTTCTTTTCTCCTACAGAGTGAGACTGAGTGAAACAATTCAATTTTGCTGTTCTGCAGCTTACAAACAAGGTTTTCAGCCATTTTCTTCCACCTGGTCCTTCAAATCCTCCTCTGATCCCAAAGTTTGAACATGGATGACTCAGTGTTTCTCCAGCCCCACTTCAAAGGCAAATATTCCATGGGGAGGATGGGATCTGTGCCCTGCCACTGGCAGGGCATGAACCACACCCAGTCTCACCCCTGAGAGCCTCCTGCTCCCTCCTGGGACTGACCCCGTTCGTGGAGCCAGTGCAATTTTTTTAAAAGGGGATTAAGGTTTCCTAAGTGATGGAAGATTACCTGGGAAACAATGATTGGATTGCTAATGGACTATCAGAGCAGGCAGTGGGTGCTGACACATTCCCAGGGCTCCTCAGTGTTTGTTTGAGGGGAGTTTTCTTGCTGGAAAGAGCCATTCCATGGGCACTCACAGCTGGGGTGGCTGCTTTAAGTGCTCCCAGGAAATTGTTCCCTCAGTCCCTTTCCCAGTCTGGATGCTCCGAGGGTCTCTCACTGCCCAACCCACTCTGAACTCCTCAAAGGCACCTAGAGAGGGAAATTCTCTTACAAGAAAGGAGCCTGAGCCCTCACAACTGTCCCATCTTCTGCCCTGAAATGGTGCTGGGACCAAGCCAAGCCCTGCTCGAGGATAACAAAACCATTTCCAGAGGCAGGAGGGGTCCAAGTGCCACCCCGAGGCTCTGTGCCCAGCAGGGTGAGGGGAAGCACTCCCTGCTCCCTGGAAAAGCACGGGGCCATCAGGAACAAAGGCAGATCCACTTCAACCACCTGCAAGGATCATCATCCCAGAGGAACTGGTTCTCATTTCCAGGGTCACTGAGGGCAGAAAGGCTCATCCCTCCCTCCCCTGAGTGCCCAGTCCAACCCCACAGCCCTCGGGTTAACTGGGAGCACTGGGCAGGTGCTGCTGCATTCTGATGGAAAGCTGGGCTTAAAAAAGGGCAATTTTGGGTTATGTTGCCAAGCAGAGCCCAGGATTTCCTGAGGATTTATCCACCCTCTCCTGCCAGTCATCCTTTTATCTCAAAGCCTCATCCAAGTGCTTATTCCTTATTCCAAGTGCTTATGGATAAGGGAGGTGGGATGGGGGGCTGGGGGTGGCAGAATAATGGAATCATGGAATCTTTAAGGCTGGAAAAGCCCTGTAAGACCATCAAATCCAAAAATTAACCCAGCACCACTGTGTTCACCACTAACCACACCCCCAAGTGCTGCATCCACACCTTCTGGACACTTCCAGGGAAAAGAAAAGCAGGGTGGCAGGAGAATCCTGCTGCTGTTCCCTCCTGCTCCTTCCTTTTCTCCTACAGGGATTTGGGAACCAAACAAAAGCAGTCAGGAACTTTTGAGTTTAGTAAAATCATTTATATACAGGATGGGTAATATTTACAATGTAATACTGATCCAAAAGGAACTAACAGGGAACACTGAGAAGGAGGAATGAGAACATTTTAACACACAGGAGTTAAACATGGGGACAGACTCGGGTTTCCAAAAGAAAATCCAGAAGTAATGACAGCAAAACTTTGACATGTTGCTATTTCCAATCAAAATCTCTTTCACTAATCAGGTTCTCCTACTTTTAATATATATAGAAAAGCTTCAAATAATCAAGTCACAGGAGAAGCCTGTGAAAATACAGAAAATTTTAAAAAGGTCAAATGATTTCAGAGATTTTTTCTTCACTTAAATAAAATTCTAAAAAAACCCAAAACCCAACAACCTCCAGAGCTTTCCCACATATTTTTAGTGTTTGTACAAAGAAATTCTTCTTTGATCCCACACTTCCAGCTCGAGATATTTACAATATTCACAGTCTGCTATAAAGCATCAGTAGATTTATTACCAAGTCAAACCTCAGAGAATCAAGACAAGGTGTCTTGCACTTGCTTCAACTGAAAAACAAACTAAACACAGGAAGGAGAAAGTCAAATGCTACTTTCAAACACATAAGTGAATCCGTTAAAGTTACTGAATTTTGAAATGTAAAAGAACTCTTCCAAGAGTAAAAAAAATCAACTTTCTCATAGAAACAGAATCATTTGACCTTGAGTCTTCAAATTGTGTTTTCTTAATCTGTCCCTCCTCCCTCTGCATCAGATCAGACCCTTCTTATTTATCACAGACAAGAAAATGTCGATTAAATCCATCAAAAGCAGTTCCTTGTGGCAAAAGCCCTTGGAAATTTGTACAAATGTTCCCACCTTGGGATCAGCAGCACTTAAGGGATGAAAAAAGGAGGAATCCTCTAACACACATCAGATCCCACCTTCCCCCCTGACTGCACTTCCAACAAATTCTGGCTCCCAAAAAACTGCCTGAGGATTTTTCTCCTGGGAGGACAGAGTCACAAAGTGCTTTTGGAGGGGATTTTTTGCTCTGCTATTCTAACAAAGGTGATTTCCTTGTTTCCATCTCTATATGCCACACTTGAAAGTTTCAATTTCCCAGAAAAAAAAAATGGATTTCAAGTTCAAAATGAAACCATTTCAAGATATGACCTAGAATCAGAGCAAGGACAGAAATGCACATAACAGGGCTTGGTGGTACAGCCAAAAAAATGACAAAACCTCTCAATTTTTGCTAATTCTCTTCAGTTTTCATAAACAGGTCAGTGCACAAATATTCCAGGTAGTGTCAGAGGCACAATTCCAGCTCACACAAACACTCCCTGCTCCCATCAGAGGATGGATAAGCAGGGACTGTTCTTACCCTGCAACAAATCAGGTATTGGAAAACTGTCCACAGGATTAAGGAAAGCTGACAGAGAACAGGAAACAAAGCATCTCCTTCATGTAGAAAAAACAAGTCACTGTTTAGAAAATTGTATAGAAAGAGTCAGACACTGCTTTGCCATCCAGCTAAAGCTGCAAAGAAGTTTTGGTATAGAAAAGAGACAAAAAAAGAACAAGGCTGGACTCCTGTAAGCGAGAATTGGGAGATTCATGGCTCACGTTTGTCAATGTAAACCCAAAAATGGATGAACTGTGAAAGACAACAACGTTCAGGAGTGGTCACTGATGGCCCTGGGTTGGCACTTCAGTCTGCAGACCAAACTCAGCCGGTGTCTGCACGGATTTGGTACCAAAATAGCTCTATAAAAAGCCTCCGCCCGATCTCGAAAGAAAGAGAAGCAGAAAAGGTAGAAAACTAGAACTATGTACAGATTCTTGCCATTGGTTTGCTTTATCAGGATTTAAAAAAGCAGCTTTTGGAGCCAATGTTCCAGACTAGAGTAAGAACCTGCCCTGGGGAGGCAGCCAAGGAGCAGCCCTGCAGTTGTGGCTCCCCTAAGAAGGAGCTCGAAGGCATCAGAGACGGGAATTTGGGCTCCAGAGACAAATCCCAGGGGTTCCCCAGAGCACTGGGAGCCTGCCCAGGAGCAGCTCTGCCAAACAAGAGGACAAATCAGAACCCAAGCCTTGGATCTTCTAGAAGGAAAGAATGGGAATATGGGGGTGGATCCCAAACAAACAAACCCCAGGCTGGTCTCGGTTCATAGAAGATTCCCACCATGGAAATTAAAATAACTTGTGCATAAGAATTTGAACATTCTTCTGTTCTGCTGTTGGACAAGGTGAGAAAAAGAAGAGTTTTGTGCTGAATGGCTGATTCAGCCATAAAAAAGCTCTGGGAAAGATGAGGAGGAAGAAAGAGGAGGTTAAGCCTTAAAGAAGGTCTGAGGGAGATGGGGAAGACGACAAAAAAAGAGAGTCACTGCTCAGAACTGAAAATTTCAGCAAGCACATGGCCTCAGGTGCCTGGGCAAGGCACCAAGCCAAACTGAAGAGTATTTAATTGATTTTTTTCTACCTAAAGATCTGGAATTTAGGTTCCAAGGGGAGCTGTGAATTTGCATTTCACAGCACTTGCTTCAAGTACTCACTGAGCAGGGGCTTGAGAAACTGTGGTTCTCCTTTGCATACAGTCACTGCAGGGGCTGGATGTGGCAGGTGAAAGGCAGCTTCTGCAACTGGTTATTAAGAAAAAGAATGGTTTTTAACAATAAAATCCACCCCATTTGGGTGGCTCATGATTAACAGTACATAAGTGATCATATATACCTCAAGGAACTGAGTTTTAAAAAAATATTACAGTACCAATGATTTTTTTTTTTTGTATCTACAACTATACAGCATTTTCAAGCAGTATGGAAATTTAATGAAATAATTATGATTTATTAATTTACATAAAAATACTTTTTACAGTTAAAGAATAAATCTTAAATGGTAAAAAAAATAAGATTAAGAAGCTCCAGCTATTGAGAGTCGTGGGAGTTTGTCTGCTCTTCAATCACTTGTTTTACAATTTCTGCCAGTTTTAGTCGATCCACTTTGTCTGTGAATCCTCTGCCTGGAAGGGAAAAAACAGGGAATCAGCTGGAGCTGGGCACAAGGAGGAAAGCAATCCCAGCTGGAATTAAACAATGCTTCACACAGACTTAGGGCAACAGCAGCACAGGATCCAAAAGGACAGAGAAATCATAGTTCTGTTGGAAAAACTGAGCAATTAAAAATCTCAATTAAAGCCAAGCAAATGGAACAGAGGAGGAAGCAGGATCAAGCCCTTGTGAAGCTGCCTGATGCTGCTGGTTCCTTATATCCATCAGCACCTGCTCCTGGGGGCTGACACCTCTGCCAGCCCTTTCTGTCCAGGAGCCACCTGAGCATCCCCAAGGTGACTGTCCTGGTTTAATTCTGCTTCCCACCCAAGCAGAGCTGCAGAGCTGCTGACAGGGAGGAGCAACCTCCAGCAGAAAGAGGGAATAAACAGCTGGATGGAAAGCAGCTCAACACAGCTGGAGGTTCCTAAAAGGATCAGAGAATCCTGGAATGGTTGGAAAGGACCTTAAAGGTCATCTGGTTCCACTCCCTGGGCAGGGGCACCTTTCACTATCCCAGGCTGCTCCAACCCCTGTCCAACCCCTCCTTGGACACTTCCAGGGATCCAGGGCAGCCACAGCTTCTGTGGGCAACCTGTCCAGGGCCTCCCCACCCTCACAGGGAAGGGTTTTTTGCATATATCCCATCTATCCCTGCCCTCTGGCAGTTTAAAATTCCCCCTTTTCCATCCTGATCCGTTTGTGCTGTTACATTCCTGGTGCCTCTGAAAACTGAACCCTCAAATAGAAATTTCAAAGCAACACTTTCAACCCCATTTTGGGAACACCAGTTCTGGCAGAAGGGATAAAACAGTGTCAAAACCTAAATCAGCCCAAATCCAATAAATTTGGGGTTATTTCCATAGAGCAGGAATTCTCACCATTCCAGCTGAAGCTCTGCAGGGTGTCTCGCAGCAATTTGCACTCCCTGTTGTATTTCCAGGCCTCCTGCATCACTTCATTCAGCTTCTCATCTTCATTCTCTCCTGTTTGGGACAACAAAGGGACACAGGAGGTTTGGCCTCATGCCTCACTCAGGGCTCAGCAAACTGGGCAGTTATTCCTGCTGACCCCACACAAACCAGGAAATGGCCTTTAAACCAAATATTCCTGTTTGAAAGTTCTTTTAACAGCTCTGCATGTCACAAAAATTCCACATGAACCCAAATCCCAGCTCAGAGGCTGCCCAGGAGTTTTGTTCTTCCTTCCTCACCACTGACAACAGACAGACCCAAAGTCAGGGTCTTGCACATTTAGGAATAAAACGTTCTTAAAAGTGGCAACCTTTACCAGCCTGTGGTAGAATGCACTGAGCAATCACATCTCTCAGCTTCTCCAGGGCCACGTTGGAATCGTTGCTTCCATTCTCAGGGTCATGGATGTAAACACCATCCTTTGGCTTGGTGCTGCACAAGAACAAGGAGGAAATAATTAGAAATTTGGGCACAGATCAAGCTCTTTACTCGTTGTGTAACTGCTCCAGTATAACACAGCTCTGTCCCTCTCTGGGAAACTGGGAGACAGGTTTAGAATTAATTATAATTCTTGTCCTGTATTATGAGATCATTTTAAGTACAGAGAAAAAGAGACAGTCTTTTAAATTACTTCAAATAAGGGTAATCCTACAATGTATGAGTCTGTTTTTCAGATGAACTTGAACAAAGAGAGAGAGAGAAAGAGGATACCTGACTTTTTCAGTAAATAAATGTCAGGATGAGAAAAAAGAACTTGGAATTCTTTCTCCCAGTTTGCCTTATCTTACATGTGACCCATCATCCCATAAGGAATCTGTTCAATGCAGGAACAGCGTCCAACCTCCTTCCTGCCCTCACTGGCACACCCTTGGCAGAAAAACCACATTGTGCCACTATTACTTGTCTGAGCAACACCAAAAGTGTGTTAAACCATCAAAACTGAACCTGTGCCACTCCCAGAGCCATTTTCCAGCCACCCCAGCTGGCTCCAGTCTGTCCTTTCAAACCCAGCTTTGGAGTTACCCCAGGAGTTTCCGCTTGCGCAGGATCGGGTTGTTCACGGAGTGAAGGGGTTTCAGGCTCACTTTGAGGTCCTGGATTCTCATGTTTGCAAGTTGTTCTGCATGAGCCTGTTGGATCCCTGCCACCATGGCCTGGAAAGACAAAAGGGGCACTTGGTGCAACAATGCAAGCGTTTGGCATGGGCGAAAAAAAGAGGCACAAAATCCGATTTATTTTGGAGATGTGCATGAAGGAAGGCATGGTTAGAACTAAAATCAGTGCATGAAGGAAGGCATGGTTAGAACTAAAATCAGTGCATGAAGGAAGGCATGGTTAGAACTAAAATCAGTGACAAAATATCCCAGGGAGAAACAGACAAAGGGTCATCTCCTTCTCATGTTCACAAGATTGACCAAAATCCTCTTTGAGCAGAAATTAAAGGGAACAAGGACTATTTGTTTCATTAGTGAGGTCATTGCTGTAGTGGGGATAAAACATGGCAAAAAGAGGAAAGATCCGTGGAAGATCCCTCAGGCTCTGCTTTCTACCACCAATCTGGGAGCACCTCCTTCAAGCCCAAATTTCACAGTGTATTTCCATTTTCATTTCTGTTTCCATTGTCTCCCTAAGATCTCAGGCTCTCCAAAAGCCAAAGAAAAGCTCCTAATCTGCATAACCCCACATCAAAAAAGCCCTTCACCCATCCCAGAGCTCTCCTGCTCCTCTGCAACATTCCTGACCAAAAAACTGCTGTTCAGACCTTGTCCATCATCAGCTGGGCTGAGGGCAGGATGTTGTCCAGGGCCTCGGTGGAATTGAGCCAGGGATGGTCCAACACCCCCTCAATGGTCAGGCGTTCCTCAGGTTTGACCTTCAGCAGCCTGAGGAAGAAAGAATAAATCCCTAAGAAGGGGTTTGTTGATTTACAGAGCATTTAAGCATTTTAAAGGCCAAAAAAGAAGCTTCTCCAAGAGCTCAAACTGCCCCAAAATGAGCCCAAAATCTGTCTCAGCTCCCTGACCCTGCTGTGGTTTTATGCTGTCACAGCTCATCCAGGGCAATCCAGCACTCAGGGCAAAGGAAGGTGATAAAGGCATTCCTGGGATTTCCCTGTGCTGCTGAATCCCACAGCTGCTGCTCCCAGGTGGGAAATCACCTTCCAGAGGAACTGGAAGTGATCCAGACTGGAAATGCACTCCCAGAGCTCATCCCCAGAACAGGTTACACTCATTCCAGGATTCTGGGCATGGAAACTTTGCAGGATTCACTGCTCCCACCATGTCACTCCTCAGCTTTTCTCCCTCAAGTAATGAACACTTTGGTTCCAGCTCCTCAAAATAAAAAGCAACTTTATTCTGAGATTGCTGAAAACTCCACGAAATCAATTTTTTCCAGCATGAAACCCTGAAAAGAGGATTTGCAGATAAATTTGTGTTCTCATAACGAGCACAGCTGAATAAAAAAGCAAAATTTCCCACAGAGTGCTGACAAGTCATCCCAAAGTCTGAATGAGAACGGGAATGACTCCATGAGCTCGTCACACTTCCTCAGACAACTCCAGATCAGCTTCTTGGCTGCAGAGCACAATTGCTTAATGTACCAAGAAAGTGGAAATAACTTGTACAAAATGTCAGCAGCACCACAGGGGAGCTCTGAAATCCCACTTGCTGCCAACCAGGTTAAATTCACTTTTGATACCACACACGTGCATTCCTTTTCCATGCATTTTCCAAATCCTAACCCATTTAGGAATAAACATAAAGCTCGAGGTCAGAAATCAGCCTGGATCCATGTGACAACATCCTGAGAGCTGAGTTTCATGGGAATTTTAACAGACAATGAAACCTTGTGCCTGTGGAGTTTCTGTGTGAGAATCAAGAGCTGACCTTGGTACAAAGGAAAGTTAATTTGGTGAAAGGTTGGGGGTTCTCCTGCACAGCTCTAGAAAGGTCCTACCCCCTCTGCAAACAATGTGAATTCTTGGAGAATTTACAGTACATCTGAGGAGCCAGTGACACTTTTAAATTACTTCCCCAACTGATTTTTTTTTTCCTATTTATATTGCTTTTATTCTCTCAGTTTCTCTGGTGATGCAAAGGCAGTAAAAGTCCCTGTCACTTTTTCAAAAATAAGTGAGGTCAAGCCCTAATCAGTGCCACGTTCTTGCTCCCAAACAGACCAAGTCTTTGAAACACTCCCAGCTGAGGGATGTGCCCTGCATGGAAAACAGACTCTATTAGCATTTGGAATAAAACATCCATGCAAAACCTTATCTGAGTCTGGCACCTCATGACAGATCTTAATCTCCCTCTCCATCCTCCTGCCTGACTCTTTAGGCTGTGTATGATGTGCACAGGGCTTTAAGGGACAGATTTACCACATCCCATTAAAGGCACTTGATTTTCACAGGAATTTAAACGTTATCCCAGGAAATCTGTGCCAGTTGTGTCATCCTGAAACTCCTCAGTGCTCCCACTCCCCTTAAAGACTAAACACACAATTCATCCCAACAAAAGAGACATCAAAATTAAACAATTGGGCAGGGAAAGAAAAACATTTCCCAGACTTGGTTTACGCTGAATGTAACAGAGAATTTGTCAGCTGGATGAGCTGCAGACAATCCCCTCCCTGCTGGAAAAACAACCCCTGGGATAAGGCACTTCCAGGTGCTTTTCCAATTCCTTAACATCGAAACATTCCAATTCCTTAGCACAAGCACAGAGTTTCCTCCATAGACTCACTTTCTCACAATGTCCTTTGCCATTTCTGAGATCTGGCTCCACTCTTCCTCTGGGAACTCGAAGCTTCCCGTCATGATCTTTTTCCTCATGTCCTTGGGAATCGTCCGGCTGTGGTGCTTGGAGTAAAAGGGAGGGTACCCACACAGCATCACGTAGATAATGACCCCCAGGGACCACAGGTCACAGCTCTGCAAGCAAGGAAAGGGTCACTCAGGGGAGCAGTTTGCAGCAAATAGTGGGGGAGTTATGATAAAAGTTCTGTGTGATTCCCCAAGGGAACAGAACCAGCTCAGCTCCTCCTCCAGATCCACCTTTGTGGATAAATCTGGCTGCTGTGAACAAGGCAGCTCCCTGCTCCAAGCTGAACAACTTCCAGGTGGTTGGGAATTGTCTGGGAACAGCAGAGGTGTGAGAGGTTTATTGCATCTCTCAGGATATCTGAATCCTACTCCCCCAATCCCATAAAAGAATCCCGTTGTTTACAATGGGAGACTGAAAACAGAACCACCATCCAACAAAGGAAGCAGCAGGGATATTAAATCAGAGCTGTCTGTGGTGACAGCCAGGGAGAGGAAGGTGCCAGGAGCAGGACTGGATTGCCATGGAAGCACCTGGAAGCCTCTCAGTGTCTGTTCAGGGGACAAGGCAGCTTGTGCTTGTTGTGCCAGGAGCTGCTTTTGCAGGATCACACTTGGGGACAAGGCCCTTCCCTCAGCAGCCTTCTCACCCCGTGCCACCAGGGCTGCACAGATCAATTCTTCACATGAAACATGGAAGGAAAATCACTCCCACCTTGGAAATCCCAAATCAAGGGACAAGAGAGGGAAGAAGAAACTCCATATTGAAAACACTACTGGCACATTCTAAAGAACTCAAACAGAAGTATCTGCTAAAATCACCAACCTGGTTCTCCAGGATGGAGAGAGGCAGTCAGAGCTCTGGAGAAGGCAGATTTGTGATGCAGAGTAATTAATATTTCCTTTAACTCTCTCTGTGAGGCTACTAAATGCTAACACTGCACATCAAATACCTGCTCAGGTAGGAATAAACAACCATCCCTAAAGCTGGAATCAGGGCAGATCTTTACACTGGGATCACAAACCAGATAACTTGAATTAAAATTGACACACCCAGAACACTCAGTGAGTGGTTCAAGAACTGCTCAGTCAGCAGGAAACAGTGATGATAATAAGGAGAAAAATGTTTTGGAATGCCCAATAAAGATTATGACCTTTCAGGACATTTTCTGTCACGACTTTGCCAAGATTCCAGCAGTGACACAATAAATTCTTGGCTGTTTTCCAGAAGATCCAGGTACAGAGCAGTTTCTGGCACAGCTGCCTGAACAAGGAATGCTCTGCACATCCAGAAACTCTGGCAGCAGGAAAGAGATTCCCTTTGAACAGAGGTGAAAGTGACTGCTGGAGTGAAGCCATGAGGGAAGTATTCTCCAAAACCTTGTTCATGTTTAGTGCTCCTTAAGAGCATTTGTGTATTCTCCCTTTATTAGAGGATCATTAATTAAGTTTGCACTAAGTGTGCATTTTATTATTTGCTCTATCAGAAGCACCAGTGGAGTGGGAAGACTTTTAAAAGATGTTTTCCAGCTCACCTTATTGTAAGTGTAAGGGGTTGGAGAGGTGGGGATAATACCAGACTTTTCTTTCTGATGTCTTCTTTGTGCCTCCAATACCTGGTGAGAGGGGAAATAAAAACAAAGAAAGAAAAATCCATCTCATGAACAGGCAACACAACCAGCAAAGTCTGTGCCAAAGATTCCTAATGATTTTCCATTCAGGAAACTTATTCCAGCTACTGAAGACTTCCAAACTCCCTAAGAAAGACTGGAGCTTTCAACATGGGGAAAAAACTAAAATATATAATATTTCAGGGCACTGAAATATTATATTCAGTTCTGTCTGAATTAAAGCAGTTGCTCAGAACCTCCAACCTCTCCATGCTTGGAACTAGAACCTAAAGTGTGTTTGGAAGGTAACCCAAGCCCCAGAGCTGTCCCTTTTTGCCTCTCCCAGAATAAATCCCATCAGATGTGTCCCTTGCTGATCCACTCTGTGGGTTTGAGTTGCAGGGAGCACCAGCAGGCTCCAGCTGAGAAAGAATTTTCAGGGCATGCTCTGATCTCTGAATTGCCCTTCCCAGTGATTAAAGGCTGCCCAGCACTGCAATTAAATCTCCATCTGCAGCTGCTTTTCATTTTCTCCAGGACTCCAACACAAAGGACAGGAGAGAGGGGTGAAAGCAGCACTACAAAGAGCAGCCTGTGTGTAATTATAGATTGTGTTTAATGACAGGGGGGCCAGGCCAAGGTGCCCAGGTACCAACCCTCTGCTACTGCCCTTTGTGAGCAACCACTTTTTCAGAATGTTTTTGTTCCAGCAAAGTCCTTTTTAATGCAATCCTGAATGAGCTTGAGCTGGAAGGAGGATGGCAAAGTAGGGATTTCTGCAAACCAGCTGCTTTAATACAGCTAAAGGCCAATTGTCACCATCAGTGCTGAGCAGAGTCTGGGAAATCTGCCTTATCAACAGATCCCTGTGGCCCTCCAGCTCCAGAGTGGAGTGATTCCTGCAAGATTCCTGCACTCAAAGCCCTTCCCAGGACTGCAAGTGGGGTTAAAATGATGTGGATATGGAGGTTCAGGCAATAAATGATCCCTCTTTAGCCCAGAGCAGGAACTGGTTGTTACCTGAGGTGCTACATAATAGGGAGTGAACTGAGGTGTCATCAAGTCACCTTGGTCTACTTTGGCAAACCCAAAGTCACACAATTTAACAGGTGCATCCTACAACAAAGAAGAGGCTATATTAGACAAATCTCATTAAATCAGCTTTTCTAACACAGAATTCTCCCCTTGTCCTCATCTCATCTTTTCCAAACATCCACCTCACTGTATTTATATCCTCACACTGCACCAGGCAGCTGAAAGGTCACAAACTGACCTTTCCAAACGGAGGTTTTGCTTTTCTGGGTGCTCTGGGCCAGGAACAGCCCCCTCAGGGACTGGGAAAGCACTGAGCCCCTTGCAGGGGGGTCACTGCATATCCAGGCTGGTTGTGAGCAGGAGAGACAAAGAATTGTTTGGATCTATCAAAGCACCTCTAGGTAGAGGGTCAGAACATCCTGAGGGATGAGGGGGCAGAGCTGGATTCTGTGTTCAGGTAGAGAACCTGACTCCTATTTAACAGCAGAAGCAGGGACTCACTGCCCTCCAAGGAAATCAAGGGATACAAAAGCACCAAATGCATCCAAGGTGATTCAATTTTGTCACCAGAACATTCATGTCATTTTACCACTACTCTGAGAGTCACCCCTGAGCCATTTTACAGAATTCAGCGGCAAAAAAATTCCAAATGTTCATCTTACCAGAGAGTTATCCTTGAAGAGGAGATTCTCAGGCTTGAGGTCTCTGTGTGCAATGTTTAGTGAGTGGCAATGCTGCAAAGCCAAAGCTATCTGGAAAAGGGCACAATAAATCAGCTACAATCACCGACCTCCTCCTGCAGCCTGGACATTTATTTCAGCTTTCCAAAGGACATTTCCAACCCCAAACATTTTCATTCCACTTGGGGAGAGTTCTCAGTTAGGACACGCCTGTCCCTGCTGGGCAGTGGTGCAGGGAAGTGACAACTGGGACATGAATCCCAGAGAAAACAAAAGCCATGCTGCCCTGGGCTTCCCAACCACCTCAGTTTGAGAACTCGAGGCATTGGGAGCCCCCCAAAGTGAAGCAGGAGGTGCCAGTGCCCCTTCCCTGCTGTGCCAGGGCTCCAGGGTGCTGCCCCTGCCCAGCAATTCCACCCTGCTGAACACTCAGCAGTGAGTTCTTGCTTCAGGATTCCAGGGAATAATTCACTGCACTTGGTCCTGTTTGGAGATCCAACACTGAGGCAGTTTTATTCTCTAATTTTGGATGGCACTGCCTGCACTTTAATCATCCTGTGGATATCCCACAGAAATGTATTCCTGGATTCTTTCACAGATGCTTTAGGAACCTGCAACCCAGGCAGGAAAGCTCCAGGGACTGCACATTTCCAAGTGCAATTCATTTAAAGAAAAGCAAAGTATAAATATTTAAACAGCATTCCTGAGACAGAAGTGAGGCACAGCCTCACAACCCTTATTTGGAAGTATCCCTGCTGGATTCTGTAGGATCCTACTCAAGTTTAGAGTCCTTAAAAACCTCCAAATTACTGTCACAAGAGAATTCACTGCTAATTCAGCTCTGCAATAAATACAAACACATTCCCAGAGAAAATGAGGCATTGCTGTGACAAGTTTTAACCATTGCTGGGTACAAGACAATGATGAAGAACCACTGGAGAAAAGAATTTTAGAGAGATTTTCACATTTCAAACTTCAATTCTATAAACATTAAAACAAAGAGTTACTTGAGACATGAATAACCCAAGTGTACACACAGAATTCAGATCAAAGTCTTGACTTCTGGTAAAGTTTTACAAGATTTCCCCACCACATCACAATCAAACAGCCCAAAGGATGTCAAACAAACTGTCAAGAATAATTCTGTATTTTCACCTCATTTCTTTGTTGGATAGGACCAAAAAGTACCAGCACAATTAGCATTTCATTAGAAACAAGTCAAAGCACAAAAGTAACACAAATTTTTTGCCCCAGGTTCAAACATTCTCTCTCCAGCTGAGGGGAACTGGGGATCCCAGCACTGAATTCCAGAGAGATCCTTCTGAGAGTCCCACCAGCAACAAAAAACCTGAGGGACACCAACATCCCCTGCAGAAACCACCGTGGAGGTTATAAAATACAGCACTCAGGAGTGAGCTGGGAGAGAAAGGGTGAAGGAAAAACGACATTGGAACAAACAGACACAAAATCAGAACGAACAGACACATTCCTTGGTATCTTCCAGGAATTCCATCAGCCCAAGCCCAGAACCCAGCCTGAAAACCCCTGGCCCAGAGGAGAGAAAAGCCAAGGACGTCACGGAGATTCTGGAGCTCAGGAATCCTGCTGGAGGCAACACTTTTAGGACAAGAGGAATGACAAAGTTCTCTTGGAAGTGATCTCTAGACCAGGTGTGGAAAAGCAATGTTAAGCACAGCAGACCCAGAGAACAAGCCCACACCTTCAATCCTTTATTCCTAGTAAAGCTTTGGCATCGTCACTTATAACAAAGCAGGCAATGATCATCGGATCAGAACTGAGGATTCTTTTATTTAATCCTTTTTTCCCACCCTTCCAGCCCCAGGAATTGTCTCTACTTTAGCCAGAGCATGATGGATTTGCTGGGACAGGGGGTGACTTGCCTGCTTTGTTACTTGGCTCGCTTGCTTCTCAGTAAAGTGCCGGTGCTGGCTGATTCTGTGGAAGAGCTCTCCCCCTTCCATCATCTCCATTACAATTAGGAGCCGAGCCCTGTTCAAAAGCATTTCATGTTGTTACGTTCAAAAATCATCAAAAAGAACAGAATTGCTAAGCTAAGAATGCATATTTCACACAAACACTGCTTTTTCTCTACGCTGCTTTTGGGGCAATTTTGGTGCTGTCGTTTTGCCTGCGAGTCTAAAATCCGCAGGATTTTCTGGCTCCCAGTGATTTGACAGCCAGGAATGTCCAGTTTGCTCCTCCTGATGGGCTCCCACATCCAGCTGGAACAAACTCCACATGGATACATCCAGCTCCACCCAGGATGGAGCTGGAAGCCATGTGGACACTCCAAGGGTAACTCTGCCCTCAAGCATTACACAGCACGTGGATGCTTTTGTGTCTGGATCCCCCATTATTTTAATTTAGAGCTTTATTGCCATAATTATGAAGGACAAAAAAAAACCAGGAAGGTGGAGATCAGGGCTGCCAGATCCTCAAGGAATTAACTCCCAGTTCCCAACACAGAGCAAAATCAGCTACACCAGAGCCTAAGACAGGTCTCAGCTCTTTCATTCTCCCAGCTCTGATGATTTTCTCCACTAAGGTCCTATCAGAAGACAATGTTTTTATCCTAATATAATAATGCACACACACACAAAAAAAATCACTCTGCTCCATGTTTTCCTGTGTTCATTTTAAGCAGGACAACGCATTGAGAGTTTTCAGGGCTGAATTTCATGGTTTTACAAACAATTCTTTCACACAATGCAGACTGAATCAATGGAAAACCTAAAAAAATGGAGATGCATTCAAAACAGGGAGTGAAGGAGGCAAAATAATTTAAATACACAAAAGTCAGGGGAAAAAAAAAAACAACAGCTTCTTGGTCTGCAGGATAATTATTACACCTGGGACCCCCTTTAAATAATAATTTTGTGATTAAAACCAAAACAAAAAAAAGCAAACTCCACTATACCTTGGGCTAAACATGGAAAGCAAGCGGTGGGAGTGAATCACCCTATGTAATCTTACCTGGGGCTGGATTCATGTGGGAACTGCACACTGTTAGCATAAACTTCAATTATTTGAACAATATTGGGATGTGTTGCACACATCATGTGCAGACGTACCTTGAAGAGAAGGGAAAAGCTGTTACTGCACACAGGGACAGGCACCTGAGCCCTGCTGAGCACTGACACTGCTCACCTGGGGAGGGATAAAAACACCCCAGACCGGCCCCCAAATTTGTGACAGATTATGGGATCACACACAGAGCTCCTGGAAAAAGCTCAGTCTTGGAGTTCTTTACATAAATTTAAAGACAGAACCAGCTTTAAAGTAGCAATGTAGGTGCAACTGGAAGAGAAAATGAATGAATAAACCCTAAAATTCCATAATATGGCTTCTCTCATGGCTAAGCACTCCAAAACTCACAACACTTGGAACATCAACTCCTGTTTCAACATTCAGGAATTTTCCCCATTTTAAAGTTCCCTAGGCTGCTCAATCAAGCCAAGTCTTGATGCTTTTTGTACACAGATGATTTTTAGGGGGATTTTAAAGGAGAATTTGCTCAGTAACAAGAAATGGAAGTTGCCTAAACCTCGAGGACAATTAATCCTTCTTTAAAATCCCGACAGCTTGGAGGACTGCCCATCAATCCACAGGCTGACAGTCTAGCACCTCAGGAACTCCCAAGCAGTGTCAGGAGCTGCTGTAACTCCTGGCACATGGAAAAATCCATTTCCAGAACAACTTGAAGCATTCTTGGAGCAGTGACATCCAAGAGCGAGACATAAGGTAACAAAATTCCCTCTCAAACTGGTTCTGCTCCATGACAGGGAGAAGAACAGCTTCAAAATACAACTCAATTAATTATAAATAAACCTCTGCAAGCACAGCCAGCAAATGGGAGTTTGGTGGTGGGGGGGTTTTATTTTTAAAACATGCCAAAAATTGAAGGTTTTTTTGGTGAGAAAAGAAGCAACTGTACCTCATTTCGAGCTTTTGGACGATCGAGGAGGATTTTCAGTGCAAAGCGTTCTTGGGAGGATTTTTTCATGCAGACTCTGGTATTACAGCAACAAAATCAGTCAGTCAGCAAGGAGGTTAAAAAGAGACACCTGAAGCAATTGATTTGTAGCTCTGAGTTTGCTCTCCATGTGGGAATTCCCAGGAATGCCCCCAGTCTGGGATACACAGGGAACATCCCAGCTCTCACCCCAAATTCAGCCTCAAGAGAGATTTTGGATGGAAATAACCCAAAGCACATCTGAACACCCCCAGTGATGCTGGAATAAATAAAGTGTCTGGAACAGATAAACTGGTTTGGGAGGGAAATCCTCATTTTGGCTGATATTTTTCTCTTTCCCCCCCCCATTTAACAATTGAGGAAAGGGCCCATGTTTGAACAGGCAGCCAAAAGAATAAAGCAAGAAATGGGTGTTTGAATGAAGCAGCACAAAAAGGATGAGGAGAACCCAGACAGGAAGATAAATGATGGGAAGGACAAAGGGAGCACCCAGGAACAGCAGCACAGTGGTTTTCCAGCACAAATTCCCATTCCCTGAAGGGAGAGATTTTGTTGGAGAAGTGTTTTTCTTCCCAGAAATCACCCAGGGGTTAGAAATCCATGAGGAGCAGGGCTGGGATACAAAGCCAGTGGCAGTGTCTGCTTTGGGCTCACAGGAAAAGCTGGGAAAACAACAGGGAAAGCAGGAAAGGGGCAGTGCTGGGGCACGAGGAGCCAGGGACAGGGGGGTTCAGGAGGAATTTCTGTTGTCATTATTCCAACAACCAACTCCTGCTCCTGCCTGGCTGTGGGAACATGCCAGGACAGGGAAGGGAGGAGAAGTTTTCCTTCCCAAATTCCCCCAAAAAGACAAAACCCTTCCTGCACAGCCCACATGGGGAAGAGGCATTTGTTGTTTATCATTTATCCCATCATCACATTTACTAAAATACTCACTGAGTCCTCCACAGGTCAGGGACAATCCCAGAGTGTTCCCTTACCTAACAGGCCCACTGATCCCAGCTCCCAGCTTCTGAGTCCAGTTAATGTTGTATTCCTCTAAAATGGAGGTTTCCTGTTCAGGAAGGAGCAGGAGGAGGGAAAACACAGTCAATAAATACTTAATAAATAAAATTACTACAGCCTTTCCAAAGAAACCCCAGCTCAGCAGATCTGAGTGTAAAAGTGCCTGCTGGGGAGTTTGCTTTCCTGAGGAAAATTAAATATAAATAAATATCAATGCTCATGTCATGATTTACCTGATGAAAATTGTTTCTGTGCAGCTGGAATTTCAAAACAGGGTTATTGAGAGCAGTAAATGTGATTTTGTGCTTTTAATACCCAAAGTGTAACAAGGGCATTCCTCCCTGACTCAGTTCCAGCTTCCTACCTATAAACAATCAATCACAATGAAACAAGGAGCCCGTTTCAGCATTAAAATGCAATTTTTGGTCACAGAAAACAGAAAATTGCAGGTTTCAAACCTTTGGAACCATCACCCTGTAAATTAAACCCTGCTTGATTCACTTTAGATTTTCCTGATAATGAGCCAGGCTCCTTTTGTCCAAATCCACACAGACAGGGCTGGGTTTTGTTAGGCCACAGCTTGGGTGCTCTCAGGCTTAACCACATCCCAAGGCAGGCTGTAAATCCAGTGCTCAGAGCTTTGATTGATGCCCTGAGCTGGGCCTTTGTTCCTTTATTAAATTCCTGCCTCTGCTCAGGATAAATCACAGCCAAAGGAGCTGCTGCAACAGCAGCACTGGGGAAGGAAAGAAAAAAATAATTATACACTGGAAATTCATGGAAGAGGCCAGCCCTGAAGATTTTACAAAGGGTTTAAAAGGAAGGGACAGAAATCTCAGTGGATCCCAGAAATTTGTGGTTTTCAGGAAGAGCTCAAAGAAACTTCTCATCAATTCAACTCAGATAAATTTCACTTGTGAGGAGCCTGTTAGGAAAAAAAAAAATTTAATTTTCCTGATATTCAGCTGCAGAGAACTGAAGGCAGCAGAGGTGGGATGAAAACACAATTTTAGGAGAGCATTAATGAGCATTTAATTTCTATTTCCTATTCTGTGTATTTGCCACAGTTTTAAAGAAAAAGGCAACAATTTTATGTCCTGCACTTTTGAAATTTGGATCCTAACCTTTATCCCAAAGCAGCTTTACAACTCAGAAGTTCAAATGAATAATTAAGTGGCCAAGAAACACAAATGGCACCAAATCCAGGATCCAGGAGCTCTGTGCCCAGCCTCAGTTCCACCTCCAGCTCCAGAACTTCAGCACCAGGAATTGCCACCAGTGTCACAGAAAGGTTGGATTTCACCACCTTGGGGGTCTTTTCCAACCTTAAGGATCCCCTGACTCTGATCCCAAACAGCTGGAAATGCTTCAAAAGCACCAATGTGTTTGAAAATATCCAAGTGTTTCAGCTGGGAAGCACAAAGGCTTGGATTCCGTGGGTATGGAATTCCTGGGCACATCTGAGAATCACCTGCCCTGCAGCAGCCCCTGCACACCTCCAAACTTCCAAACCTGAAACTTCTGATGGCTCCTCACATTAATTTTCAGTGAGAAAAGGGGATAATGATATGAAATATCCAGAATTACAGCAAACTTTCACACCCACGTGGGGCTGGGATCTCTCCAGCAGCAAAATTCCCTCCCACCAAGCCTCAGCCAACAGCTTGGGCACTATCCCAGCAGGCTGGGATGCTCAGAGCCTGGAAAAGCAGCATTCCCAGAGCTCTCCCAGCCTGGATTCCACCGAGCTGCTCTCACACATCAGGACTGCTCAGCCCCTTCTGATCTGAGGGGGCTTTTCCAACCTCATTGAGTCCATGATTCCACTGGATACTGATGGGAAAAAGGTTTGAAATAAGGAGTTTTGGGAGTCACAGGGTGACTTGAAGGAGTGCAGGCTGCTGCTGCTGCTTGGACAAACTTCATGGATCCAACCAGAGAAATGTCACATCCTGAGGAATTCCCCTCCTGCTCCTTCAACCTCTCCTCAATTCCCAAACATGGATCCCTGTCCTGAATTCCAGACCTTGAACCTGAGAACAACCACACCTGACCTAAACCAAGGATCTGAGAAGCAAAAGAAATCAGCATAAAGGATAAAAGTATTAAATTATGAATTAGATTCAGGCTGTGCCCAGAATTCCAGGAATTTGCCCAGGGACTTTTGGTTGAACTTCTCCAAACTGGGAGAACCAGGAGCACAGAACTGTCCCAACACTTCCACAGCTGCTGCAGCTTTTTAGCTTTAAACCTCAAGAGTTCTGATGTGGACTTTTCCCTTCTCATGAAATACCACAGAAACACTTAAACACTTCTTTTTTCCCCCAAGCCTTCAGGATGGCTCCTTCCCTGGAGTGTGCCAAGAAAACCACAGGGAACAGTTCTGACACTTGATCTCAGGGGTTAATTAAAATCTCATTAGATTTCCTTCTACTCTGGGCTTTTTTAGTGCAAACCCCACAATTTTTCAATATGGAAATGCTCAAAGCCAGGTTGGAAAAGGCTTGGAACAACCTGGGATAGTGGAAGGTCTCCGTGGCCATGGAGGGGTTAGAATGGGATGAGATTTATGGTCCTTCTAACCAAATTCTTCCAGGATTAATCAATTGCACAAGGTAAAGAACCCCCAGAAAGGCTTGAAAACATTGGTTTACATCCCTTTATCCCAACAGGGAATTCCCCAGCTCCCACAGGGAACCCACCCAGCCAGGGCACAGAGGGATCCTGAGCTCACACCCTGAAACCCTGGATGTGTTCAGCTCCAAACACACAAACCCCACACTCCAGAGTCGTTTTTTCATGGCAACACTGGAACAGGAACTCTGGGAAGGCTGCCTGACGTCCTAAGAATCAGGAAAAGGGAACAGTGGCAGGGAATGGGAAAGGAGTTAGGAAACAGGGTCAGAAACAGACTTGTGACTGCTGGAAAATGTGGGGAAATTCTCTTTAAGAAACGGGTCGTTCTTTAGTGTTTGATTTTGTACCTTTCAATCCTGATGAACAGGAATATTTAATCCGTGAAACAGAGCAGTCAACAAACTCTGAGTGATGCCCAGGTGTTGG
>VXBB01006124.1:150620-165013 GCA_013399915.1 Illadopsis cleaveri
TATGGAATAGGCTCGATCCAGCTCGGTTCGAGCAGCACAGTTTGGCTCAGATCGGCTCAGCACGGTCCCGTACGGATCAGCTTGGTGTGGCTCAGCTGGGCTCGGCACAGCTCAGCGCCGTTCGGGTCGGTTCAGCTCAGTTCAGTTCAAATCAGGCTTGGTTTGGTGCCTCATCCGTGTCCAGTCCGGGCACTGACTGTCCCTGTCCCTGTCCCTTGCCCCTGTCCCTGTCCCGTCTCTGCCGTCTCCCGGTCCATGCCCAGGGAACTCTGTGCCTAATTGCAGGTAACAACTAGGAAAAAAGAGGAAAAAAAACCCAGAAACATCTCCGCTGAGCTGGTTACTTTTGCGAGAAGGTGATGAGGGAGAATTGGGGAACGTGGATTCCCGGTTCCACGGATGTCCACCATTACCAGGCACCCAAAAAAACCTCTCCCGCGTGTAGGGGCAGTGGAACAAAGCCAGGGAAGTGCTTTCACAACAGGGAGTTTCTCGGTGAATGCAAATGAGAGGCTTTGTGAAATCGCTCCCAACAACGGCTAAAGGGCTTTTTTTCTGGTTTGTTTGACATGCCTTGTGCAACTTCAGCGTGTCCAAGTGCGGACTCACGTGCAGGCAACAGAGGTGTGCTCGGGTTATCATCACCATCACTAAGGAAGCCACTGACCAAAAATACAACGAGTTTTTAACCTCTAAAAAAAAAAAAAGACCTGTGGTATTACCCCGTGTAAGAGACTCAGTGAGGGGTCTGTGAAGGATGAGAGGGATGGCTCTGGTTTACTAAAGGGGATAGAAAAATTGTAGAATATGTGAATTCAGGAATAGTTTCACCCTGGACGGCCCAGGTCGCTGAAAGTCTTGCTGGAGGTTCCTGCATTTGCACTTTCCAGGCATTTCTCTCAGCAGAGGGGAGGAACAGCACAGCCCAGAGAAGGCAAAACGCCTGCCCGAGGTTATGCAGCAGGACACGGATTAGGCCGTGTGTTCCCGGGATCAGCTGAAAAGAAATCCTCTTGTGCTGGATCTCAGCCTCCCTCGTCCCTGTCCACCCGTATCCCTTGAAGGGTGACGGATTCCCGGCCAGTGGCTCCTGGGCAGCCCTTTAGACAGTGGCACTCACAATGACCTCTTGTCCCGATGTGTTCTCCCTCCTGTCACAGCCCTACGCCTGTTAAAGCACCTGTGGGAGATGCCAGACCTGTTCTACCTGCAGAGATGTGCCCGTGGCTCCCAGAGGGAGCGGCTCAAGGTATCCCCAGGGCACAGAGCTGAGCTCCAGCTCGGGGCTAAGCCCTCAAGCGTGTCCTCTCTGTGCCTTCTGCTGATCCCGGCATGGACAACGCATGATATGGAGCGTTAAATAAAGCTTTTGGTTCTCTCGAGCAGCCCCTTCCCTCCCCAGGGGCTTGGAGGCAGATCCAGCGGCACTAAAAACCTTCAGCGCTCAGCCCCCTGAGCCTGCCTGAAGGAGGTGGGCAGTGCAGGAGTCAGGTGCCTGCTGGGAAACAATCCCAAATGCCTGGGCTGGGCAGATTCAGGCTCAGCTCCCTCTCCCTTCCACAGCAGAGCCAAATGCCTGAGGGTGAGGTGGAATTTCACCCTGGCGCTTGGGAGAATCCAAGGCTCAGGTTACCGGCTTCCCTACAGCCTCGTGGTCCTTGTGCTGAGAGCCAGCACGGCCCCCCAGGGCTCTCTGCAGCACCCCTTGTGCTCCTGAGGGCTGGGAGGTGGTGGCCACCCTGGGCAGATGGGCTGTGAGGCTGCACCCACCCCGGAGGAGCAGGAGAATCCAAAGAACCGTACCCATTACTTTAATATTTAATTAATACAATCTATAAATTGCTCATGCTCATGAAGTTACCAGGGTTGTTCCCACAGTTCTCTCCTTGCTCTGGCCTCTGTAAAGCATTGAAAGCTCCCATTGATCCAGTCTGCATCCTCCATGGTCCTCAAAGAGACCCCACCACACTCATGGGACCATGGAGTCCTCCCAGTTTTTCCCAGCTCCACAGGGCAAGCACTGCCACAGCTCCAGAATCTCCCCTGAATCCAGAGACCTCGAAGACTGGATTCAGTTCCTTCCACCACCAAAGACTCTTCCAGCATCTGCAGGTTGCTGCAGGTTGTGCTGAAGAAAAGAGATGTGCTGAAGGAGGAGAGACATGCTGGTCCATTCTCTTTATTCCCAAAACCAAGTCTTGTACCCCCAGCCAGGTCACTCCCAACCAACTCTCCCTGCTGCAGTTCTGACTTCCTGCAGCCTCATGATCCAAGGATGGACTTTGCCCCTCATCTTGAGCAAGTCATAAAAGCACTGAGCACAGATAACACCAGACACCACCAGAACTGAGAAGCTCACAGGTTGCCCTTAGCACAGCCTCTCCCATGCCAGAGTGGCTGGTTTGGGTCCCCATCTGAGGTTTCCCAGTGCTGCAGCTGCTGGTTTGGAGAGTCCTGTCCTATGAAGCCCTTAGGACCCTCAGCCAGATGTGAAGCTCAGGTCCAAGGGAAGTGCTGGGCTGGGATCTGCATTGTGGAGATGTTTTTCTCCAGGGACCTGTGGGACAGTAAGACCAGAGCCCATGTGGGCACACAGGGCTGCAGGACCAGGGCAGGATGGCAGCAATGTCCCAGAGCTTTCCAAATGCCCTGGGGACCCCGTGCTGGGGGAACACCCTCACTAGGGATCCCACAGCAGACAGGAAAAATCACCCCTCCTGCTCACAGGCCCCAGACTGCAGTGGGGTGGAGAAGGCCCCACAAGGGAGGGGTCTCANACTGCAGTGGGGTGGAGGAGGCCCCACAAGGGAGGGGTCTCAGTGTTGCTCTTTTTGGGTCAGGGAAGGCTGGAGCCTCAGCATCTGCTCACCTTGGTGCCCTGATCCATGCAGCCATCAGCACCACTGCCTTGGTCCTGGCACTCTCTGCCTGGGGGAAGAGGATGAGACACATCAGATGGTCTGGTGGCCCTGGTGCTGCCCCCTCTGACAGCCAGGCACAGCTCTGAAGGAGAAACTGAGCTTCCCTCTGCTCCTCTGGAGAGGATCTCCCCAGAGAGCAGCAGGGACAGGCAACCTTTGGGATCAGTGTGTGAATTCTGCTGGCTCCTGGTGTGGGATGAGGCAGGATCAGCTGAGATCCTGCCCTGCTTGGCCAGGAATGCCTCAGCGAAGGGCAACTGGCTGCCAGGCTCCCAGGGATGAACCTCTCCCTGGCAGTGCCAGCTGGCACAGGGCAGCCTTACCCTTGGCTGTGCCCAGCTCTGGAGCACTGTGGCAGTTCCAGGCTGGGAATATTTGGCTGTGTAACAGCCCTCTGCATTATCTTGCTGTTGCAGGCAGCAAAACTCCTCCCCTGGCTTTCACAACATACTTCCACAGCAAAGGCTGACAGTTGCAGGGATGATGCCAAGGGAAAGAGCAGTGGGATGGATGTGGAGGTGACAGGGATGAGGGGGCTCTGTGGTGCCACACACCAGGAGCAGCATGTCCACAAGCCCAAGGCATGGAGTAGCGAGGGTGTGGCAATCCTGATGTTTGGAGACTTGGCAAAGATGAATGTTTCGAGGAAGGGCAAGGAGATCTGCTCATCTCAGCACCTCCAAATTCCCCACAGCTGCTGCTTCCCTGCCCTTTCCTCCTTCTCAGTGGATCAGCTGCCAAGTGCCCTGACAGGCTGGTGTTTGCTGGTTTCTGCCAGAGCACAAGAAAACACTTTGGAAGGGCACCTGGATATTTTTCTGGCAGCTGAAAGGAGGTTAAGTAACCCACTAGAATTTGATAATGCCACTAGAATAATTAAGAATATAATCTTGGCAGCAGCCCAAGGGTGGGGCTGTTTGCTTTCACTCACACTGTGAATGGAAGCTGGGGAGGTGCAAGCAGCTCCCTGCCCCATCTGAGGAACCTCCCAAGGGAGCAGCACAGGGACACTGTGAAGGGAATTAACTCAGCCTTTCCCAGAGAGAGACAGGAGTGAGGCTTCCCTGGACAGGGACAGGTAAGGAACAACCATTGCTTCCTGGACTGGCAGAGTTGAAAAGCCCAAGCCCAGCCAAGCTCTGGGCACACCATCAGCACAGATGGCAGGACCTTGGGTGAGCAATCACAGCTGGGCTGGTGTTAATCTGCTCCTCTTGGAAGGGAGTGCCAGCTTCCAAAATCACTGTTTCTCAGGATATGAACCCTGTTATAGCCACATGAACCCAGCCCTTTTCCTCCAAGCCACTGGACTCCAGGAGTGCCAAGTGTCTGACATGATCAGGAGAGCCACAGTGCCCACCCTGGGGCAGGTGCAGCAAAGCAGCTTCAGCACAGATGTCTCACCTGCAGTTCTGACAGAGGACGTGGAGTCCCTCTGCAGTGGGAACTCGCAAAGCCCCACTGGATGCCCGTGTTTTCCACCTTGCAGCAAAGACCCTGGGCCATCCCCAGCAGGCTGCAGGGGGGAGTGACCAGGGGGACTGTGGGCACAGGGGCTGCACAGGGGCTGCCCCAGGCCATGCCCAGGTGCTGTAACTCCTGCTCAGGAACGGCCCTCGCCCGGCCCAGGTGCTGGAATGTCGTGCGAGCAGCTTGGTGGGGGGGAGGCTCTCAAACACACGGAATCCTTCCTTGATGGCAAAATCCCAAGCCAGCTCAGCCACAAACTCTGCGTCCTTGGGGCTGCTGTCACCTGGAGCTGGCCTCCCTGGGGACAAGAGAACAGGACACTTATTTGGAAGAGCCTATGTTACATAGTCACATCCCAAACAGCATCACGTGCCCTCCTCTGGGCCAGCCCAGCAGGACTCGGGGAAACTCCTCTCTAAGGGATGTGAAAATAACACCAGATTTAATTCTGATAAAAGCTCCCAAGCCACACCTGCTGTGTGCAGACAAACAGCACCCAGCGTTCTCACCACCTCCCTGTGAGTCCCTTGGCAAGGGCTGGTGCTGAGCTGGAAGGTCTGAGAGCTCCATCTGTAGGACACAGCTCTGGACTCTCAACTTTGGCCTCTGCTCAGTTCTCCCAGGCAAGGAAAGATTCCACAGCACAAACAGCAGGCAGGACCAGGCTGTGCTGGAGCAGGGATGCAGCCCTGTGCCCATGGCTGTGCCTTGGCCTGGTGGGGCTCCTCACCTGCCAGGGAGCCACGGTGATGTCCCTGCAGCACCACAGCCAGGCGGAAAAAGGCAAAGGCCAGGTAGAAATTCCAGTTCTCCGGGCGCTCCACTCCCATGAGGCCACAGTACATCTGGGAATACTCCTCTGCTGTGGGAATTCCCAGGTGCCCCAAGTCACACTTCCTCAAGCCTGGAAGATGGGAAGAGGTAACAGTGAGTCAGCTGACAGAGCAGCTGAGAGCTCCCTAGGGATGGTGTGAGCCTTGTGGCACAGCCAGGCACTTCCATGGAGACACCTGCACCCTCCAGAACCTGCATGTCTGCTGTGCTGGCTCCTTATGGAACTCTAGGGATTGGCACCAGCCCGTGCCCCAAAATGCACATGGGGCAGTTCTCCTGGTTAGGGTGAAACTGACAGAGATCCCTCCTAAATGATGGAACCTCTCCATTTAACCCTGTATTTTTCTTTTTAACTTAGTGCACAAACCACTCCTGATCTGCTTCACAACTTTCCCACCCAAAAGAGAGGGGAAAATAATGCAAACCCAGAGCCCTTTCCATCTGCACTGAGCCCCACTGCCAGCTGAGCTGCTTGGGCAGGAGCTGATCTGTTCTGAACTCTGGTTCCTCTGCCAAAGGTGACTGTGCCCCCTCTGTACCTCTGCGAGCACCAAAGTGGGCTGGCAGGAAGAAGCTCATACAGTTATTCGCCAAATCACACATGGGATCTCCTAGAGTGGCAAACTTCCAGCCCAGCACAGCAAGGATTTCTGGCCTGTCTGGATGAAAGACCAGGTGGTCCATCCTGTATCAGAGGGAAAAAGAGATCAGAAAAGTCTCCAGAGGAGGGAAATGTCCCAGTGCTCAGCAGCAGTAGGTGCTTTCAGTGCTCTTCACTCTCTTCAAAAATTGCCGAGTCCTTTGGAAGGCAGCACAAAGTGAAACATTAATTTCTGCAAGCAGAGGATGGAGGTTGCTCAATATTGAACTTCCTGGTTAATAACGGACTTAGCTGTGCTTTGGAGAATGAAACCAAGTTAGTCAGAGCCTCAGAGCAGCAGCAGATGCTACTGGACAGGGTAACCAGAAAGTGAAGCAGGCAAGTCTTTGTCCAGGGGATCTTCTGGTCATTTCAAAGGCACAGAGCTCCTGCCATGTGCTGTGGATCATGCACAGCCCTCACCAGTGTGAGCCCCATGAGAGACCACGAGGCCACTGGGGAGCAACCAGAGCTGGCAGTGATCCTGCCAGGGTGCAGAGAGCTCCTGGAACCTTGGGAAAGGAGCCTTGGTCCAGAGCTGGCACTGCAGCCCCACAGCCCTGGCAGGATCCAGCTGAGCTCTGGCAGCACAGAAGCACCACAGTGTTCCTCTCCTCTGTCCCAGCCAGCCCACTCCTGCAGGACTTCACCTGGAACACTGGCAGGTGTCCACCCAAACTCTTCCAGCACCCAATACCACTGGCAAGAAGCACTAGGGCTGATTCCTGACTATTGCAGGAAGAGCTGATGACCCTCCAAGGTTAGACCAGCATTTGCAGCTGCTGCATGAAGAAACTCAATCTCATTCCCTGGGGACTCTGACCCTGACCCAAAACTCAGCTTTTGGGCTGCTCTGAAGCTGCTGCCCCAGCCCAATCAGCACCTTTTGGAGTTTGTGGGCCATTTCACACTCAGTCCTTGTTTCCTGCCTGGGATGTGCTCCAGGGCAGTACCTGAAATCACCGTGCACCACTGTTGTCCTCTGGGATTCTGGAAAATGCAGGGGCAGCCACTGGATGAGCCTCTCCATCGCTGGGATAAGGTGAGTTTCCACAGCTCGATACTGCTTTGTCCAGGCCTCAACCTGCTGCTGGATGTAATTTCCTGGAACAGAGGAACAGAGGCTCCCAGGGAAAGGCACAAAAAGACTCCAAAAGGAACACAGGAAAAAGTCAAAGCAGCCAAGCAGATCTCAGTCCACAGCCCTGATTTAAGCTCCAAGAATTTAACTGCAATTTCCAGGGGTCTCATACATTCTTAACTGGGCACTGGATTTAATATTCATGTGGAAATAATCCAATCCTGGACAAAAATGTAACTTCTCCACCAGCTCCAGGAAGCTGAGCTATCTCTGCAGAGGGACTGGAAAGGATGTTTGCCTGCGGAGTTTGGCCAGAGATGGCAGCACAGAAGTTACTCCTTTACCCACAGTGAGCAGAGATGGTAACAAACATGACAGGAAGCTTTGGGAGGTAGGAAAACTTTGGGAACTCATGGGAAACCTGGATTTGAAGAGCTCTTCACACCCTCCCACCACACCTGGGGATTCAGACTCTGCACTGCTCATCTTCACATTCCCACCTGCCCCCGGTTTGGTCCATCCTGCCTATCCCTTGAAATGCTGACAGACAGGAGAAGAAAGGATCCAGAGGCTCCTCTCACCGTGCTCCCCGAGGTCCTGCAGCTTGGCAACTCCGAGGTCCAGGCTGTGGATCCTGGCCAGGACATTTGCCATGGCCCCGTAGCAGGCCCTGCGCCGGCGCGGCGGCACCGCGGGCAGCGACACGGCGTGGTGGATGTGGCCAGCACAGTGCTCCAGCAGGAAGAATGGAGTGCCAAGGATGCTGGGGAACCAAATTGGGACCAGTGGGGATGAATTCAATCCTGCTACTACCCCCCAAATCTCACCTGCACCTTGGATGTGTCCCCCAGGCCTCAGCTGCACAGGGAGGTCAAGAGCAGCCCCAGCAGCACTTGGGCGCTCAGTGGAGCCCAGCTCAGGCTGCCTGTGGCACAGGGCTGTGGCATGCTCAGCCCTGGCCCCTCCAGGCCCAGGAAGATGAGCTTGGAGCCAGGCTCCAAGTTCCCCTGCTCCCTGCAGGGGTGTGAGCTGGGCTGTCAGAGCAGTGGGCATACAGAGATCTGAGCAGGCTGCAGGCCTGAGGGGTGTCCCACCACAGATTTGCTGCTGTCATTGCTGTCTGAGGTCTGGCAGCTGGAAAAATCCTTTCTTTATTGCAAACCTGAGCACTCTGAGTCAGTGGGAAGCCCTACAATATTGCTTTAGAGCTGCTTTTCAAAGAGAGCTTTTGGATTAATTGCTAAAATGGGACACACCTAAACCAAGCCAAATAAAAGTGATTCTGTCCTTTGAACTTCTAGAGGCTCCTCCAGCCCCACACTGCACAAAAGTTCATTAGATCAGAGCACTTTGTGAGCTCTGGTTCCTTCTCTCCTCATCTTTAGCGGAATCTGGCTGCAGCTGTCAAGCACAGAGTGAAAGCTGAGGGACAGGATTACCTTCTGTCTTCACAGAGAGCAAGCACAGGGGGCACAGGAACACCAGCCTCAGCCAGAGCCTTCAGGACCCTGCCAGGGAGGGAGAGACACAGGGGAATCAGTCCTGGAACTGCAGTGTTGGAGGCAGACACAGCACATCACTGTGCTCAGTTTTAAATACACTAAAATAACATAGCTGGGGGAGGTGAAAGAGGCACACCCACATCTTCCCACGGCTCAGAGCCCCCAGACCTATCCCACCCTCTGGAAAACAAGGGGAGGTAATAAATGATCCTCTCCACGTGTCCTGCTCTTCTGGTGCTGAGGCTGCTCCTCTGGCACAGCAAAGTGCAGCAGGACCCCTCTCACCTGTATTCCCTTGGGACAGAAGGGCCTGAGGGGCCATCGGGAGGCTCCTCCTCCTTCTTCAGCACCAGCAAACGACCTCCAAACTTCACCAAATAGCTCCGGGTGGAGTCTCCGTGGTCAAACTGCCGTAACTCCAGTGGGGCTGGGAGTTGGGAGCAGAGGGTCAGCGCTTCTCCAGGTTTTCCATCCCCTTCCTGCACCTGGGGCTGGGATCTCACTGTGTGTCCCAAAGCCCTGGGGAACATGGCAGTAGCTCACAGATGCCTCACAGGACAGGAATATTCCTGGCATCTCTTTGGCAACTTGTGCTCAAGCCCTGCCAAAATGTGGAAGTCCTAAAATGCTGTTTCTTATTTCTAGGAAAGTGATGGATCATTGCAACTGGAATGGCTGTGCTGTTTGCTTGGAGATTACCAGCCTTTCCTTAATAATATTTTTCAATCCTTATGTCATATGGAAAAAGCCAATAGCTCCAGAATACCCAAGTTTTCTGATGGAAGGGCCAAACCCACTGCAATACCTGTTGTGTGGGCACCAAGAACATCTTCAAGGTACTTCTGCAGACGATCCTTTGGGATTTCCATGCCTGGTCTCACTGAATGAGTATAGGGAACAAACCCTTGCAAAGGAAATCCCAGATGGGTTTCCAGCTCCTTGAGTGCTGCTTCTGGATCATCAACCTGAAACCAGGAGGGAGAGAGTAGCACTGGGTGACAGCTAGAAGACAAAATTTCCTGGGAAAGAGAGAGCCCTGCCTGGTTGGGATGCATTTATCTGTGAGTCCATCAGCACTGATCCACTGACACACAGGAATTCATGGGTCATTCCCTGCCAACACAGAGCTTCCCACCTTTACTCTGCCCTGGACATACCTGTGGTGGCACAGGCACTGTGAGCTTGAGCTGGGATAAGAGCTGGAATTCCCTGTGTGCAGTCCAGGGGAGTGGGGGTCTCTCTTCCCACCAGTGCCACTCCTGTCCCTTCCCCAGTGGTCCCCAAAATAAAACCCCTGTGCTCACTGACCCCAAAGTCTGGGGGTAACCTGTCAGTCCCCAGCTTACTCATCCATGAGGCCTCAGACCTTCTGGGAATTCATTAACTGGGGCTCATTTTCTGGTGCAGTTGTCTCAACCATATGGATGGGGCTGTTTCTCCAATAGGGAACAGAAGAACAGGAAGGAGAACAGACTTTCCTGAGGTCACATGGGGTTTGGAGCCATGAATGAAACAGCCCAGAGCAGACTTTGCCAGTTATCTCTGGCTTTAACCCCACCACATCCTGCAGGGACAAGCACAGGCTGGAACAAAAAGCTTGGCAAGAGTTGGCCACTGCCACTTGAAAATCCTGAGCCATTCAAACCAAACAGCTTCTGGACCCCAAATCCATCCCCAAATCCTGCCCTGGTTGTGTCACTTTGTACCTTCACTGTTTTCATGCCAAGCTGGGCTGCTGCCTTCAGGTTCTGGCTGCTGCTGTCCAGCAGGATGGATTCCTGGGGCTGGACACCCAGGCGCTCCAAGCACAGCTTGTAGATCCCAGGATCTGGCCTGGGCATCCCTTCCTGGTGTGATTCAACCACCTACAGCAACAACAGATGGATTATGCATGAGCCTGCTGTGACCACAAACATCTGGGCAGTGCTGGAAATGGAGATGGGAGGGTGGGAAAGAGACTGGTCTAATTAACACGAGAAATAAAGGCTGTGGTTCCAGGGACTGTGTGGGCACCAACTGCTCTGGCTGTGGCTCCTCAGCTCAAATCAGCCAAACAGGATCAGCCAGTCCTTGGATGGAAGATATCCAATGAGATGTCCCAATGTGGGAGACTCCCTGGGTGTCCCAGACCAGTTCTTCAGTGCTGTCCAAGGAAGCCTTGGATGGCAGCACCTTCCAAAGGCTCTGGAAAAGCAGTGTCCTGAGCATGCACCCACCAGCCAGCCCAAAGCCACCTCCACAGCAGCTGTGTTGACCATAACCATCCACCTAAAACCTGGATCAAAAAAGCATTGACTCAGTGACTGAACATTCCCACTGCCCTCACAACCATGAACAATCCCAGCAGCCATTTCCCTGCTCTGGTAACACTCCAGGAACAGCAATGAATCTATTGGATGGATATAAAGCCAAGGCTAATGGAAATGCACATTCAATTATTTTTCCCCCATTAATTGCTGTGCAGGGCTCTTGCACCTGTTCCAGGATGCACCAGAGAGGCCATGGGCATTGGAGCTTTGAGGTTCATGCCTAATCTGTGTCATCTCTGCAAAGGTGAAGTGTGTGGGGAGACTGCTGGGAGAGGAATCTGTACAGGGAAAGGAGGCTCTGCTGGAAGAGGAGCATCTGCTCCTCATCTCACACAGGTCAGCATGTTGGGGTAGTGGGTTTTTTGTAGTACAGGGGGTGCATGGACTCTCTGAAGAGCCCTTACTCTTTTAATGCTTTTTTTGTTTGTTTTTAAAACAGGCAGGGCACTGAATAATAACATTTATTTCTAGTCTGGTGTTCCAGCTTCCAAGTCCTTTATCTCCATCACTGCCTGTGCCTGTTACACAGAGACTCGTGGTTGTGTGGGCACTTTGCAGTGGATTTGCAAATGTCACTCAGCCCCTCTCCAAGTGCCTACAAGGAATTGTGTCAGGAAATGTTTTCCCAGGCTGATGTCAACCAAACTGTGCTGCTGCTCATCTGCTACCTGCACTTACAGAATTTCAGTTGCTGCTTTCACAGGTGGAGGAACAGAGCCCCATTTGGGATCCATCCAGACTCACCACATCAAAGTGCTGCTGGTCCAGGGGCAGGAACTTCCCTTCATCCCTCAGGCACAAGTTGTGGCTCAGCAGAGCTGTCTTAAGCCCTTCTGCCCGGATACACTGAGCTGCTTCTGCCATTATGGGGAGCTGTTTTATCATCTCACTTCGGATCAAATCCCAGAGAAAGGAGTGCACTGGAACACGGACATTTGCCTGAGAAACAGAGAAACCCCAAGAGTGATAATGGGCCAGAAATGGGGTGAAAATAAGAGTGCTTGGGTAGGTAGGTTGCCTGATCATCTTATCTTGCTGTCCTGCTTCTTCTGGCAGCAGAAGGCGGGCAAGGAATCTCTCATCTAAATTGCTTTGCCCAAATAAACAAATGTTCTCACATTCCTAATTCTACAGCAGAGATAAAGAGCTGATTTTGGGAAAGAGAATTCACTGGGACTGTGCCTGCCATGGGATCAAGGCAGGTTAGAGACTTGATACTGACAGCTCAGCAGGCAGGAAAGCAATCTGCATTTTAGACTGAGATGTTTAAAAAGGACTTTATTCCAATAGGAAATTAAGGAAAATTAATCTGCCTGCCCCGCTCAGGAACCAGGATAATGGTGAAAATCTGCCCTGCTCTGACAGCAGTGCTTCCTACATGGAAAATCCAGACCCTTCAACCAAAGAATTTCTTTTTAAAGCTCCCCTTTCCTCACTGGACCTGTTTCCATGCAGTCAGGAAGCACAAGGAGAGCAGGGGAGAGTTGGCTTACAATCTCAAAGCACTGCTGTCCCAACTCCTGCAGGAACTCCACAGCTGTCAGCTCTCCTCTGGAAAACTGGAGAGAGAGGCTGTTCTCCCCTCCAGACAGTGCAGCTTGCTGGATGGTGCCGGCTGGAATGCAGCTCTGGGCCTCCCAGTCTGCATGGAGAACAGTAGGGAAGCCAGGAAAGAGCATCAGCAGAACTGGGAAATCAGCTTGGAATCCCTCTGAGGCCAATACATGGCCCAGCACTGTGAGAATGATGTGCTGGACTGGGGTGATTGACCCAGCACACAGGGAAGAGTGGGCATTCCGGGAACTGCAGCACCTCATCCCTGTTTTCAGTGTGGAGAATTCCTAAAGCTGCTGAAGGACTGCACCAGCCTCGGGTGGTATCAGTGGTGGCACTACAGGACAGTTTTGTTACCAGGGAGGTTCAGGGTGGTCACTGTTACTTCTGTGGCTTTTGATGACACAACAGGTCCCACCATCACAAGTTCTTGGGCTTCTCACCAGAACCAGAGACAGCTGAAAGAGGCACCTGAAATTTATCTTCCCTCCATGCACAGGAGCTCTGGTGACCAGGGATCAGATCAAGAGAATGCGTGGAGCTGTGCCAGGGCTCAGTTAGGCTGAAATATCAGGGGAAGGTTCTTCTCCCAGAGAGAAAGAAGGTTCTTCCCCCAGAGCCCAGGCTCCCCAGGGAATGGGCAGAGCCCTGAGGCTGCCAGAGCTCCAGGAGTGTTTGGGCACCACTGCCAGGGACAGGGTAAGGATTGTTGGGGTGTCTGTGCAGGGCCAGGAGTTGGACTGATGAGCCTCATGGGTCCCTCCCAGCTCAGGACATTCTGTGGGATCAGGAATGGGAATACACACCTGTGGCTGTCCTGTGAGGGGCTGGGAGCAGCACCCCGCTCTCCTCAAAGATCACAGCTTTGTAAGAGAACCCTCTGGATTGCTGCTGGACCAGCAGCAGCCGCCGCATCCCGGCACACAGAAGGTTCTGGGCACAGGCAGCACTCCTCAGGTACATGCTGGGAACTACAGGAGGGGCCAGGGAAACTTGCACCTCAACCAAGGAGAGAGGCTGGAGCACAGCTGTGGAATTACAGGGGAAAGTATTTATGCCCACAGAATCATGGAATTGTTAATGTTGGAGAAGACCTGCAAGATCATCAAGTCCAACCTCTCCAGATCCACCACACTCTAGGGCCAAGAGCCACCTCTGCTCATTGTCTGAACACTTCCAGGGATGGTGACTCCCCCCTGGGCAGCCACTGAAGTGTCCCAGCAAAACCAGGGACCCCTGAATGGGGCTTTACAACGGGCCCACATCCCTTCAAGTGCTGGGGACAATGGGATCACTCATCACTAACACACACTAATTACTGTTCATAACCAGTGACTGCAGCCATCTGAGGGTCAGGCTCTGCTCCCAGAGAACAAGGATCACAACAAGGNGCCGTCCCGGTGCTGCCGGTCCCGGGGCTCCGCGCCCGGCGCCCCGTGCCAACGCCCGCTTTGTCCCCGCAGCTCCGGACATGGCAGCGGAGAGCACCGGCGCGGTCCCCGCCGCCGTGCCCGCCTGCCTGGAGGGGAAGGGCCCCGGGGAGCGGGCGGCCATCCTGCACCAGCACCTGGGCCGCAGGGAGATGACCGACGTGATCATCGAGACCATCCAGCCGCGGGCAGGTACCGGCTGGGGGGGGCGGCGGGTTGGGGGCACCGGNTTTACAACGGGCCCACATCCCTTCAAGTGCTGGGGACAATGGGATCACTCATCACTAACACACACTAATTACTGTTCATAACCAGTGACTGCAGCCATCTGAGGGTCAGGCTCTGCTCCCAGAGAACAAGGATCACAACAAGGTAAAACGGCCTCAAGGTGTGCCAGGGGAGGTTCAGATTGGATATCAGGAGGAATTCCGTCCGGGAAAGGGTGGTCAGGGACTGGAACTGCCCAGGGAGGTGGTGGAGTTCTCATCCTTGGAGGTGTCCAAGGAGGTGACAAGGTAGGGATGGGTCAGGGGCTGGACTCGATGATCCCGGGGTCTGTCCCCCTCAGAGACCCAGGGGTCCCTCACACCTCCCGGCCCGGCAGTGGGCAAGGCTCCCGCTCTCGCGAGAACCTACCTCGAGCTCTCGCGAG
>VXBB01006124.1:172830-188342 GCA_013399915.1 Illadopsis cleaveri
CTTTTTTTTTTTTTTTTTTTTTAAGCCTCTCCCTGGCTCTGCAGAGCCGATGCAGCGCAGTGTGAGCTGGCTGCAGTGTCGTCCTGTGGTCACTGGTGATTGAAGAGGAGCTGCTTGTGCTGCTGCAAACAGGGGGCACTGGAGGGAGAAGTGGGTCTGAGTCACTCCCCAGACCCTTCCTAGTGGATCTGTGGCTTGGGTTCAGAGGCAGGATCTGTGTGGAACTGTCAGTTTGGGTAGTTTAGCTCCCAAACTGAAAAAGGATGCAGGAATCCACAGCTGTGTGCTCACCTTGGCAAGCACAGAGTGCTGACAGTCTGATGCCAGCTCTGTTCTGTTCCCTTGAACAGATAATGATTTATTTACTTTTTGTACCTGTTGCCCAGCTTCTGCTCTCATAACTAAAGGAGAGGAGCTTGAAATCCCTGCTTCACTGAGCAGCCACTGCAGCACGATTTCAGCCGCATTAGACACGAGGGTTTGTGAGGAGGAACAGCCCACAGAGACCAGACTGGAGGAGCTCATTGCTCACATAAATATTTGGTTGCTTTTCAGTGAATTTTCTGAATAACACTTAGATGCTAAACCAGCTAATTTTAACCCCCCCTTTTTTTTTTTTGTGAGGTTGTTGCTTAAAGCATGTAAGAACTCTCTTTCTTATGAGATTGAAAGATTGAAGAGAGAATGAATTTGGCAGAGTGTTTTGGCACTCGGAAATTACTGAGAGTGATCAAGGCTCTGTGCATGTTTAATTCTCTAGTGAATGCCTAATTTGATGCTTATTACCCTGATGAAAAGGAGTAATCACCTTTTTCAACCTTCTCATGACTCATTTGCAGAGCTAAAAAGGAAAAAAGGAAAAAAAAAGGATGTAGGGCATAGATCCTTGTTCAAATACCAAAATGACACTGGAATGGACCATACATATTGGAGAAGTGTAATTGGGAATAGTTACAGAGAGCTGAGGGTGCTTTCCCAGAAATCTTATAGGAAAGCTGGATATGTGCATTGATCCTACTGCACTAGAGTTTGGGTTGTGGATCAGAACTCTTCCCCTCAGCCTTTGGAATCTCAGACTCTCAGGACAAGGGTGGGTGATGCTTCATTTTCCTGTAGACATTTTATTGCTATTCCCATGAAAAATCTGTCACCTTCTTAAAAAGTTCTTGGCTTGATACTTTTACTTCGTTGATCCTTGTGCTGTAAAGGCTTTCCTTAATTTCAAAAAAAACCCCCAAAATTATTTGATTGGGAAATCAAACTGCTGAAAGCCATCAGCTGGATCTGCAGCTGGTATGTGTGTCCAGAACCTCCTGATTTCATCTGGTTAAATTGACTTGTGGATTGGAACCCTTAGGGCTCCTTAACCAGCAGGGCCACCCTGATTGCTGTGTGCCTCTGTGTTTGTAGTATTCCTATTTGCTGACGAGCCAGCTGGAATCCCAGCGGATCTATTGGGAAAACAAGATTGTTCGGATCGAGAAGGACACAGCTGAAGAGGTGAGCTCTGCCCTGGGCCTGTGGGAAGGGTCCTGGCCCTGTTAAATGGGAGAAGAAAGAGCTGCTGGATCTGTGGCTCAGCCTGGGCGCCGCCTGCCGCAGCCTGCTCCACTCCCAGCTAGGAGAATTGGCTCCAAGATGGATCTGTCCCTTATCTGGCTGCTCCCAGGGAGCAATTTGCTGCTCAGTGGTGCAGAAGCAGGTAGATTGCCACAGAGATTGCAGCTTGATTTAAATGTGCTGCTGGGGAAATGCAGCAGTGGTGGAAGGCAGCGCGTGGTGCTGCAGGATCCCGGAGCCATCCGTCTCTCCGACACGGATCTCCTGGGAATGTTGGTGGAGCAGAGACAATATGACTTTAATTTGCTCAGCTGCAGAAGGTGGAACTGTCTCTCTGCTCCAAATGCATATTGATTTGCCCTTTCTTTTTGATCCCCTCTCTCTCCTCATCACCCTTTGGGAAAAGTTCAGAGTCTCCTCCTATAAAGCATCCTGCAGGCAGGACTGCTTCAAAATGTCACCAGGAAAAACCCAGGGAGGATATTCTGCTGCTTTTTCATTCTACATAGATCCTTTCAACCAGGTTTAAAGTGAGTCAGGATTTAGAATTAAGACCTTAATTTTCTTCAGGACTTCAAATTAACCATTTAAGTGTCTGCATTTAAGTAAAAATAGAAATTGTGACTGTTGAAATGGTGGTCATTGACCTTGTCCTAAAGAACAGTCCCAGGAATCTTATGGACAGCCCTATAAAAGGAAAATATATATCAAAAATCATCTTGCAAGTGGTCAGGAGACACAATCTTCAAAGCAGCTTCAAAATGAAACCACTCTGATCCCTGCTCAAAAGTGGTTTCACGTTTAAAGATCCAAATAATTTTATCCGTGGCACTTCCTCCACGTAAGCCTTGTCTGGATCGGTGCCACCATGCAGTGTATTCCATTATCAGTGCTCAGGCTACTTCCCCAAATTAACCATCAGTTGCACAAACATTCCCTGATAAGGACTGGAAGGCTTCACACCTGCTCTGCATCCATGTGTGCTGACACTGACATTTGTCCAGACTGCTCCTCCAGGAAAGCATTTCCCATTGCTTTTCCTGCCCCACTGCATGTGGGTGTGCTGGAGGCACCAACAGAAGGGAAACAAGAATTCCTGACTCTAAATTCCCTGTAAGTCTCATACTGGAGGTTTGACACCTGGAGAAGGAGAGCTTGGCTTTCTCCAGGAGCAGCAGCTGGAATGGGGTAGCAGAGGGAGGAGGAAGGCCACGGCCAGGGGATGTTTGTGTTTGTGTGAGGGAGATATTGGTGTCAGTGGGTCAGTGCCTTATGGCAGCACTGCTGAGTCAGCCCCTGCTCATCTTCACACTCATTCTCTGAACTCATTAGTTCAAAATGAGCAAAAACCCAGCCTTGTAACGCCTTGAGGCGGAAATCTAAGTTTGCTGGTGGATCCAGAAGCACGAGAGAGGGGCCAAAGGAGTGCTGGATGCAGGCAGGAAGAAGTTAAAGAGCTGCTGCAGCTTTTGGCAGTGCCTGGCACGGATCTGCAGCCGGAGTTGCTGTTCTGTGGGAGCAGCTTCCACGGCAACGTGGCTCCTTGTCTGGGATCTGAGGGTAACATGGGGGGTCCTCACCAGAACAAAGCCTTGGCTCCAAGCTTTCCTTACCTGGACAGAGGAATTGGTCAAAGTCTAGGAACACTTTTGGAAAACTGAGTGTCCTGACGAAAGGGCAGCGGACTTTGAGCTGTTGGAAATGCCCCTGTGTTTGTTTTTACAGATTAACAACATGAAGACCAAATTTAAAGAGACCATTGAGAAGTGTGACAGTCTGGAACAGCGGCTCAATGACTTGCTCAAAGAAAAGCAGTCAGTGGAGAGGAAGTGGGTACCGCTGCCAGGTTCAGTTCCATGCAGCCATTAAAACACCGTGCACTGACATCCAAAAAGGAAAAAAACCCCTGCTATTCCTGGGCAATTTTCAGCTGTTTAAGCTGCAATACTGAGAACATGGCTTGCTTTAAAAAAAGCTCTGATTTCTGTAGGTGTTCACAAATGGGAAGTGTCTGAGTGAGCACAGCTTTAGGGCCCTGAGCTCCAAAACACGCTCTGCATGTTTAGCTTTCAGGGATTCTTCTTCCCCCTGCTCTGAGGGAGATGTCAGCCTGTTCTGCCCTTGGTGGGTGCATCCAAAGGGATGAAAGGCAGCAAACAGAGGTATCACCCAGCACAGAGGAGCATACAGATCTTGGGAAGTGCCTGGAGGAAAGATGTCAAGCCTGAGAATTGTGGATCCATGCAGTCCTTGGGTGGAAGCTGTTCCCTGTTCCTTCCAGCCCATGGCCTGGAGGAGGGAGCACAGGCACTGAGCTCCTTGAAACTCCCCTTCCTGAGTGAAAAAAGGCAGAGGAGGGTGCCAGCAAACTGCCAGGGCAAAAGCAGAGTTGTTGGGAGCAGGAAGCCCTGTCTGTGAATCACAAGGCTGTAACCCTTGTAGGAGCATCTTCCTTCCCAATGAAATAGTATTTTGAGGGACTTGGAATGTGGCAGGAGGCCCCTGACTGCCCTCAGCTCTCTCAGGGTCCCTTGTAATCCCTGTGCCCTTTTTGGCACCCGTTCCAAAAGCTGCAGGTGCATGTCCAAGGTCAGTTCCATCTCCCAGGCACATCTTGCCTGTGCTGTTGGCATTTTGCATGAGATAGAATTGCCTGACCTGGGGGGCACTTCAGAGTCTTCTTGTATTGCCTCCCCTTGCCCATCTTTGCTGGAAGACCAAATTCCAGGTGGGGTTGGTGGGCTGGGGGTGAGTTATCCAGTGAAAAAGCTGTGTTTGGTCTGGGTGGGCAGTGCTGCTGTTCCTGACTTGTGCTTCTCTCTGCAAGGTGTTCCCAGCTGAACAACAAAGTGGCAAAACTCTCCAACGAGCTGAAGGAGGAGCAGGAACTGAACAAGTGCTTGCGAGCAAACCAGGCCTTGCTGCAGAACAAACTGAAGGAGGAGGAGAGAGTGTTAAAGGAAACCTGTGAGCAGAAGGACCTGCAGATCTCCGAGATCCAGGAGCAGCTGAGGGATGTCATGTTCTACCTGGAGACACAACAGAAAATCAACCACCTCCCAGCTGAGACCCGCCAGGAGATTCAGGAAGGACAGATCAACATTGCAGTGGCATCTTCTGCCAGCTCCTCCACGGCAGGGACAGGCAAACCTTCCTCCAGGAGAGGCCGTGGCAAGAGAGGAAAATGAGAACAGGAATTCTCTGCTCCCACCTTGGAACTGGCCGTGCCAGCAGCAGGCCAGGCTCACCTCGGGACTCAGGCTGGAAACACCCAGCTCACTAAAGCTCAGCTAGAAATTGTCTCCAGAGCTGCTCATAAAACTGGCTGCCAGTCAGTGGAGGTGTCTGTGGTATTTAAAAGCATTTCACTGCACTATTTAGCTGTTTTTAGGCAGATCTTGGTGACCATTTTGCCTTCCCTCCTTTTCAGAGCCCCTCCTGTCATGCATTTGACTTTCTTGGAGAGTGTTTTTGGGGTGGGGGAGGGTGTCCATGTCCAACATCCCATTCCCTGCGGGGATGCTGTAGAGTAGGCTCAGCCCAGTGTGTAAGGCTTCTCCAGTTCTTCTCCTGGATTAACAGTATTCTCAATTAAGAAGTTATTTAATAAACAGTGTAAATTAGGTTATATACATCTCCTTTTTTGTCTGTGCAGTCCTGACACACTGCAGAACTGCCTGTGCAGGAGTAGAACTGTAGTTTGGAAAGAAAAAGGAGTGAGGTGTGGAAAATAAACCATCTTAGTGGTGTAAGAAACCAGGCAAGTCCTAAAGGCCAATGGTCTGGGAATTTAAAGGCTTTAAGGGACTTTGCTCTGATCTCTCTTCATTTTAAAGGTGGCCTTTGAAAGGCCAGTGCTTGCTGTGCTGCTTGTGGGGCAGAAAGGGTGGAAGTTTTGTGTTCTGGATGCTGTTTAATGTGGTTATTTTATAGGTATTTCTACAAATTAAGTATAGTCATCTGTGAGTTGGGGAACACATTCCCAGCATTCTGGTGCTCCTGGAGTGGGGTGCGTGTGTGTCCCCTGCCTGGGAGTGTTGGTGTAAGCTCCAGAGCTGTTCTCCTCAGAGCCAGGTGAGGAGAGGGACAAGCACAACCTTTTCCAAGCTCTTCCCACATTCCTGGAGCTGCCGGTGCCCCTCCACCAGATCCTCACCAGGAGCTGCACCTCTTGGTTCCAGTTCCTATGCTCACCAAAACGTGGCACTATCCGCAACCTCAGCTGGCAAAGCTTCCATGTGACTTGCCCCAAAGGGACACAGGTCCTGGAAGGGAAGTTTGTGCACAAATCTGCTTTGGTTTGGGTTTTTTGTTGGTTTTCACTTAGAATCTAAGACTCGATGCTCTGGGGTAGGAAGTTTTCCCCTGGAGAAGTGACTGTCCTGGTTGCTGTTGTGCTCAGAATCAGGGCATTTAAAGGCTGTTCACCTGTTAAAAATGGCAGGGAAGTCCTCAGTTGTCTTTCCAGGCCTCAGGATCATCGTGGTCCTTGTTGGAACAATCATGACCTTAGTTTGGAACACTGAAACAGCTCTGGCTGAGCAGGTCCAGCCTGGAGCACAGGCATGAAACAGCCAGTCCTTTATTGCTAGAAGTTGTTCTTTTTTTGGCCCATTGAAAGGGACAAGTCCCAGCCCCTGGAATGACCCCGGGAAGGCGGGTGGTTCTCATCCACTTCCTGGCTGCATGGACAGAGAGAGTTGAACTTCCTCATTGGAATTACAGGGCTGTTAGTGCACTCTGGGCATCCCCTGCTTGGGTTTGGAGATCTGCCCCCACCACCTGGAATTTGGACCTTTTCTGACTTTGTAGCAGGAATGTACACTCACTTTTCCAGTGTGTGGATTGTACTACCAGGCCTCTGCCTTCTGTAAATGACTCTAAGGACCTCGAGATGTACAGCACGGCTTGCTCTCCTAGAGAAACTATTTTATTTAAGATATATTTTTACACCATTAAGATCCTCTGACCTTTTGCTGAAGGCTTGCTTTGTGTAGAACACTAAAGATGCTGTACTGTATCTTGGAATTCATTTTCAAAAAATGTGATGGAAAAATTAAACCAGTGTGCAGTTCTTTCTCTGTGTGTGTTCCACTGGAGGGGAGGGAGGAGGTTGTTTTGGAAGTCTGATAGTTCTTAACTCAAAGGCAAAGCTGTCCAAATAAGCTCTTGGTCTTCTTTGGGCTGGGGAAGTTGGGCTCAACTGAGCTAATAGGAGCAGATAAGGCTGGGCAGTTATCTCTGTGCAGCTTGTGCAGAAAAAACAAGAATTGTAGAATCCTTTGCATTAAACCAAATAACTCTCAGTCCTCGAGTCCCCTTCAGCTTCTCCTTAAACCATCCCAGGTGAGCAGAGAACCTGCAGTGTCTGTCTGGGTGTTTATTTGCTGTTGTAAATCACTGGGCTCCCCCAGGCTCCCTCCCTTGGGAGACTTCCCACAAGGAAATGGGGCTTGTGGTGAAGGGAAAGGTCCCAGCTCAGGCCTGTCTGACTTTTCCTTACCCCTCATCTGGACCCACAAGTGCCTGGAAAAAGCTTTGGCACTGTGGGACCTCAGCCTGTGGTCAAGTTTTGACATCAGCAAGTGGAGCAGCAGGTCAGCCCTGGCTGTGACTCACTGTCCCCACAGCAGGAGGCTGCAGCAGCCCTGGACAGCTGAGATTGGCCAAGCTCCTGCTGTGGTTACAACCCTTGAAATAGACTTTTTTATTTGGAAATTCTGAAAGGAACACACCTTTCCCCAGCTGAACAACACAGGGGTTTGCTGGCTGTGCTGGGTGATCTCCCAGGGAGCTGTAGGACACAGCCTGCCTTGGCACTTGCCACACGGGTTCTGAGGAACAACGGAGAGATGTTCCTGCAGGAGCAAGAAATGAGGGACCCGCTCTCCCCAAAGCACGTGCTGAGAACTTCACTGAATCCTGCTGTTCCCTCTGGAAAAAGTCCCTGCTTCACCTCCTGGCAGGGAGGGAACGGGACACCAAAGTGATTCTGTGAGCAGGGGCAGGGCGGTGACCAGGAGCCTCTGCTGTCACCGCCGTGGGGACAGCAGCCAGCTGCCCCAGAGAGGGGGTGGGCAGGGGCTGCAGCAGAGGCTGTGGGGCTGAGCTGGGGTAGGAGAAGCCCAGCTGGAGCGGGGTCCCAGCCAGCAGCCCCACGGAGCTTGGCAGAGCCTGGAGGATGCTGCGATGATTCACTCCAGCAGCTGCTCCCCAGGGAGCGCAGGGAAAGGCGGCTCCACGGCTGAGGGGGAGGGCAGGGACAGAGCGCTCTGCTCCCCTGCCTGGGAGGGAAGTTTTGGGCAGCTGGGGGTGAGCTGGAGCCCAGGGCTGGACTGTCACTGCTCCATGACAGGAATGTTCCAGCAGGGCTATGGCAGAGCTGGATTGGCAGTTTGGGGTGACACATCTGACATTGCTGTTTCTGGTTCCAGGGTCTCGTTCATTTTTTGTCCCTTGGGAAGAACCCGTCCCTTAATAGCAAATAATCCCCTCCATGTCACCGTTGTGCACAGGAGCCAAAGTCCTGGGTGAGGTGACATCTCTGGCTTGTGCCCAAGGAAAACTTCTCATGGTGCTGTGAGCAGAGTGGACACAGAGTACCCTCAAGGCACAGATCCACAGGTGTCCATGTGTCCAAGCTGGAGCCCCTCACAGCCATGCCCTCCAAGGGGCTACTCTGCTGTCCCACCACCTGCTCTCTGCTCCATTTACCTTTCCCCTGAAGCCCAATTCCCTAAGGCCCACCAGAAAATTCCTGCCTTGATCTGCACCAACTGACTTGTCTGTTCTTGCTTGAGCTCTGAGAAATTCACATCCATTTCATCAAAACCTCCTACCCCCATTATTGGTTTTTGTGGGTTTTTTTACATAAATTGACATTTTGGTCTAACAATTGTGTTTTAAAGGCAAACTCATCCAGCTGCTCTGAGGGAGATCCCACACCAGGACAGTCAGCAGTGTTTGGGCTGTGTTTTGCAGCACAGGAGGGATATCTGTGTATTCCTCCCCCAACCTGAATTCCTGTACACATTTCCCAAGGCAAGAATTGTGATTGGGCTCACCCCAGAATCCGAGGAGCAACGGTAAAATAGGGACAGGTTTGCTGGGAGCAGGAAGCAATTGGAGATATTTGCTTTCATTCCAAGTGAAAGCCCCACACCTACAGCTTCCTGCCCCTGCACCACCCCTGAGCAAACATTATTTATAGCAGCAAGAGCAGTTACAGCTTTGCCCCTTCTTGACCTGGAAGTAATTGGTTAATTGAGTTAGACAACAAACCTCAACACACTCGCGTGGTTTCCTTCCACCTTCTCCCAGGGAGCTGGAGAGTCAAACTCCTTCCATCCCAAGCTGGTTAAAAACATCAAACACCTCCGGGAGAACAATGTTTACTTCCCCACCAGGAAATTGGGCCCTGTTGAACCTTCTTCAGGGCCAGCAGCTCCTCCAAAGCTGCTGCACCTGGGGGGTTGCTGCCTTGCTGGAGCTGGAGCTGGAGCTGGGGTAGGTGGGGGCTCTTTGGGGAGGGTTTCCTGAGCTGTGCTGAGGCTGACAAGCCATGCAAAACGCTGCTGCTGCTGCTGCTGCTGGCTGCTGAGCTCACCAGGAAACTGAGATTTTGGTCTTTGCAGGTTCAGTAATGTGCTGATTTGGTGGTTGGAGAGGTTTTCTGGGTTTGTGGACCTGAGGGCAGTGGGTGAGGATGAGCTGTGTTAAGCAGCTGTGTTTATTCCCTGCCTGAGATCCTGGGCTGTGCTGATTTTTCCTGGAGACAAACTGCAATGAGCTGGTTTCTTTCCCAGTTTTCTGTGTCCCCATGTGGTGGCAATGGCCTTGGAGGACAATGTCAGTGTGGGACAAACCTTGGTCTCCTGGATGCAAAGATGATGGTTTTGACAATTTACGGGCCTCTGCCTCCCAGTCTCCTCATCCCTCATTTATGTTTTGTTTCTGATATTTATCAGTCTCCACTGATGTGGGACATGGGACATTCTCTGGAGGAGAAGAGCCTCTTGCCATGTACAGCAGAGGGGTTTAAGCAGGTGAAAGAAACCCACCAGGGTGGGCTTCTTTTTGGGGTGCTGGGAGACCTCCACTTACAGGAATGAGTGAGGTTCCAAAGCAGCTTCATAATCTCTGTGTCAGAGTTCTGTAAAACAAAACCAAACCCACAATAAATCCTTTTATCATCTACACCAGGACTAGATCTCCCAGAACAATTCCTCTGCACTACTGGGAATCTTAGCCCAAGCAGAATGAACTTAGGCTGGAGAAACTCCTGGTGCTGTTGGCTGGAATCCATGGTCTGTGTGGAGTCCCAGTTGGAAAATCTTCTGTCAGGGCTGGAAGAGCTGAGTGGGACATGTGGCCAAACGAGATGGGTGAGCTGGAGTTCTCCACAGGAGACAGGGATGCTGCTGCAGCTGGAGGCCCCGTGCTGATGGAGAGGAAGCCAGATGGTCTTGTCCAAGCACAGCTGTGCCAAGAGTTTCCCTCTGCAAGTGCAGGGGTTGCACAAGGAGCAAAGAGGACTTTTCCCAAGCAATTCTCCTTGACAGCTTTCAAATGTGCTTCTGGTGAAGAAGAAATCCCAGCTGGATTCTGCTTGTTCAGTGAAGGAGCACCAAGAGCCAGCTGCTGCCCTGAGATCTTGGAGCTCCTGGCCTCCAAACCTTTCCTGAAAAAAACCCCTCAGTTTCATCACAAGGAGCCAAACACCTTCTCCTCCTTCCAAAAAATCAATGTGGAGGAATGATCAATGGTGTAAAAGCTGAGGCTTACGTGGGAATGCAGGCAGCACTCTGCAATCACAGCACTTTCCTCTGCAGCGATCGAGTCGAACTGCAGCAGCAGCTAAGAGGATTAGATATTTTTGATCATATTTGCAGCTGTGCTTGCTGTCAGTGAGAGGAGAAATCCAAATGTCTCGCCTTGGGAAGTGACTGAGAGCCTGGAAGGGGAGTGCTCCCTTGGGACCCTGCAGCCGGGGTGTGCTCAGACCCTGCTGCTTCCCAGAGCCACGAGGAGCTGCAGTTCCTGCAGCTGGAATTGTGGCACTTGGCTCCCTCAAGGATCCATGGAAACCTCCCTGTGAGCCAGCCTGGATGCAGGGCTCTGAGCTGCAATGGTGGCCCCAAAATCTCAGAAGGTTGAGGTTTCCCAAGTGCCACAGCTTAAACAAGGAATGCTGTGGAAGCCCTGCTGGGTTCAGAGGCAGATGTGAGAGAGGACATCCCTCCCTGGACATCACCAAGGATTTCTAGCACTGCAGTGTTAAGTAAGGAAAACTAATTCCACTGTACAGTTAAATTTCAATGTCTAATTCTCACACATTCAGCACTGTTGGAGTCCAAATAGAAATACCTGATTGTTCCCTCCAAATCCATCCCTGCAGAGATGCTGGGGATGTGCTGCCAGCACTGCAGTAGGAAGTTCCTCTGTTTTTCCCAAGGGATACTTCCAACAGGCCCTTGGCCCCCAGGATGGGCTGAGGGGGAATATGGAATCCATTCATCCCTTTTTCCATTCTTAAATAAAAATGTGGCCAAGGAAGAAGACATTGCTCCTTGAGCCATGTGGTTGCTGAAGAGCTTGGCCCTGCTCACAGAAGCTTCCTGGGCTTTCCCTTCTCCATGGATGGAGCCTTAGATGATGCTCCTGTCCAGGAGAGGCAGGTTCCTCCTGAAGCCAAAATCCCAGATCTGAGCCCCAGGTGAGTCATCCTAGAGAAGGGGAAAGTTTCACATCTCACTTCTAATTTGCCTGATGATTTTAGCACAGTGAACAGGGGAAAGAGCACCAGAGGTAACAAATGTAACCTTTTCCAAACACAGTCATGTGGCTGTCATCTGCCAAAAACACAAACCACAGTCATAATCCTAAATTTGTCCTTTGAACGTACCTGTGCCTGCTCTGTAGTAGTTTCCTTCTAATCCCCAGGGATTAATCCTGAAGTGCATTGAAACATCTGAGGTGAAGGGCTACAGTGGAAATTCCTTGCAGGCTGGTAATAATAACTGAAAGCTGCTCTGTGAAGCAAACCTGAGGCTGACTTGGTTTTTAATGGACATCTGTCTGTAGGGGGAAAAATGCCATGGCAACTGGCTTTCTTGTTGGCAAGGCAGCCTCAGCAAAGGGCTGGGGAGAGGATGGCTATGGGAGGGTCTGTGTGGCTGTGCTGGGAAACCTGGAGGTACAGCTCGGCCAGGCTGGGAGGCAAAGGTTGTTTATGCTCTGTGAGCACCAGTTCTTGAGGGATTTAACGGCAAAATCTTGGCATAACGATTGCTTTGTGTGCTGCTGCTGCTGTTAGCAGGAGCCAGGCTGGGTTCTCCCCTCCCTTTCCTAAAAATGTGAAATCTAAAGGCATAAAGTGCCTTGTTGGTGATTTCCTGTCGATTTGCTGGGCAGGGTTGGTGTCTCCCAGTTTGCAGCTCTGTCCCAACAATTGCTGCAGAGCCATGGCTTTGTCAGATGGATCCTGGAGCTTTGTTGGGTGAGGAAGGAAATGCCCTTGTTGTGTCCAAGGCCTGTGGAAATTGAGAGCAAGGGTCATTCAAATGTTGATTATGGGTGCACAAGCTCTGGCACTTCCATGCCACCCTCCAGAGCTCTGTGGACATCAGTATTTCCCTGCATCTCCTGTTGGTTGCAGGAGAAGCAGCTGGATGCATGGCCCAGCAGGGACATCCATCATCCATGCCCTGGCTGCACTGAGCTGCAGGGCTGAGAACTGGGAAGAAATTACAGTAAAACTGCAAGTGCAGATCAAAAACTGCATCTGATGGGGGCTGGCCTCTGCTCAGAGCTGAGCTGTGAATTTGGGAGCTGGAGGCAAGGGGAAGACTGAGGGGGGGTGGGGGAAAGGCAGAGGTGGCAGCAGCTGTCCCACGTGGTTGGTTTGGAATTTGGGGTTTGATTTTGCTGTTGTACCAATTCTGGTGTGGCCAGGGGTGTGTCACCAGTCAGAACTGAGGGCAGCTTTGCTGACCAGCTACATCGTATCTCTGCGGGAAGTGCCGCCTGTCACAGCACCTGATTTATTCTCTTAATATCCTTCCAAGTGTTTGGAGATCCCCGAGCTCACAGCACTGTCCACAAAGCTTTACCCTCTCAGAGGAGGGGTGGGGACAATGGCACGGAAGAACTGAAGTCTTCAGGGAAGAGAAAACACGTGTGTGGAAAAGCTCAGTTCTCTGAGCTTCTCCAGCAGCTGATTTTGCTTAAAGCAAACCCCAGTGCCTGTGCTGCTGTCCCTGTGTACCCAGGCGTTTTTTTGGGTTTTTTTTGTCTTGCTGAATGCTGTTGAGGATCAGCCTGGGTAGCTCAGGGAAGGGAGCACAAGACGAGCAGCAGGTTAGATCAAGGAAATGTTACATCACACGGCACTTCCTGCTAAGTGCTGCTATTATCAGCCTCATTCATCTCCACATGCAAATACAGCCTGCACATGTAGTCACACATCTGGATGGAAATAGCAGTCCTGGAAAGGAGCAGCTCTAACCTGGGTCGTGGACAGGAAAGGCAAAAAGGGAACATGATTCTCCATTAGGAATTGTTTCCTTTCTTTCTTGACTGAATCCTGAATTTTTCTCCAGCTAAACCATCACATCCATTGTTGGCTGTTCTTTTTCACAACGTCGTTGACATCCAAAATGTCAGCTATAAATGGTGGGGAAGAGAGAAAAAAAAACCAAAACATACTCAGGACGAATTAAAGGGAATGATGTGCCCTAACAGCACTAGAACCCCATCACACTGGGAATTTGGGGATTTCACTGCAGACACAGGAAGAGCAGTGTCCCTGGAGAAGCTGTCTGCCACTGGAAACCACCCTGCAGCTTCTCTGGTGGTCATTGCTGAGCTATTTCAAATGATCACTTCTATACTTACTTTTAATCTGCTTTTTTATAAAGATGCTCAACAAAGAAAAAAGGGAGGGCACAACGAAAGCCAAACAGGGCTTAACAAAACAAAGAATACACTGAAGGGGAAAACAAGTCAAACTGCAACTGCTCTTGAGTCATTACTGAGGATGTGAACACCAGCCTATTCATACCCTGCTTTCTGAGCACATAATGCCACCCTAAAATGCACCTTAGTGTTCACATCATGTCTTGGAAACTGTCTCTGCCTGTGGAACTCGTTTCTGTATTTTTTGACATTCTTGACTATCAAGGGCTCCATCCTTGCCCCACAGCCCATTCAAGCTGCTGCAGGTGCTTTAATGGTTCTTAACCTTCAGCCACAGAAACAGTCACTAACTGCTGTGAGCTGTGAACATTCCAGGCTGGAAAAGCACTGAAGTGGTGTCCTCTAAAAACCCCACGTTAAGTGACCTGCATGAGTTATACTCACTCTCTTATCAGACTTCCTTGTGCATTTTATTAACAACTTCCTTTTCAAAGTTGCTCAAGGCTCAGGACTAACCAAAAGCTGTAGAACTTATAAACAGCACCTAAAGAGGTTGGTTCACAGAATCATGGAATATCTTGAGTTGGAAGGGACCCATAAGGATCATCCAGTCCACCTTCTGGCCCTGCACAGACCCTTCAACATCTTTGTAGCCTTTTTTGGGCACTCTTTAACAGCATTATATATTTTTATATACTACTACAACAACTACTATAATTATTGTTATTATTACTACTACTATATTGTTCTATATTGTCTTATATTGGTAAAGTGCTTTTTCATGCTAGTGGGTTTTACACAAATATATACAAAGGATTTTTCTTAGCTGCTCTTATGGATTTATTTATCCCAACACATACAGTGAACCAGATTCCTGCTCTTACAGTAAATGCTCCCAAAATTGGTGCCAGTGGTAACCTTTGGCTCTGCAGGTGCTGATCTCTCCCACAGAAACTCTTGGGCTCCAGAAATCCTCAGTGCCCATCTCACTCAGTTCCATGGCTGTGAAATAGTGAAGCATCTCCTGAGTTCACTGAAAGGATTAAAAAAAAAAGTAATTTCCTTAAATCACCAGCTCTGTTTAGAGTATTTTCAATGGGAAAAATCTTCATGCTGAGCCAATTTTGGGTAGGATCTGTCATCCAGCTCATAAAGTGTTAACCACAGGGTTACTTGGGCCTGTGAGGTAAAACAAAACAATCAGTTCAAAAGGTAAAATGTAAGGAAGATGCTAATTTAAGAAAGCTGTTCAATATTTGTTATCTTTTTACCATTGTGTGCTGCCGCCCACAACTCTTCCAACTGCATGGGAAAGCTGTTGCTTTAGGAGCAAGGTGTATAAATAATGCCTGCCTAAGAGCACTGCTCCTTTTTATTCCATTGGAATCCTGTGGGATTTCTAGAGCACTTCTATGAATAGATTAAACTCTGAGCATTTCGAGTAACCATGGCTATAAATCAATTTAGCTCTTGGTTTTCAAGTTGCATCTGCTCTTACTAATCCTGTATGTGCATATTTTTTTAATTTATTTTTTTTATAGGACAGACCAGGCTTTATTTTTGTGTATGGGTTTTGGTTTGGTGAAATTCCCACTCTGCACCAAGCAGGTTCCACACACAGCCACTGCATCCCTGGATTTCTGCAGGGAGCCTGGTGATGGTGGACAGGTAACATGGAGTGAGGGGAGAACTGGCATCTTGAGCTTAAATATTTTACCCATCAGCGCAATGAAAATTTGCATTTCTTTACTACGAGGGGAAGCCCTGACTGCTCCGAAATCTGTAAGATGGAGGGGCATTGCAGGGAAAGCAGCCATCCTCCGGCCCCATCTTGCTTTCCCCCAGGAGCAGGGATGTGTTTGGCAGCGATGGCTCGGGATCTCTGCGGATCAGGGCAGCAGCCGCTCCGCAGCTCGGCAGGGCCTGGCGTCCTCCACCGGCCTTTCGCAGCCGGCCGGGGCTCGGCCATTTTTCCTCCATTTCGTTGTCTCTCGACGCTTGGTTTCTTTTGAACGATGTGCTGCGGTCCGAGCCCG
>VXBB01006124.1:189036-210941 GCA_013399915.1 Illadopsis cleaveri
CCCGGGGGTGGGGGGGAGTGGGGTGGTATTTAATTTATTTATTTTAATATCTAGGGGGTCGTTATTATTTTTATTTTATTTTTTTTTTTAGTATTTTTATCTGGATTTTTTTTTTTTTTTTTAAATAATGGAAATCGCAATAAAATTCTCGCGGGAAGGCGGGCCGCGCCGCGCCGCTGGATGGTGGCTCCAAGCGCGGCCTCGCTTTCTCGCAGATTTTTGGGGCAGGAATCTTGCAGAGGCTGAGCCCTCTCCTCGCCTCCTCCCCCCCACCGCCCCACGATCTCTGCCTCTGGAAGATTGATCCCGCTCCTGCTCTCAGATCATTAGCTACACAAATCTACACGTATTTTTTCCCTTTCTTTCCCTTAAATAATAAACTCTGTACTGCCGTGAATTTTTCTGGGGCTGTGGGGCTGACAACAAACGATCAGAGCAGGACGGTAACAGTTCTGAAGGTCACAGTCACTCAGAGCAGTTTCATTTCGAGTTTTATTCATCTTCCTCTTCAACTGGACATTTATTCCCACTCTGTTTTGTGTACTGGCAATAAAACAGAATTTACAGTGGCCCCATTGTTGGACATCACTGGAAATAGGGTTTTACTTTGTTCCCAGCCAGTGAAACTGGAAGCGGAAGAGCTTTGGAAGGGTTGAAAAGGACAAAATAAATAACAACAACAACAATACCTCAGCAGCTCAGAGCACCGATTTAATAGTTTTTACATATGGCATTAAATGGGATGTCATATTTACTGGGCTCTGTCCCTGCCAACACACAGTGGCACTGTAGAGGTTAACGTGAAGGGCAACAAAACCTCCAGCTCATTTTTTGAGATTCAGCCTGATGGCAAGCACTTGCCCCCATAGATTTGGGCATATGAGCTTCAAATTCTCTCCCAAGTTTAAGATTAAAGCCACTGGGTTTCTCCTACCAGTGTTGCCTTTCTGGTTCCATTGGATAAATTCTACTTCAGAACTCCTTAGGGAGTTCTGGTGGGGCTGCTGAACAACTGCTGTGTTCCCTCAGAGGTGTTCATGCTCTTTCTTTCTTAATTTGTCAAGTTATTTGTGAATGGAGGGTCTGTAAAATCACAGTCCTAGGCCTGCTGGTACCCCATGGAACACCTTCAGAGAACCTCCCCTATAGCTGTCCTTGGTCTTTTGGGGAGTGCAAATTCCAAGATGGTTCATGCTGTAAATCTGGCCATGTAAATGAAAAGCTGAGTGGCTTTTCTGTTCAGAAAAATTAAAATTTTGGTGGTCTGCATCTTGGTATCAATTTGATGCATTATGTTCTTTAATAAAAACTTAAACATCTCCAGTTTATGCCAAGCTTTCTGCCCAGCAGCTCGTTTCCCTGCAGCACTAACATTCCCATGCAGAAAAAAAAATGTTACTTTTCATGGCTAAGTTGCTCTTAAAAGCTTAGTTAGGGCAGAAGACTCATTGATAATTAACTGTCTTGGTCCTAATTTTCTGCTGTGGGTTTGTTGCTGGAAGAATTGGGCTGAGCACTTGTCCTTCTGCCTCTGATCACAAGGGAAGGGTCAGCTCTGCTCACTGCCTTGGTCTCCATCCTGCTGCACATCTGTATTTCAGATTAGGAAGGGTGAAATCCTGTGTGAACAACCAGGACACTCCAGTGGTTTTTACTATACTATTAATTGCTTATAGACAAAGGGAAAAATCAGAAATGAAGGCATCCTTGAAGGTGTTTGAGATAAAAAAGAAGGTTTAATACCTTTATTATGCAGAGGCCCCAAGTGAAGTGCTGTGTTTGTTTAATGGCAGATGGGCTTGGGCTGCAGGGGAGATGCCAATAGCACAGTGAGCTGTAATTAGGGAAGATGTAGATTTGGTTCACAAACTTGCTCCCTGTACTATCAGAACATTATCTAACATTGCTTTCTGTGTTTTGAGTGGAGTTTTGCTGTTATGCAAGCACAGGAGGGTTAGCTGTCCTCTGGCTGCAAGTTGCATCTATCCCAGCCTTCCTCCATCTCTTCATCCTTTTTGTTGTTGTTGTTAATTTTTCCCCATTGTTATTTTATCTGAAGACAAAACAGAGTGGGGGTTTGGATGTTTCTTGTCTTGTTACAATTGTGGCAGAAGGGTTTTTTCATTTTGGCAACTTGCTTGCCTCACTGGGCTTGAGGGTCCTGTAAGAATACTTACTGTCCCTTAAAAATGGCTTTTTCCCATCCTAAAGCTAAAACCGAAACCACCTCCATGGTTCAGTCTCAAAAGCAAGTGACACAAACTTCTTGCCTCCATTTATTTTCCTTCTCCCTTGACATCCCTGTCTTGAGAGCCTAACTGAAGGCTGAAGGATGGTGACCATCCTGTTCAGGTGGAAGGAAAGGGGAATGTTGAGTGCCAAGGTGCTGGAATTTAACGGCAGTGGCGGTTCTGGAGGTCTGATCACACGTGCCAATCAGAGATTTTTCTAGTTGGTTCTGACATCTTTGTGTGGGTTTTAGTGCAACTGTGCTAAACTGCTGAGCAGAATGACTGCTTAACCTGCAGGCCTCTTTCCTTATCACTGTGAATCCACTTCAGGGTGGTGTTATATCCCTGGTTTTCACTAACTTTTCATTTAACAACTGGTTCATGGCAATGTCTGTGAAGGTTCTTCAGTGACTAAGCCCATCAGGAGGTTCCAGGTGTGCACTGGGCCACACTTGAGCCAGGCTTTTACATACCCAGATGCTCTAGAGGTTGTCACCCTGCGTGGAGACAGGAATTGACATTATTGATGTCCATATTGGGAGAAAAAACTACAGAAAATAAAGCTGCAGGACTTTTTGTATAATCTTCATTTGACGTCTTCTATTCATTTGACTTTATAGAGCCAAACACTGCACTGAAATAAAACCTTGCACTTCAGATTTCTCCCTTAGAAGAAAAACTTTGCCAGCTCTCTGCACTAAAGTTCTTTAGAGTACCCTGTAAATTTGTTTTCCAAGCTGCAACAATGTCAGTGCTCCAGAGACATCCATTCACAGTCTTTAAATTAGAGTCTTTGTAGCTGCATTTCTGCTCCAGACATTAATTGCAGGGTGGCTGCATTTATTTTCTTAGTTTCAAAGTGAAGATGCTGCTGGGGAGAAAACTGGAGACTTTCTTTCCTATCCAGGAACAATTTTGTTTCCCTTGCATTAGCTGGGAAAATACAAATGCGTGACCTTGTTTTGCTTATACAAACGCTCTACTCGGCATGTAAACATTAAGGAGGGAGGTGAGGGATGCTAAGGAAATACTCATAAAAATAGAAAAAAATGTGCAAGTTGCTGCTGGGAAGAAACATTTATAGTGCAGCTTTTGGGCCTTGATGGAGACTTTGCCTCTTGGGGTGTAAGTGCTGGACCCAAGGAGTTTGCACTTAAGTGTAATTGCTCAGTTGTTACTTTGTCCTGAGTTTGTGACTTTGCTACCCCAAAGCGAAGGGTTTCCAGCTTGGATTTGCCAGTCTGGCCTGCCTTCACCCAGGTTTACCTTTAACCACGCATCTGCAATGCTAAGTGATTTTTTTATTTTATTTTGTCTTATTTACCCTAACAAAAAAGGGGTTTTAGACAGCAGTGCCAAATTGCTACTGAGCCTTCGTAGATCCCCTCCACCTCCATTTCTTGGTGTTACTCCTCTCTTCCAAATTATGTTGAACATTTGGCAAAACCCAGCTACCTTTTGCTTTTGTAAAGGTCCTGAGGGTTTTGTTTTTTTTTCATATGTTGCATCAAAGATGTGTCAAATGATAGTTCGAGCTTGAGTCTTCACCTATTGAAATATGAAACTCAAGTTGATGGCCCTGGTGTTAGTAGAAGATACAGTTTTGGCTAAATTGTTGCACTGCTGGGATTGGTAAATACATTTCTTTTTTCAGCTTGGTGAATGTGTTTTGTTTGGGTTTTTTCCAGTGGTTTGTGATTAACAGTTGTAGCTGGAAAACAAGAGGTCAGATCTATAAAGACACCTGATAGAGAATTTCTGCTTTAATTCTTGGCTGATGTAGAGATTGGGACTTCTGGCTGATGTGGATGTGCACAATCAGTTTGTTTCTTGAAGAAATGTGGGCAGGAACAGTAATTTTGGAAATGTGGTGAGAAATGGAAAATCTGGAACACTTGGGTTGATGCTTGGAGGGAATGCTCCAAACTTTCTGCCCAGTCTAGCAACCCAGTTATTTCAGGTCTAAGAATACTTTGTCACTAAAAATGGGAGTGGTTTCCCTTGCAAAGACACGAAACTCTTTCACTTTTGATCTGCAGCTGATGAGGAAGGAGGATCTTCTAAAATCTATGAGAGCAGCAGATGGAACTGGTAAAATTGTTTGACTTTGCCCAGGTTCCATGAGTGACCATGGTGGTCACATTTTTGATTCTAGCAGTAGGAGGACAAATCAAACTGGGCTGTGTCTCCTCTGTGGGGGTTCCACATCTGGTGAAATGGCTTTTAGAAAGAGGAGGGCCTGAATATTATGCAAAAATGCTATTCCAGGTTCACAAGACTTAATTCTCTTGGAGGCCATTTAACAAATTTGGTAAATGGTGAGATTTGCTCCAGAGCAAGCCTGATATTATGAAGCTGCTCTATGGAAAGTTAAGGCTGATGGGTAGTTAAATAAAGGTTATTTGCAGTAGAGCTTTTTTTGGTGAGATTAGCACTCTGCAATATCCTGAAAATGCCTGCTGGGCACCCCAAATCTGCAGTTCTGCCATCAGCCAATGCCCCCAGCATGTGTGATGCTCTGAGACCACAATTCTGTTGCAGAAGCTTGTTGGAAATGAGTCAGGTGATAGTTTAGTGGCTTTTCATTTTTTCCTCATTAAGGCCTTTCATGGCTCTCTGATGGCTTTGCTTATTTCGGCAGAATTTATTGAAGGGTTATTTATGTTCACTGAGAGAAGTTCCTTTGATTTTTTGACTACCCTGTGAGCTCTCTTTTATAAAGGCCTGTTATTTGGGGGGGGTTAGGATGTATTCAGCCCCAGCTTGTTTTTTTTAAAAGCCTTTGAATGCAGTTGGCATCTAATGAAGGTGTTCAGGAGCTCTGAGGAACCTGGTCTAGAGGGAGGTGTCCCTGCCCATGGGATGAGGATGGATTTTTAAGGTCCTTTCCAACCCCAGCCATTCCATGAGTCTGTGACATCCAGTTGGATTTAGATTCCAGTGTTGTTTAGGTAATACCAGGCATGATTCTTCAGGTGTCTTTATTGAAATGGTTGTGTGTCAGTAAGGTGAGTCTATTTAAAAAATTGAGGGTTTTTTTAATAGAACAGAAGATTTATTTTTGCCTCACATTACAGTGAGCGCTCCTGAAATCATAACACAAATCTAAATCACTGTGAGGAGTGTTTGAAACTAGGACTTCTTGGTACAAGGGAGGAGCTTAGAATTAAGACATACCAGTGGAGTTGAAGAATTGGAGCTGTTGGGGACTTTTTTAGCTGCAGGGATGCTTTGGGGCTCAGGTGCCTGGGGTGGAGGGCACAGGCTGACCCTTCCCAGTGTGCAGGGTGTTCTGAGCATCCCCAGGTGTCCTGAGTGCTACACAGTGACAAAGTGGCATTAGAAGGAGCTGGTGTTTTTGGGGCAGTGGACAAGAATTATTGGGTTTGGAGGGCTGTGAGATCAGTTAGAAATTAGCTCTGTAGGTAGAGCCTCACAGTCAGGGCTCCTCTATGGCCTGTGGCAGGGTCAGTTGTTTGGGTGGCCCAAATCTGACACAGTGACAACATTTGGAGCCTCCTGGCTCAAGGAAGGGACCCTCTGCTGTGTAGGGCTTGAGCCTGATCTGGGTCCTGGTTTTGTGTGCCATAAAGTTTTGGAATTTGCTTTAGTTGCAGGATTGTTCTTTTATTCTTACTCTGATTTTATAAGCTTCGTATTTTCTTCATTTTGTCCTTTGATTTATCAGAGGTAACCCTCTGCCTGCTGATGACACTTGGTAGACCAGCAGGTTGGAGATAAACCTAGTGGGTCTTTGTCAGACTCTGCTCTTTGGGAATGATGGTTTTCCCAACCCCATTCTCAACTCTGCATGAAGATGGGTTTGGAATTCTTGCTTGGTAGGAAATGCAGCAGTTCTTTAATCATATCCCATGTGTGTGTTTAATTGCAGAGGCCGCAGCAGTGGCAAAGGACCACCTCAGCCTACGGTGAGTTTGTGGTTTCTCCTCTTTGTGCCAGTGCAGAGCAGGAGGAAACAACTTATAAGAATGGCAGATACTGGAATATTCTCTCCATTTTTTCCTTGGAATACCATGGTGGTGGGTGGATACTTTAGAGTGAGATACAATTTTCTAAAGAGTAGCATCTCACATTCATTTAAGTCTCCTGGGAGAATGAAAAGGGGAAGGTTCACTTAAACTTTTGACTGCACTAATATAAATATTCTGCATTTTCTTGCAATTACAGCTGTAAATATAAATAACATTTAACTTAAGGCAGTGGTTTTTGAATTAGTTGCTATCTGAAAATTCTGACATTGGCTTCACCCTTAAACAGATGACAGTTAAGGCAGCATTTAATGAAATAAAAATAACTACTTTGTTTAGCTTTACTGTAAAATTGCTGAACCATTATTCTCAGTAGCTCCAATGTGCAGCTTCAGTTGTTCTCAAGGCTGTGTATTGTTGGAGTATAGATGTGGCTTGACTTGCAGAACATCATTTTATCAGAGCTAAATACATGGATCTCGATTGAAAGAGTGAATCTTTGAACTTCACTAATCAAATATTTGCCAATTTGTTGCTGGCTTGGTTTTCAAAGATGCCTATTTTTGGGGAATGGAGCAGAAGCAGGAAGATTTAAAAGGGCTGCAGTTTGCTTACATAAATGTTTATTGAAGGTACCAAGACACTTGAGGAAAACTAAAGAAGCTTTGAGGAAAACTGATGGAAGAGGTCAAAGGCAAACACTAAACATCCCCAAATGTTGATCTGTATGTGCTGGGTACTGAGTGCTGAGCACAGGAGTGTCCCTAAACTTGTCTGTTCAGCCCAGGAAAGTGGCTGACAATTAAAAATACATTTTCAGTTGAAAAACTCAGAATGTGATGAGATCCCATGAGCTGTTGTAGCATCTCTTATGAGGAGATACCAGGTATTGCAACAAAACACCTGCACTGAGGTGAATGTGTCCTCCAGCAGCCTGGGGACACCTGCCCAGCTCTCCCAGTCAGGATTGCAGATCCTGGTGCTGGACTGAGTTACTTTGGACTAAATTAATGACAGGGTTTGTGGCAATTTAGCTCTCCACAATTTGATGGCTTTAGCTCCTGTTAATGTGTGTAATCAGGGCTGGGAGATGAAAGGATGAGCTTGAGCAGGCCTGAAAACACCTTTTTGCTTCTGCAGCACTGCAAGTGCCTTATTCTCTTGATGGTTCTTAAAACCAGCAGGGCTTTTTTTGTTTGAAAACAAAGCCCTGCTGACATCCCTCAAATCTGTCCATATCAGCTGCACCCAACCAGCCAGAGAATTTCCTAAATGCATTGACATTAGGGGCTCTCCTGGGATTTTTAGCTTGTTTGAGAGGGTGTTAGATATTTAACTGGTCAGAGAAAAGTCAGAGACCCTCTGAAAAATCTCCCCTGGCATGTTTAATATTAATATTTAATAATAAACATTCCACGTATCTTGCCTGAGTAAGATTTTTACTCAATGTTTCTGAGATTTTCTGTGTGCTCATGAAATCCTGGGTTGGGTTGGGTGCTCTGGCTTTTGGAATTTCAATATTCATGATGGCTTTCTTATTTTTCAGATTTCTTTTGATGGCATCTATGCAAACATGAGAATGGTTCACATACTCACATCAGTTGTTGTAAGTCTTCATATTTGGAAGAATTGTTCCTATAGTGACAGGGAATTGGTAACTAATCCACTAATTGTAATATAAAGCAGTGAATATTAAACTTTAAACTCATTTTGCCAAGGTTGAGCTTTAAAGGATCACAGAAATTTTAGGCTTGGAAAGGTTTAATTCACAGAGGCACAGCAGATTTCATAGGTGCACTGGTTATATTTTGAATTTCCTGTCTTTAGAGAAGTTCTGGATAAATAAAATGAGTCCATGTGCAGGGATTAGAAACCTTTCTCCCAAGATTTTTAGGGAAGCCCTGACATGGCAAAATGAAGTAAAGCAGACTGTCCCACATCTGCTTGAGGCCAGGATAAGCTTTTATCCTTATTTGTACCCACACAGGCACAGATTTGGGGTTTGCACAAAACCTTCTTTGTGTGTTTTAACTGGTCAAGAGTCTTGTGAGAACCAAATATTCTCCAGTGAATATCTTAAATCCCTTCAGAACTGCCCATACACACCCAGCTATTTGAATTTGCAGAGCACAGCAGTGTATTTATAAATGGGCAGATGCTGAATGAGGAGATTTGGCTAAAAATTGAGCTGTATTTTTACACTTTGGACCTATGTAAAGAACACATGTTTAAGAAAATCACTGTAATGTCATTTGTCGTGTTGGTAGAAAGTTATATTTTCATTTTTCTTGCATTCTAGGGATCCAAATGTGAAGTACAGGTGAAAAATGGTGGTATATATGAAGGAGTTTTTAAAACCTACAGTCCTAAGGTAATTTTTGACATTTTGACTTTCCTATTTTGAAAATTCCTAATACCAAATAACCAACATTTGATTAAAATTCGAATATTTACTGCGAATTATTTTTACTGCTCATGCCTAGATTTACACAAGCAGATTGTAAATACCTAGTCTTTGGAAATATGTGAAATTTCTGAGGGGATGGCCGTGCAGTGAAGCAGTGCCTTTGTGTTTGTGTTTCCCACAGTGTGATTTAGTGGTTGATGCTGCTCATCGGAAAACTGCAGAATCCAGTTTGGGGCCAAAGCGGGAGGACATCCTAGAGAGTATCTTGTTCAAGTCTTCAGACTTTGTTATGGTGCATTTTAAGGATATGGATACCAATTATGCCAGAAGAGGTATATTTATTTCAATTTTTTTTCATGTTTTAACATTTATAATGGAGGTTTTTTTGAAGTCGATGCTGTAGGATCCAAATGCTGAAGTTCGTATTTGGATTCGTAATTCCTTAAAGAGTGCAAAACTTCAGCACCTTTTGAAATCAGAAATTTATAAATTAAAAAAAAATAAAAATTGAGTAGCTGGTTTGGTGTTAGGAAAGCAAAGCCTTAGTGTTTTTACAGAATATTTGATAGATTCTATGGGAGGCAGACACATTTTTTGTAAATGTCTTTCTAAATTTCTCTGCTAAGTGTTAGACAAGAGTCATTGAATACAGAAACACTTTGCTAAAAGATTATTTCTCAGAGTTGAGATACGTAGGGTCTATACTGAGGTAACTTCTGTATCTAAACATGCATTCACAGAAATATTCTATAAACACTCCTGCAAACAAAGCTAAAAATTCTTTGAAAATCCTCTATTTGTGTTTTCATTTCTCCTTTAATTCTTGTAGACCTGTAGGTAAAGCTCTTCAAGATACAGAAAGGTGACAGACAAGCCTAAAAAACGTTGAAGACATTGAAACTGTTCAAATGAAATAATTTTTCAGACAGTCTTCATACTTTTAATGTCTGACCTCCAAGCCCCTGATTATTTATCTGGAACCTGAGAGCTCATGAGTCAGTTCTCTTCCTTTGCAGATTTCTCTGGTTTTGGGCAGCAAATCTCCAGAGTCTTTAGGCTTGATGTTGCTGATTTACTGGAATAAGGAATAAAAAGAAATACACAGGTTTTTATGGCATGGGGTGGAATTGTCTCTGTGTACATTTACAGGTTGATTAGCAACTGTCACAAGAGCTCAGTGATTATTGGAACACAGGTTTTATTCCCAGGGACTTAGAGATGTGTAGGGACCTGAGGACATTTAATGAGAATTTCTCTCTGTACCTTGTGTTTGTATCTTTGAATGTTCTTGCCTGATTTAAAGCTGCAGAATGAGAGGTTTGTTGTTTCAAGGAATTTTTTACTTTTCCCAGATGATGATGCATAATGTCAGAGCAAATGCAGCATTGAAATGCAGATAAGTTCCAGGTTCTGGATGGGACTTGGAATTTAAATTACATGAGAGCTGTTTTATAATGGCTTTGGTATGAACATCACTTTAATGTAAATGCAAACTGGGCTCTCCCTCACCCAATCTTTATAGATTTTGAGCAGACTGAATGAGGAATTTACTACTGCTTCTAGGAATAATTGCTCAATGGACATTTTCTAGAGGAAAATGACTGCTTCAGGTTGAACAGTCCCTCAGTTCATTTTATTAGGTGGAATGACTGAGTCTAAATCTCTTAAATACTGGAGAGCTGAAATAAAGCCATAAAGACTTGGAGCAAGATAAACTGGAAGGCTGCAGAACTTGATAACTCAGAGTGGGTGAATTAATCTCCTTTCCATTTTGTCTCAAAAATACATTATCTGGAAATGACACTTGAGAGTGTAACTCAGTCTCTGATCACACCTTCAAATTAGAGCAATGAGGGACTTTCTGCTTCCTGGGAAATTAAATAAGCAAGGATTCAAAAGGCTGGAAGTTTATGAATGTGCATGGAGGAACTGCTGGCCTTTTGTTCTTGTAAATAAACCCAAATCTTCGTGGTACTGGATGATTTAGAGTGAAAACTGACTCTGAACTCCTGCCTCAGGACTTGGTGCTCCTTTTTTAGGGAATTGTCCCTCTTTGGTGGTCTGGTTACACTTACCTAGGAACAGAGACTTTTAAATTGTCTAACCCTCAATGGTTTTTGGCTTTCAAAGATAATCGGGGACAAATTGGAAATATGTGGTTGGAAAGGCTTTAAAATCATAGTTAAATAAAAGGGTTTTTTAGAGAGGTAAGGTCTCCATTGGGAGGCTTACCTGGAGTAGGGATGTTGGGGTCTGATGGTCCTTGTGGGGTCCCTTCCAACTCAGAATATTCTGTGATTCTCTCTGGGTAGTTTCTTACCCTGTAGGAGACTTCTAGACTTTTGTGGAGCCCTTGAACTAAATAAATTTCTGCAGAAGATACTGCTTTGAAAATTGTAATGCATCCTGGTCTCCCAGTTCAGTATAAGTGTCTATGGATTTTATTCTGGCATTTGGTCCCTGCTGGGCTGGAGGAATGTGGGCAAATGGGCTCCAGGCTGTGGGTATGGATCTTCTGGTCCATCCTCAGCTTTGAGTGGCAGAGATGTTCTCTTTATGAAAAATAGACTGGAAGAGAAATGGGAAAGAGCAGCAGGTGGGGAGAAAGGGAATGGGGTGGAAGGAAAGGAGGAAGAAGGAAAACAGAGTTGTGTGTGAAAAGCCTCTGCCAGAGCCTGCCAGGCAGCTCCCAGTGCTATCACAGCCCTGCAGCTTTGGGGCAGGGAGCTGATAACCCACCCAGAGAGTTCAGGGGAGGGAACACCACTGCAGGCCTGGGAGGGTGGAACTGGGAGCAGCACACGTGGGTTTGTGCCAAGCATGACACTGCACCTTCAGAGGCACCCATGGAGAAAGGCTGGGGTCTGCCCAGATTGCAGAAATTGGGAGGGTTGGGAGAAAAATGGGTAGTTTTGTGCAGAGAGGGGAGTTGTGGCTGTGAATATTCAAAAAACCAATGTGTCCCTGCTGCCTGGGCTCTAATTTGCAGCCCTGTCAGTCTGCACAGACCTTGCAGCTCCTGGAGGTGCTTGTTTGGCTTCCAGAGGAATGGGAGGGAGTCACCTGAGGGTCTTTCTCTGCAGAATTGAGGTTTGCTGCAGTACAGGCAGGCTGATGAATGAAACATACCCTGGAAAACTCAGGTGAAGCTGTATTATACCCATCATCCCCCTTTCAGACTGTTCTGTCTGCTTTTAAAGAGGGACTGACACTGATTTCTCTATGCACAGTAGAAATCAGCTGCTAAAAACCCACTCTCAGTGCAGGCTGAAATCCTTGGCTGTACATTAATATTATCACATCTTTCTGCTTCACCTTTGAGTGCTGAGATCTTGCTGCTGCTGGGTGATTTGGGCTCCTGATTGATGCAGGAGGTTCTGTTTCTCCTGATTCTACACAAGAAGGGTTTCCTGGAGCCCTGAACACTGATCAGTCCACAGAGCTGGTTTGCATGGGATTCAAGTTTCAGTAAGGCTTTGGAGTTGCCTTCTTGGCTTCTCTTTAAAGACAAGACAATTCAAACATCATAACTTACTGGTAAAGTAAAAGACTTCTGCAATGTTTTTATTGTTTTTTGGCACGCTGAGGAAAATACTACAAATCCAAAGAAAAGAAAGGCAGAAGAGAATTGCCTATTTAAGTTTTTCCTTGAATTAGCTCTGAAAGTGGCATCCTTCCAGAGAAAGTGTTGCAAGGGGAATAGCAGAAGGCATCTTATGAACAAAGGAAGGAAATGTTGGCTCTGCAGAGCCGGTGGTAACTGGTTTTAATGTCTCAAATCAGTAGGAAGCAGTTACAAAACAAATCAGAGTTTTCTGTTGAAACCTTTAAGGTGAAGCCTCAGTTTGCTTTGAGTTGATCAAAGCTTCAGTCAGTGGCATCAGCACCTTTGGCACGTAGCACTGATTGGTTTAATGGCATTTCAACTGCAGACTGGCACTTAATTGCACATTTGTGCTCTTCACCAAAATCTGTTTGTGAAAACAAGCATGTTAGACACTGAAATTAATTAAACCTGAGCTCCTAATTGCTCTGTTTTGGCACTTTTTTCTTTAACTCATTTAGTAGCACACACTTGAAGAATTTGCCCCAGCTGAGTTTTTCACAGAAAGTGTCTTTTTAATTTGTCTTAATATGAATTTCCATTGCATAGTGTTCTACTTGGGATTTTTTTCCATTCATGAAAAATGATTTCATCATTTTTTACCAGGCTTTAAAACGAGGTCTTTGATACCAAACTCCTCTGCTTAGGAAATGTCACATTAAGCAGGTACAGAGGCAGTGGGGGCTAATTTGAGTGTTACAGCCTCAGCCCCTTGTTTCACCAGGTTCCATTTGATCTTTAACTCTGGTTTTACCATGTAGAAAAGGGATTGATTAAAAATTTGGCCTTGTCAAGGTGTCATGTGAATTGCTTGTTCAACAGCTCAGAGATAAGAGGCACCAGATAAGGGGGAAGCTGAGCCTGTGCAGTGTCTTGTCAGTTATTGCTCTGCCACTCAGCACTTGTAGCAGCAGCCTCATGCTTTACCTTCTACTTTATTAATCATCTTAAGAGCCACATTTTTGTTTTGTAAATTGTTATTTTTAGAGGTTTTTTACATTCATTCTCAATTTTGTTGCTGGTAATTTTGATAGAGGCTTTGCTGGGTTTTTAATTCTGCTCTGCCCTGTGCCCGCCCTGCTGTTTGTTCCAGGGAAATACTGATTTGTGCCTTGAGGTACCATCCTGCTGCATTTAAACTTTGCCTGGATGCTCTTGGGACCACATTGTCTGACTGGGAGTGCCTTTGTAGCTTGAATTTCTCCTGTTTTTGGATTTTCTTTGAGTTGTAGAGGTTAAACAGGCACAGTCTCACTTATGACTTTAATTGTAAAATGGGAGAGGAACTCAGAGCAGTGGAGCTTCCTGTGCCCTGTGATATTCTGGATTTACTGAGAAACTTAGCAGTGGCTGCACACATCCTACTGAGACCTGTAGCACTTGCTGGTAGTGGAGTTTTTGTTTTGACTTGGGTGTTTTTTCCATCTGTATCATTACAATAACAGCGCTTCTGAATGTTTATTTGGCTGTTTAAATAAGAAAATTAGTGGGTTGAGTAGATGAATCTTGTTAAGCTGGTATTTTATTCACAGTATCCAAAATGGCACAATTGTGTGGAGTTTGCCTGGAGGAATTTAATAGAAATTAAGGAAACACCTTTCTGAAACACAGATTGCCTTCATCAGGTGCTGCCACCAGGCTCCTAATTCATATTTATCTAATCTCACTGGAGAGGAGCTCCCTCCACTCCCAGAGATGCAGAAACAAATTTCAGTTTCCTAAAAGACATAAACAGCCTTCAACTTGGATTTGATGTAAAATGTCCCAATCTGAGCAGAAATAAAACATGGAATTAATGATGTTTGGGACAGGAGCAGCACTGGTTTGTCTGAGTTAAGCCACGGGGTATTGATAAGGTAAAGTTTCCATTCTTAAAAATTCTTAAAAATCTGCTCTTTAGCTGCCAGTAAACTATGAGTTGTAGCACTATGTTCCTGTGTAGTTTTAGATGACATTTGAACACATATCTGTAGCATATATTATAATAAAATACATTTTTAAAGCTGTTTCTGTGAGCATTTCATGGGATAGTGCTGGGTGTTATTAGAGAGACCAAGCACAGTGAAGTTTTATCCAATATATGTGCAGAATTTCACTGAGGTTGGGTAAAACAGGAATAATAAGCAGTGTCAGCAGTCTCTGTTTAAAACATCTTCAGTGATTGTGTAAAAACTGTTACATCAGTGGCCAACTTCATATGTTGGGAATTCTTTTCATAATAGCTTTAAAGTGCATTTTATTTTTTTTTTTAGGCAGATTTTTAGGTCTTGCCAGAAGTTAATTTAGGCCACGTTTTTCCTTATCTGGCACTGCTTGGTGGTTTGATTTCATCTTTTCTAAAGGTCTGAAATGTTTGCTCCTTATTTTATCAGTAGAATGATGATAGGGAATTCTGGATTGAAGGCTTATTTATTTTAGGCTGATTTATTTATCTATGAGCTTATAACAAGCTTATTTTGAAGTTCTGTATGTAATTCTGAGATCTAGTTGCTTACAAATACAAAAGCTTGGCTTCCTTGGTGAATGGCTTTGGAAATATTTTTACAATAATAGTCTGGTATTATTCCTTCTTAAGTCTGGCTTGAATGAAACACGAACAAATCAAAATACATGTTTGTGATCTTCATTCTTTGATGTTTTTATAATTTTTATAAACAATAGAAGAACCTTACTGGTTATTTATTCTCATATGTTGTTGAGAACAAAAAGTAGAGAGTTCCTGATTTTTTTCTGTGTGATTTGGATAAGCTGCTGCTTGGAAAAGCTCTGGCAGGAGAGGAGAGCCGTGTGTTCATGTCACAGGAAATGGGAGCACCAAGCTGATAGAAAATTGCTCTGTTGGTGCATTGAGGAGTTGTGGAAATAGAAGAAATTGGGATATTTGAAAGGAAAATTGTATTTTGCTCATTTAGGGAGTTGCTTTCCTGCTTTTTCAGTATTTGCACACTATTGTGCGGACTGGTTGGAAGAGAATTTTACACAAGTCTTGGGTGTTCTAGAGGAATAGTGATCCTTGTGTTGTCTTTTTTTCTCCCCCAGCTATACATGTAATTGTAGAAAATATTTTGAAATAACCAAAAAGAATTCTATTTTCTGATATGAGAGAAGTTAGTCTGTACTTTCATAGTTACTTGAAGTCTGGAGTGGGCACCTTTCTGATGTCCAGCAGCTCCAAGAGAAGGGGAATGATGATATTGTGCCTGTGATTCAGCTGTATTTGGGCTGCTCCTCAGATAAAAAGCAGTGTGCCAACTTACCCAAACTGGTCTCACTGGTCCCATCCCTCCCCACTTTTGTTGCAGATGCTTTTACTGATTCAGCCATCAGTGCTAAAGTGAATGGAGAACACAAGGAAAAGGATCTGGAACCATGGGATGGAGGAGAGAACACGGCTTCCGAGGAGCTGGAGGCGCTGGAGACCGATGTCGTAAGTGATGCCTTTTATCATCTCTGCCCACCAGTAGAAAATGAGCTGTTTCCCTGGACATGCCTTGAAATAATTCCTTCATTTCAATCTAGTAATGAGCTTTGGAGGAGCAAAATTGCTGTCCTGCATTGTGCTGGTGCATGTTCAGTCTTTGCCAGCAGCTGCCACAGCCCTTTGAAATGATCTGATTGAGGATAGCTGCCTTTCAAATGGCATTTTTGGTAAATTCTGATCAATGGCAGCTGCTGGGGTAAGAGCTGTGTTGGACTCCTGCAGCCAAAAAGCAGCTTTTGTTAAGGACTCCAAATCCAGCAATGCCCCAAAGTGATTGATGTTTAATCAGAGCATTCCTGTCTGACTGTCATTGCACTTGGAAATTATGGGGAGATTGTGCTCAGCTAAGTGTCCCTGGGCTGCAGATGGAGGGAATTGATGGAAGCCTGACCCAAGCACAGGGACAGTCTCAGATTATGAATCATTAGATGAAGAATATGGCCTCAAATGCCATGTCCTCATATATCACAGCTTTTCCTCAAGCAGAAATTCTTGTAGCCAGGTATTCAGCCTGCAGTGGTGTTCAAGGAGATAATATTACTGATTAGAGCATATTAACTTTGGGTAGAACAATTCTCCTGTCAGTTTTGGTGTCCATACTGTAGAGCTGAGATTTATTGGAATACCCAAATACTCTCAGTGCTTTTATAAAATATTCAAACCATTTATTGTTGTGCTTGAATGCTGTGATAGCAATTTTACTAAAGTGAGGGAGTTGTGCAGATCAACAGGAGTCTTCTGCCTGTGGTGCCTCTCAGGTAATTCCTTCAGTGCTTTTGAAAAGTCTCAGAAGTGTTAATTTGCACTTTTTGGAAAAGCCAAAAAATATATTAATGTATGTATGTCATGCTAGCCAGTAGTCTTCTAGTACAGAGTGAGCATGTACTTAAAAAAACCTTATAAAAACAATACAAAGACTCAAACAAACAAAAATAAAAAGGATTTTGAATCTGTGCAGCTGATGAACAAAGCTCCCTGAAATAAACCGTGGCATTAATAACATTATTATCTGGACAGTGAATTCATAGGCCCAGGAAAAAGGGCAGAAGGTTTAACTTCTGCCATCAGCCCTTAATTTGAAGGGAATGTGTTTCCAGTGTCTTTTTGAAAAACAAGCATCATTTTCTTCTAGTCTAATGGATGGGATCCCAATGACATGTTTCGTTACAATGAAGAAAATTATGGTGTAGTGTCAACTTATGACAGCAGTTTATCTTCTTATACGTAAGTTCCAAAATATTTTGTTATTAGATTTGTATTGAATGTTCTCCCTGGTTTGACAAACTTTCTATTCTGCAGCTCGTTTTGCATAGTTTCTGAAGTTGTGGAATCGAATAACTGCAAAAGCAATGAATGAATGGTGCTTAAGAAACCTTGCCAGCTTTCTGTGAATAGTTAGATGTAGAAATCTTTATATATTCCCTTAAATGGGCACAGCTCATTCCCATTGCAGAGTTTTCTTGATTTAGCCATGCAATAAAGCTTGTTTCTTGCAGAAACTTCCAGGAATAGGGTGGAAAGCTGTGAATTAATCTGTATGTAGCTGCTATACCTATAGCTTTTGTTTAACCTAGCAGAGCAGTTTGGCTAAATCCTGATTTTATTGAGACAATTGATCTGGAAGATACTGGAATGCTGGAAAGCTGCTGATAACCAGGGTGGGGGTTGTGTGCTGGGGATGGCTTGTTTAGCAGACTTGTGCAGCTCCAAACTGAAGTTTTAGTTAAATATAATAACAACTGGAATATAGAAGTAGTATAAAGGCTGCTCTGGCTACTCTGGCAGTGATTTATTCCCCAGGGTCTGCAGCTATAATGTTCACTGCAACTGCAACACAAATGGACTGCAGATGTTCACAGCCATTGTGAAATGGCTTCAGTATTTCCCCACTCTTTTAACCCCCGAAGCAGAAACTGATTTTTTTGGAATATCAAGAAATCGCAGTGAATATTTTGATTTTTTTTTCTGTGTGTGTGTGCACCGTCTGCAGGTCTCTGGTTCAACAATCTGATTCCTCTGTTTTGTGCAATTGGACCTGTAACATGGTGATAATCAAAGTGTCCTAATCGGCTTATGTTTGAATCCTGGGGAAGCTGTTCTTTCCTTCCCTTCACTGCTCTAAGTACTTTTTGTACCTTTGAACTTTAGTCTTCCATCTTTCTGCTTTCTGGATATTAATGGAAACAGATTAAAAACATGAAGGTGGCTTTAAATTAATTCCATTTTTTACCCCTCCCCTAGTCAAGCAACTTGCCTTGCATATCAGTCTGCAAAACTGGGAAGCTCTTTTCCTGATTTTCCAACTCTGGGATGAGCAGCAGTGTAGTGAAATGCTTAGATGTGCAGCTGAAGGATTGTAAAGAATTTATTGTTTGATTGTTTTCTCTTCCTAGAGCTAAGCAGTAGCAGGTATAGTTTGTCAAACTGCATCAAGGTACAAGTTTGTGTTCCAGCAAATGTATTGATCATCACCAGGGCTCTGAACAATGTCATCCTGTCCATCTCCTTTCTCTCATCTTTAATGGCCTGTTAGAAAACATGAAATCATTCCCTGCCTCTTTAGGTTGCCATACATCCCTTCATTTTTTTGCACTCACTTTAAATAAATGGGGATTATTGGCTGTTCTCCTTTATTGTGTTATTAACAGAGGAGCCTGGGACCAGGTTTACATTAATGTAAATCTTATTTGAACCAAAGCTTTGTGCTGAAGGGTTTTATTGAATATTCTTGCAGTTACCATTGATAACGCCAGTAAATGTTTAGACTGGCTGAAAATGTGGGGGAAAACTTCTGCTGCAGTAGCTGAGTGCTGGCTTGGAATTTGGCAAAGCCACTTGTTTTCCTTGTTCTGCCACCAGCACTTGAGCAACTTTGCATAAATTATTTTATACCTGGCTTGTATCTCCACCTACTTTCTTTGGTTTTCTTCTTTATGTTATTCAGTAGTGATTCTATAATGCCCAGCAGAGCATGGGCCAAGCCTCAGCTCTGTTCCCTATTTTTATGTAGCTTATTCTGAAGGTTGGTGGAACACCTTCTGCGACTTGAAGTTAAAATCAGGGGAAAAAAATGGTTTTTAAAACCTGACACAAAATTTAGGACAGGTAAACCCCAAAAATGGGTGGCAGAAGAAGGTGCAAGGTATGATCCCATCCCTGGTTGAGTTTTTTCAGTGTTTCAGTGCTCATGTATTGAATTTTGACTTGGTGGCTTTCCTAGGGGATGATTTTTGCAATATTCCATTGCCTGCCATAGAGAGAGATGTGGAAGGGATGGAATTGAAGTCCTGGCACTCACAGATGAATCAGGAATTTCTGGTTCTGTGCTCTGAAGTGTTCCATCCATCTTTCCTGCAGTTCTTCGTAACTGGGAGAGCTGAAATTCCATGGCTGGAATTGTCAAAGGATTAAGGATGTCACTCTCTAATTTCAGTAGGATAGTGTCTGCTGGCAGTGTGTTAATAGCTAAAAAAAATTCAAATTTGGGCTCTTGGAGTAGCTTCCTATGTAAACAGCAGTCTGAGGCTTTTTATGCCTGATATTCTCAACCATGTTAAAAGTTGGAGCCTTTGCACAGCTTTAGGGACTGGGGATTTTACAAATCCTGTGGAGGAGTTCTGCACCCTGACCTCAGCTCTCTAGACAGATAAATGACCCTGAATTTGTCTATAATACCAAACCAGTCCAGGAATTTCATATTTAAAAAAAGACAGCAAGTCTACTGGCTTAGAAGCAAGATTTTTTTTTTTTCACTCTGACTCGGTTAGAACTAACACTGTGTGATTTTTGTAGCTCCTTTGTGCTTTTGAATGCATTTCAGAGATTCTTTTCCTTTCCATTGTCTTTTTAGGGTGCCATTAGAAAGAGATAATTCAGAAGAGTTTTTAAAACGGGAAGCCAGAGCAACTCAATTAGCAGAGGAAATTGAATCAAGTGCCCAATACAAAGCTCGGGTTGCCTTGGAAAATGATGAAAGGACAGAAGAAGAAAAATATACTGCTGTTCAGAGAAATGCTAATGAAAGAGAAGGACATGGTGTGAACACTAGGTACTTGACTACACTATGAATAGTATTTTTATTTAAATTATGGAGGTATTTTGGTACTGTAGCAGTTTGCTCATTGATACTGGGCTTTTTCAGCAGGCCTGATTAGGTTTGGAACCTTGTGTAAACAATCCCATGCTGGTTTTGGCACTCAGGCTGACTTGGACACCTCTGCCTGGCCCTGTATTATCTCTGTAGTGAAACAAACTTCCCCATTCTGACCTGTCACCGTGGTGAATTTGTCCCAAATTACAGGAAGGGGCAGCGGTTTTGGTGTGTCCTGGAAAATTTCAGGCATTACTGCTAAATCCTTCAGTGCCTGTGGGCTCATAAAGTGGACTGTGTGGCCACTCTCAAAAGCCAATTCATAAGGTGACTGTTAGGTCAACATCTGATACTATTTAGACTTTTCCCCTTGGCTTGATGGGAGAAAAAGAGAGAAAATGGGGTGCTTTTTGTTGCCTCTCAGTTGTGTCTCAACACTGATGGGAGTTTGCTGTGTTTCAGAGAAAATAAATACATTCCACCTGGACAGAGGAACAGAGATGTCCTGTCCTGGGGAAGTGGAAGACAAAACTCACCGAGGATGGGCCAGTCTGGATCAGGCCCACCAATCTCAAGGTCTGGATCCCACACTTCAGAATTCAGCCCTAACTCTGGAGCAGATCAAAGAGTAGTTAACGGAGGCAAGTATCTGAAATCTGAGTGTACCTCATAACACTGCAGATAATTACCTCATTGTGCTGAAATGGTGTGGGGTTAGGCTGTGTGTTCCATAAACCAGGTTAGCATTCATCATTTAACACAGAGGATGTGAGTTGGATTTGGGCTTAACTTGCAGAGGAGCACTCATTGCACTGCACTGCCCGTGGCTTTGCAGAGCAAAAATGTCATTTATTTTCCTCCTCAAACACCTCTTGTCTTAGATGATGGTGCATTGTGTGGATTTAAAGATGAAAAACTGCATCAGCACTGCAAAGCTCTGTGTGGAGGAGCAGCAGTGCTGACACCTGGTGAAAGGCAGTGGCAGGAGGAAGCTTCCCTTCCTTTCTGGAAAAGAATAAAGCCGCTTGCTGATTTTGTGAAAATGAGAGGTGGGGAACACAAGAACAGTGTTAGGGAAAAGGAATCCAAAGCCTTCCCTCCAAATGGGTATTTGAGTATTTTCTGCTGGACACATGGGTAGTATTTCTAACCAGGCATAAGTAGGCACTGCATGGCAGGAATTGGTGTCCCAGAAGCCAAATACCATTTCTGGAGATGGGTTTCAGCAGTGGCCTGTCCTCAAGGCATTCTTTTTAGAATTTAAAAATGCTATTATAATAAATGGCTGTGAGTAAATGAAAAATATGTAATACTCAAGTGATCTATCTGGAGAGGAAGTCTGAGAAGCATCTAAAGGTAAGTGAGACTTCCTTTCTAAAGCCAGAGTCAGCTCTATAAAGGATGGACAAACTGAGCCTTGCCCAAACAATGCTAACCTTGAAATTTGTCTGTAGTATTTGTGGTTTCTCTCACCCTATTACTCTGCTGAATCAACATCATAGGCCTAAAATATTCAGAATGGCTTGTAAATGCAATTAATTCTGCTTTGGAAACCATGAGCCCTACATCCTAGATTAAAATCCTCCATTAATACCTCAGATAAGTGATAAAGGCATAAATGTCAGGATTCAGACACTGAACACCGCTGGTTTTTGTAAAGATCCAGCTCCTAGATGGATATTTACTCATCATTTGGTTTGAAAGTAGCAGTTTGTGTGGTCAGTACTGTTTGTGAACAGCTGTTTGAGAACCTCTGGTAGCTCTGTTAAGGACCTTGTGGAGTGCTGGGTGNNNCAGGTGTTCCCTGGCCATCGCCTTGCCCATCTCCTTCCTCTCGCCCACCTTCTCGCTACCAGTCAGGTCCCAACTCTCTTCCACCTCGGGCAGCCACCCCTACACGGCCGCCCTCCAGGCCCCCCTCGCGGCCCTCCAGGCCCCCGTCTCACCCCTCTGCTCATGGTTCTCCAGCTCCTGTCTCTACTATGCCTAAACGCATGTCTTCAGAAGGTACAATATACCAGATTTGTTCATGTGTTTGTTTTTTTTTTTTTTTTTTTTTTTTTTTTTTTTTTTTTTTTTTTTTTTTTTTTTTTTTGTTTTTGG
>VXBB01006124.1:211157-237299 GCA_013399915.1 Illadopsis cleaveri
ACGGAGGCAAGTATCTGAAATCTGAATGAGTGTACCTCATAACACTGCAGATAATTACCTCATTGTGCTGAAATGGTGTGGGGTTAGGCTGTGTGTTCCATAAACCAGGTTAGCATTCATCATTTAACACAGAGGATGTGAGTTGGATTTGGGCTTAACTTGCAGAGGAGCACTCATTGCACTGCACTGCCCGTGGCTTTGCAGAGCAAAAATGTCATTTATTTTCCTCCTCAAACACCTCTTGTCTTAGATGATGGTGCATTGTGTGGATTTAAAGATGAAAAACTGCATCAGCACTGCAAAGCTCTGTGTGGAGGAGCAGCAGTGCTGACACCTGGTGAAAGGCAGTGGCAGGAGGAAGCTTCCCTTCCTTTCTGGAAAAGAATAAAGCCGCTTGCTGATTTTGTGAAAATGAGAGGTGGGGAACACAAGAACAGTGTTAGGGAAAAGGAATCCAAAGCCTTCCCTCCAAATGGGTATTTGAGTATTTTCTGCTGGACACATGGGTAGTATTTCTAACCAGGCATAAGTAGGCACTGCATGGCAGGAATTGGTGTCCCAGAAGCCAAATACCATTTCTGGAGATGGGTTTCAGCAGTGGCCTGTCCTCAAGGCATTCTTTTTAGAATTTAAAAATGCTATTATAATAAATGGCTGTGAGTAAATGAAAAATATGTAATACTCAAGTGATCTATCTGGAGAGGAAGTCTGAGAAGCATCTAAAGGTAAGTGAGACTTCCTTTCTAAAGCCAGAGTCAGCTCTATAAAGGATGGACAAACTGAGCCTTGCCCAAACAATGCTAACCTTGAAATTTGTCTGTAGTATTTGTGGTTTCTCTCACCCTATTACTCTGCTGAATCAACATCATAGGCCTAAAATATTCAGAATGGCTTGTAAATGCAATTAATTCTGCTTTGGAAACCATGAGCCCTACATCCTAGATTAAAATCCTCCATTAATACCTCAGATAAGTGATAAAGGCATAAATGTCAGGATTCAGACACTGAACACCGCTGGTTTTTGTAAAGATCCAGCTCCTAGATGGATATTTACTCATCATTTGGTTTGAAAGTAGCAGTTTGTGTGGTCAGTACTGTTTGTGAACAGCTGTTTGAGAACCTCTGGTAGCTCTGTTAAGGACCTTGTGGAGTGCTGGGTGCTGTGGAGCATTGGTATGCCAGGCTAACAGATCAAACTTTACTGTCTATTCCTTAGTAGTGTTTGTAGATCCTAATTAACCCTTTGGGGAGCCTGTGACATTCACAACTTCAATTTGACCCAAAACCAAGGCCAAACCCAACCCTCCAGAGACTTTATCTCCTCAATTACCTCCTCGATCCATCCCCAAAGGGTTAAACCGTGGAAAAAAAAAACCAAANGGTTTTTTTTTTGTTGTTGTCGTCGTCGTCGTTGTTTTTTTTTTCCTCTTCATTACTTAACCTGTAATTTGTGTTTAACTTTAGTTTATCAGACTATTTCTATTAACCTTTTTTTTATTTTTGTTTCGTTTCGTTGGTTTGGTTGGTGGTTTGTTGGTTTTTTTTGTTTGTTTGTTCGTTTGATTTGAAGAGCTTTACAAAAACGAAAGAAAGCTGTGAAATTTCCCGAGTTTGGTATGAAATTAAACTCAGCTTTGTAAACGCTGCTCAGTGTCTTAAATTAACCAACAGCAACATGCAGGACCTGATAACTTTAGAGAGCATTTCTAGGACTATAAATTTATATAAAATACTAATTTTAACACAGTTGTTCCAAAAAAAGCATAACTAAATCATTGAGTCACCTCTTGTATAGCAACCAATGACAATAATGATAATAAAAATGCCGTGTTCAGAGAAGTAAACTGTGGAATGGGGTAGGATGAGCTGCTTCAAAGGTGAATTTGTAGGAAATTTTTATTCAGAACAATCAATCAGCTCCCTAGCAGTCAATAACATGCAGAGAAAGGCTGACCTGTGAGTCTTTGGTAGCTGTATGCAGAATTATCCCAACGAAATTTGTCCTGGGAGGGTACAGTAAGGAACATGGTTTATAATCTTTATTTCAAGTGCACTTAAACCCTGCACAGCACGGTGTAGCAAGCCTAGAAAATGCAAAGTGGTTATACTGAGCTCCCTGGAAACTTGCAGTGGGTGCTGTAGCTGGCTCCACTGGAGCCGTGGGAGAGAGAGGAATGATCCCTCAGACTGAGCAGGAGCACTGGGAAATGCTCCTAACCAAAAAGTGGGTGGTAGCCACATCTGTCTGGCCTACTGTCCATTTATTGTGGGTTTTTTTCCTGGAGTAAGGAACTGAGAATCCACCTGCAAATTGAATTATTTCTTAGTGCTTGTGGTTGGTTTGTCAGGCCTGCAGTGAACTGCTGCTTACTGCAATGTTTAATTCCTACTGCTGCAAGGTTATTCCTGGGAAATGTGTGTTCTTTAAAATACTCACCTGTGTGAAATTTGCATTGAAGTGGGCTTCAGATGGTTAAAATAGAGGCTGACATTTAAAGGTTTATGTAACCAGGAGAGGTACTTGGTATTTTAGAAGTTTTTTCTGAAACATAAAAGCCATTATCTGAACCTGACCTACGTTAAAAATGAACTGCCATCAGCCAGATTCTGTTCACACACGGTTTTTGCTTTTGAAGTATCAACATTTGAGTCTAATCCTGTAAAGAAAATGTTTATTAGGATGTATGAACTGTATTGCTGCTTAGTTTTGAGCATAACTGTGGTGTGGCAGCTGTACAGGCTGTGCAGAATTCCTGTATTCACTTATGACTTTGGCTTGTGGTGTTAAACATGCATGACTTGAACCTTGGGATAACAGTCCCTTGTTTAGTTGCAATTTTTGCTGACTTGTAAATGAATTGTGACCTGCTGCAGGCAATTCAGCCTCGCTGCAGAGAATGCTCTGCTGAAATTCCCCAAGAGCATTGGTCAGCCAGTGGTGACTATAAATGGTTGGGATCACTGACCACCTGACAAAAACGCTGGGAATTTTTTATTTTTCTGGAAAAATGTTTGATAGATAGCCTGGAACTGGGCTTATCCGGGGGCAGCTGCACCACTGACCTTTATGGCTTGGCTTGTACCTGGCAGTGGTGGATGCTTGGATTGAAATATTTTAAATCCAGGCCTTGCACACCTATTTCAGTGCTGATAAAGCCTCTGAATACCCAGGAGCTGCCCTGGGGAGGTGATGATTCTTGGCAGCCTGGCTGAACCAATGGCTTGGCCTTTTTAGGGACATCAATACCAATTGCTTGATTTTATTGCTGCTTTATTGAGAGTTTTAAAATGAAATGCAGTTTTAAGAAGACACATTTGGGTTTTCTGTGGTGGACATTAAGCACTTATTGTGTGGGGTTGTCTTTTTTTCCTCAGGGCCTCCACGGATGTCTCCAAAGGCTCAACGGCACCCTCGAGGTCACAGAGTCTCTACTGGTAGGGGTACAATTTCAAGTGGCTTAGAATTTGTATCTCATAATGCACCTGGGGAAGCATCTACTGCTGCAGTGGCACGAGGCAGCCCTTCAGGTGGGACGTGGTCATCAGTTGTCAGTGGGGGTAGGTAAAGCTTGGCTTATTGCAGATGGCTTGCAGGGGGATCCTTAGAGTGGGAATGCTCAGCAGAATCCTGCCTTTCCAGGCAATTCAGGCTCTGAATAATCAAATATTGGGCTAAGGTTGGAGTGGGAGAAGGATGTTCCCAGATAGCTGAGTGAGAGTTGGTGCAGTATTGTCCTAACTGTAGAGTCAGGTGCTGTGTGAGGAGAAAGGAAGGAAAAGTGTGGGAATTAGTTGTTGAAAAGATTCATTTTTAGGGGATTTAGTGGAGGAATCAGGAGGACTTAGAGATTTGCCACTGCATCCCTGAGTTTGGTTATGGCAGCATGGCTGGATTGTGGTTTACAAATGAAGGAGGTGTTTGGGTAGAGGGAGGTTGGTGTTAAAAGATTAAATAATACTCCAGTTAAGTTGGATGTATTTCTCCTTTAAAATATACATGGAATTTAAGTGGTGATGTTGTTCTTGGCTACTGTAGGAGCACTTATAGTGTCTTCTTAATTAATAAATATATTTTAATATTTGACTTGAAAGTTAAAACTCAGTCTTGTGCCACAGGTCTAGTCTGGAACTCTTGAGTTGAGGCCATTTTCTGGTGGGCTGTCAGGAGCTGGGTGTTTCCTTGAGGGCAAGGGAGCAACAGTTTGGTCCTTTTTAGGTACCTTCTGGGTATTTTTTAGCAGTGCAGAATTCTAGAGGAGCGTAGTGGGAACACATTTCTCAGAAAGAAGGTATAAATGAGACCCACATTGATTTGTTGCCTTGTGAAAAAAAACTTCAACTCTTCTGTTGTGGCATTATTTGTGATTCACCTTCCCTGTTTATATTATTAACAAATATATATATATAATGTATTAATATATATTATATATTAATATGCAAGTAGGATTGTTAAACCACTTACCTGCCTTTCTGCTCGCTCACTGGGAGTTAATATGTGACAAAAAGCACAAGTGGGATGAGCAGGAAGCAGGAGCTACAACTTACTGTTTAAAGAATACACAACTCTCCTTGCTGCTTTAGCACAAGGGCAAAAATATACCTAAAAGCACTTTTTTTTCAATAGGCTGTGTTGTTTTTCTTCCAGCTGGCAAACCTCCAAAAGAGGACACTGTAAAATGGATGTGTTTTTTCAGCCCTCTTAAAAAATATTTTACATCTGTTTGTGTGGAGTCCTGACCAGCTTTTGTGTTCTGCCTGAAACTGGGTTAATGTGAGCTGTTGTAGTTGTACTACTGGGGATTTGGGGAAGCATTTTGCAAATTCTCGATGGGATTAGAGGGCAGTGCTAAATTTTGGGGGACAATCTGCAGAGAAATCACCCCGTTATCTGAAATGCTGCCTTGTAAAGAACTAGGAGATGTGCCTGAAAGGTAAAACAGGTTTTCAGTTACTACCTAATGCCTCACAAAGTGGTTTCAAAGCATGCTTTTAGCCATTTTAAAACTAAAACAAACTGCTGAGCAGATGGGGAAGCTCATCCTATAACTGCTTTTTCCTGTTTGTTTCTAGTTCCGAGATTATCCCCTAAAACACACAGGCCTAGGTCTCCAAGGCAGAGCAGCACTCCCATGGGACCAGCTCTGCCTTCTCCTCAGCCTGGTACTATTCCCACTGAATCTGTTGCCATGCCTGTTCCAGCTGCCTCTCCTACACCTGCCAGCCCTGCATCCAACAGAGCAGTCACCCCTTCCAATGAAGGTAAGTGGCCCACACTACCTTGCCAATGCTCCCTTTCCCTAATTCCTGACAAGGAATGTGCCCAGGCAAGAGCAGAGCTGCTTGCTGAATGATGGGAAATCTTGGGATGCATTGAATTCTACTGTGAGTTCCCGTTTCTCCAGCTTTCAGCTAAGACTGGAGAGAGACTTTTTGAGAAGTCTTTATGCTTAGTTTCTTGTGCCCTTAAGGAATATGGGTTTATAGGTGTCTGACTTAATGGAGGATTTCTTTTTCCAAACCTGAATTTTTGCCTCTTTTCTATGTTAAAGAAACCCAGGCCATTGGCTTCAAGGAACTATTTTGGACACAGCAAAAGGAGTGGGGAAAAAAACCAAAAAAAAACCATTCAGGAACACAGTCAAATGTCTAAGAACTCTCAAATCTTTGTAGCATTCTATATGAAGAACTTGGACTGCTGTAAATAATTGGCTCCAAGTTTATAGTTTGTTCAGCCTAGTTAAGGTTTTGTGTATGATGAGAGGGATGAGTTTAATTGGTTGGTGTTTTTTTTCACAGTAACAGTAGTATGGGGAGGGAGGGAAGATGATCCTCCAGGCACCAACTAGGTAGCAGGAAATGTGTGACTTAAAAGGTTTTTCAAGCTAAAAATGGTTAAATCTTTCCTCTATTTCTCTCTTGCCTCCTTTCTTTGGTCAGTTGGGTGGTGTATAAGAGAATAACTTTGGCAATTTCTTTTCCAGCTAAAGATACAAGGCTTCAGGACCAGAGGCAAAATTCTGCAACTGGAAACAAGGAGAATATAAAGCCAAGTGAGACTTCTCCTAGTTTTTCTAAACCTGAAAACAAAGGTTTGTATCCAAAGCTTTCATGTACTCGAGTGGTGTAGGAATTGTGCACACTAAACCTGCTGTCCTGGCTGCTTTAGTTGGCATTTTAAGGAAGGCTTGGAGGGAGCCTGGTGTTCTCCAGTGAAATTTGGTCCTGCAGTTGTGAAGTGGCACTTTGAAATGTTGTTTGTGACTCATTCCATCAACACCAAATGTAGAGATACTCATGTGGATGGTGTGATTTCACTTGTTTTTTTCTTTTTTTTCCCCCCCTTCTTTCTTTCCCCTGCTCACAGAGCTGCTTTTTAGCTGCCTTTGGACTGAATATGTTTCTGCTTAGAGCTGTGCTCACAATACTTCTGAGCATCGTGGTCAGCAGAGCTTTTCTAACTGTGCTTTTTTCCTATTATGCCTTACATTTCTTTGTCTCTGTAGCGCTGTTTGTTCATTCAGTTGTCAAAAAAGAAAAATCTTTTCATGTTGTTAAACTGAGAACCAGATTGGTTTGCTCTCTCATTGGAGAGACCTTTAGGATGAGTCCAACAATAAAGCTCACCTGGATCAGTGTTTCTCCTTCACTTGCTGTGTTTTGAAATGCTGGCACAGGCTGGGTTGGGGGTTTTGTTGCATGTTCTTTGTGTTCAGTGAATTCTGCAGTCCCTGCACCTCAGGGCTTCTGCCTTGGTGTGGTGCATCAGAACTAAAGATAAATCAGTTATGTAATGCTCTGCTTTCACAGAGCCTTTCTGTGTGCTCATACACGTAGGTCATGGAATTGTTTCAAATTAAAACCCAAAATAAGGCACTGGGTTTCATTTTTATATCTGCAAAACCATTATCTTTCTGCAAAAGCAGTAATGTGTATAAAACTCGTATTAGAAATGCTTGGACAATGTTGATCTTGTATTTGGCAGGTGTCTCTCCAATTGTTTCAGAGCATAGAAAACAGATTGATGATTTAAAGAAATTTAAGAATGACTTTAGGGTAAGTTTCTATCTGTTAATGGTGTCATCATTCTCATGTGTATCCAGATTATTTTAATGAATTGAACACACTGCATATGGTAACAGGTCTTTATACTTTTGCCTAATTTATGAAAATATCTGTAAGAATTCATGTTAGGTACTGTAAAATCAATGCTGACTCTTGTTTGTACAATTGCTTAATGCACATAAATATGAATATTGACTGTGCACTGAAGACAGGACTTGAAACCTGTTTGATCATTAGGCACAAATAATTATCTCACACTCCATATGGAGGAGCTGTTGCAAAATTAAATGAAGAGTTTTGCAGAGAAAAATTGAAGATGAATTCACATTACTTATTTCCTGGTTATAAGGGTTTATTAAATCATGTTAGCTTTTCAAGTGGTGCTGTTAAATCACTCAGGGGATGAGTCCAGAGGGTTGTCTGAAGCTTCCCTGTCACTCCCTAATCAACATACAGGTCACTTGAGTGGCTGAATAGCTCCTTACACAGTGCCAGCTTAAACACTGTCAGTGCCCATGGATTTCTTTCCTAGTAGAAATGGAAATGGGTGTTTTAAAAGGTCATTTCCAGATGATTGAGGCTTGTGGGACTGTGTTTTACTCTACGTATGTGACAGCATTAGATGGTCTCTCCTGAGTTTTGTATCAATTTACTGAATATATCCCTTGGGTTTTTTCAGTTACAGTCCAGTTCCTCTTCAGATGCAGTGGATCAGCTGCTAAACAAAACCCGAGAAGGTGAAAAATCAAGAGATGTAGTTAAAGAAAAGACAGAATCCACCCCTAAAGAATCTATCATAGAAGCTGGCAGTAACACCAACTCCAATGGTGGCAGTAGCAAACCCAACAGTCCCAGTATTTCTCCTTCCATGAGTAACAGCTCTGAGCAAAAGCGAGGGCCTGAGGTGACCTCCCAAGGTGTACAGACATCCGGGCCTGGAAGTAAGCAAGACAAAGAGGATAAAGAGGAGAAGAAGGATACTTCTGAGTGAGTACTTATGCCTTTTGGAATAAGCACATCTTTATTAACATCAGGCCTTGTGTAGAAGTCATGACTGGGTGACACATTCCTGGCTCTAAGTGCTTACACGTAGAGGAACAGGAGCACTTACACAGGAGGAACAACAGGGGAAGGGGCTGCCCTGAAAGTCATCTCCTGACTCAGTGCAGAGCTCTGATCCTGTTGATGCCTAGTTCACATCTAAAAGCTTATTTCAATGTTTTCCTGGCTCACATGAGCTGTGGTATCAACTGGAAAACTTTTATGGATAGTTGTAGTAAGAGTCCCTGAATGAGAGGTGGCTTTTTGCATGCCATGAGGTGTTTGACTTCTCAGAAATCTGACTCACAGATGGAAATGAGGTGTTTCTTAAATTATTAATTGCAGATACTCTTGTAAAAGAATAATGCCCAACTTAATTTTTTGTTCTTTACGTTTAGGCAAGTTAGAAAATCAACACTTAATCCTAATGCTAAAGAATTCAACCCTCGATCTTTTGCTCAAGTAAGTGATTTGATGCTGTTTAACGGTGCCTTTGAGTAGATCTTTATAAGCCAACTTTTTCCTTGGAGGATACTCCAACTAACCCTGCCATATCCATTGCTCACCTCTGTTTGTAGCCGAAACCTTCTACTACACCAACCTCCCCTCGTCCTCAAGCTCAGCCCAGCCCCTCCATGGTGGGGCATCAGCAGCCAACCCCCGTGTACACTCAGCCTGTTTGTTTTGCACCAAATATGATGTACCCAGTTCCAGTGAGTCCAGGCGTGCAGGTAAAGTGCTGCAAACTCCTCAACACTTCACGGAGATCCTCAGGAAGCTGAGCAGACTAAGGAATCATAGAATGGGTTGGGTTGGGGAGGACCTTAAAGATCAGTTTGTTGCAGCTTGGGAGCTCTGAGTTAAAACAGTGAAATAGTACAGCTTGTATTGCTCTTGTAAATATAAATCACCTTGTTGTTAAGTTTTGGCTGTGTAAATACTGACTTTTCCCAGTGCTCCCTCAACCTGGATGTTCAAATAATCCCAAACACTTGTAAATGCCAGCAGCCCACATTTATTGCAGATCTGTGCAGGTTTCTTCCCAGTCCTCCAAGCATAGTCTCACTCTCTGCAACTGTTCCTTTGTTTCCAGCTGTGTCCTGCTGGTTTCTGGTTGTTGTAGGGATCACTGGGATTTCAAATCCGGCTCCATTATCATCCATGGAATATCCTGAGTTGGAAAGGACCCACAAGCATTTTCAACCCAGCCCCTGTCCCTGCACAGACACCCCAACAGTCCCACCCTGTCCCTAAGAGCATTGTCCAAGCGTTCCTGGAGCTCTGGCAGCCTTGGGACTGTGCCCATTCCCTGGGGAGCCTGTTCAGTGCCCCAGCACCCTCTGGGGGAAGAACCTTCCCCTGATACCCAGCCTAGCCCTCCCCTGACTCAGCTTTACACCAAAAAGCTGCTCTGAGGCTGTCAGGTTGAGCCCAGTGCCTGCAGTAGCGTTCCTGGGCCGGTTGTTGCCGACCATCTGGTCTTAGTTGTGTGTCCGTGCACTCTTAATGACACTGATCCAAGAAAATCTCATAGGTTAGGCAGAGTTCACTAAACCATGTAACAGAACAGAGGGAAACACATCAAAACTGAGTGGGGCCCCCACCCCAGCACACACTGAGGTTTTAAAGGAGTATCATACCTTCAACTTTTTCTGTTTCAGCCTTTGTATCCTATTCCCATGACGCCCATGCCAGTGAACCAAGCCAAGACATATAGAGCAGGTAAAGGTGAGAATAATACTGCCTGTTTGGTTCTCAGTCTGCATGCAGCATGGCTAAATGACAAATGTTTGTGTGTTTTCTAATCCATGGTAATTTTGTTTCGATCGATATTTTAAATGCTATTTTTAATGAAGGGAAGTAAGTGGAAATACTAATGGATTTTTAGATAAACTAATTCAGCCAAAACATGCCAGGTTTGAGTAATGGGGGGTTGTTTGGTTTGGAATCTGGTTTGACAAACAGGAGAATATCTCTGTTATTTGGAGCATTAGGGTGAGCTGATCATCTCCTATATTACATAAATATTACAGGTTTCTTTAAAGGGAACTTCTCTGCTGGCTTTCTGTACTGGTTTGCAGCAGTGCCCCAACTGATGTTTTAATGTAGGGGTTTTTTAACAACATGCAGAGTCGCTATTTCTTCAGGAAGAGTTTGCTCTGCTGCTCTTCTGCAAAGAGCTGGTTCCAGTTTGTTCTTGTTCATTCCTGCTGCCCCAGTGACTGAACAGCTGGACTAACAATGACAATGCCACGTGTTTAAGTGACACCCGTGGCTGTGGAGTCACAATGGGTGGTGAGATGCTCCCTGTGCTGGGCAGGGCGGTGAGGGAGCAGAAAGTGCTGCTCTTGTTCTTGTGCTCCTGTTCCAGGGAATGCTGTAACTGTGCCCAGTGAATGCTTCTGCAGTGGCAGCCAGTGCTGCAGGACAGGACCAGCACTGCAGCTCCAGTCACTGCAGGAGGAAATTGTTTCCTGCTGTTCAGAAATAAACAAGTGGCCTTTATCAACCTAGGGGAGACAAAACCCTGCAATGTATTTCTGTGTTAAAGCACAGTAACTTCACTGTGGCCTCACCTCTGAAATCTTCTGGTTGGTAACACTGTTTTAATCAGAAATACATTGCTGACCGCTTGCTTGCTGAGTGAGGCAGCTCCAGTTCTGAATTCCTTTTTAAGTTCCAGTATTTTCTGCATATCTGTGTGCAGCACAGCCCTGAGGGAGCTGCCTGGGTTACAGCTCTCTGCCTTTACACTGTTCAGGTTGCCTCCTGTATTTACTTCTTTCTGTTGTTGATCTGCAGTGTAAATAAAATCATTGAGTGAATTTACTGATATTTCCAACATTTCCCTCTCCTCTCTCTAAGGGATTTGGGGCATTGCTCTTGCAGTGGAGTTTAGAGGTGCTTGAGGTAGCTCAGTTAATAGTTGCAGCCTGACTGCAGGAAGCTGGAGCTCTCCTGGAGCCCTCCTGGAGCTCCCATGCCCATGCTTTGTAGGCTGAATTAGTTTGTTCCAAGTGAGTTGGGTGATGACCTTCCCAGGAGAGCTCAGGTGATCCCAGACTGCTCTGCTCTTTTCATCATTCTTCCCTCTTAATTATTCTTACTCCTTATAGGTTTTGTCTCCCAGAGTGTTGTTTGTGACCTAAAATTTGCTTTCTGCTGCCCAGAGGGGTAGCACAGAGCTCAAAAGATGTGAATACCTCGAGTTGTGGCTGTGTGGAGACCTTCATTGTGCTTTCCTCAGCTATAAGCATGAGTTATTTTAACATAAAGACTCAGATTTCCAGCTGATGGAACAGTGTCTGAGTCGTTCCCATAGAGGGTGAAAAAGCCTTTTAAAGAGGACAGGATTAAGTGGTTAATGTAGGTATCCTGATATAACCTTTCTCTTCCACATCTGATTCTTGTCAGTCTTTCTCTCCCTCCACCTTTCTTCCTTCACAAAAAAGGCAGGGCTGGGTTTGTGCCAGCCTGAAGGCAGTGATGAAAATTGTGTGTTTCCTGGAGAAACTCTTCTTCACACTGTTCCTTTTTGACAGAGCTCTAACCCATGGTTAAAGGTGTGGGGTGAGGATATTCCACGTGGTCACACTAACATTACTATAATGTAGAACCTTTCAGGAAGCTCCAATTTTTTTCTCTGCATTTCTAACATGAGACAATCTTTGTTTTCCAGTACCAAATATGCCCCAGCAGCGGCAAGACCAACACCACCAGAGCACCATGATGCATCCTGCCTCAGCAGCAGGCCCTCCAATTGTAGCTACTCCACCTGCTTACTCTACACAATATGTTGCATATAGCCCCCAACAGTTTCCTAATCAGCCTCTTGTGCAGCATGTGCCACACTACCAATCTCAGGTAAGAGTCCTTTCCATACTCCTGATCAATCCAAGCACAAATAATGAAGTGGTTCAGAGTTAAATAACCCCCTTGTGTCCAGTTCTAAGTCACCCTGAAGAGTTTCTGTGTTCTGGAGCACACAGTGATCTTGGGATGTGGTGATCTTGGAATGTGCTTCAAAGCCTGTAACAAATTTTAAGGTCCTAATGAATTTTAATGTCCTAACGAATTTAAAGGTCAGTTTAGAAGTTGGCATTTATTATTGATATGTTTTTTTAGCTCTTTGAAGAATTTCTTTAGGTCATGGCCAGCACATCTCCTGGTTAAGTGTTCTAAAAATAACTTACTTGGTGGACTGCTCTTGCTTCAAAGGCTGTTAAATCTACACGTGTAATTGGATAAATATATAAGCTTAGTGCATTATCAGAGTGGCAAAAATTGGATATGCCAATGTTTTCTGTCAGTTTCTAGCCCTTAAATTTTGGGAGCCACTGGGACAATCACAACAGTGTGAAATCCTCAGCTCGCTCTGCGTTTGAGCAAGGCCGAGCTGCCGCTGTTGCAATCACGACTGTTTAGATGACAAAAGCTTCCTTGGAATAATTCCCCCGATTAACTGTGTGGTTTTTTTCCTTTGTTCTGCCTGCAGCATCCTCATGTTTATAGCCCTGTAATACAGGGCAACGCTAGGATGATGGCCCCACCAGCACACGCACAGCCGGGTTTAGTATCTTCCTCTGCAACACAGTACGGTGCGCATGAACAGACACATGCTATGTATGGTAGGAAACGTTTTGTGTTATATGTAACTTTTTAAGTCCTTACCTTGTGCAGGGGATGTATTTAATCTCAGCCTTCAAACATGGGTATCGTTCAGTAGATGTGGTTTATATTTCATAAGATGATGATGATGATGAGCAGAGCATTGAAAACTGAGCCAGCTTGTTCAAATGAAAACTCAAGTGTGCTGATTTCGGTAGGATGCCAGTGACCAAGATGAGATTTCAACCTGGGAGCTGCTAAAGAATATCTGCTGAAAGAAGTTTGTTCAAGTTGTCTTGATACTCTTGATACATCATCCCTTGTTTGTTCCTTGATTATAATTAGTACTTGTTTTATTGCAAGGTTATGACCTCAGTTTCAAACTTGACTTTAGTTCTGGCAACTAGTGAAATGCTGTCTTTATGATACTACTGGCATTATTAACAGTATGAACACTGCTGTTTAAGCAAAATAAACCATGTGTTGCTTACCTTTCTCTTTTGGTAAGTCAAGAATAAGTAAATGGAACAGCTCATGTATTGCTCTCACTTGGACAATTAGTCTCTAGCATTATCAGATGGGCATTTTTCACTTACAGTGAAGTGCTGAAAATGTGGGTTACCTTGTGACAAAAGTGAAATGTGCAAGAACTTTCTAAAGCATTATAAATGTATGATAAATCAAGGCCCAATTTGGAGGAAAAAGAGCTCTCTGCAAAACATGCTATTGAAAGAGGTAGAGTCAAGGTTGTTTAAGGCTTGGAAATTGTCATAAAATGTCAAAACAGCAGATGGTCTCTTGAAAACATGGCATTTCAATACTTGTTATAGCATCTGAGGAAAAGTTTTATTGGGTCACGTATATTATTGACTTAGATTCTAATAAAAGATTTTCTGTACCTTTAGACATCTTTGTATGTTTTTGGGTGCTTAGTTTTACACTGCTACTTAATGGAAGTCCATGACATGTCATGAAAACTTACAGAGAATCTGGAGTTTAGTGGGAAATTAATTCTGATTTTAAGAGGTGTCTTACCCATCTGAAAACATCCTGTCAGTTCTCTGCAGTGGTGTGGTAACAGAGTTAAGAAACAAAAATAACTTACTTTGACGCTCGGAGGAAGAACATTTGAGCTCATTTGTGCTGAAGCTGAAATGGAAGTTACTTGTAGAGATTAATCTTTCTCTCACAGGTCCTTGCTAATTGTGTTACTTTGATCTTTTCAACTCTTGTGCTTGAGGTATCCATGTAAACAGATCTTCTGTTTGCTTTTTCATTAGATTAAATAGAATTCCGATAAAATGAATGATCAAAGGCTTTCAGACCTTTATTGGTGCAAACCCTCCTCTCAAATTCTAATTAAAATAAAACCAAACATGAGATAATCTGAGATTTGATTCAGAATGGTTACATGTGACTTCCTAGCAATTTCCCATTGTGCACCATCCTTATCTTCTGTAATCAGTGGGTTCTGCAGCGTTGAAGTACAAGCCCGTTGCCTTGCTTGGCTTTGATCAGATGTCTGTATAGTTTTTTTTTTCACTGATATTCTAACTTACAACTGTTAGATCTCATTTTGTGTTGGTTTTGCAGCTTGTCTGTTGTAGATATGTGACTGCCTGCCAGTGCAAACAACTAAGTTGGGTCAAACTTGAGAGTTCTTTGGTATTTCCTGCCATGTAATTAAATATTACTTTCCCAAGAGCACCTAATTTAACAGAAATGGCCTGTCCTCCTGTGTTCTTTCAAGTAGCTACTTGGTGACTCTTCTAAATATTCTCCCACCTTCCAGTAAATGATGAAGTGCTTGAAATTCTTGTTACTGGAACCATTCAACCCAAGAGGATCATGAACTCCATGTGATAGACCTTTTTTAAGGGTGTGTTCTTGCCCCTGTGCAGAGTGTTTAGTGCACATGAACTGTCTCAAATGTACCCTTCACCTTCCAAGGTGACAGTGACACATGGAATGACTCCTGATGTTCTGCAGCACCCTCTCAATTCACATTTTTGCAAGTCTTCCATGTGCTGAGTGCCTGAAGACCTGGCCCAGATGGACTGTGCTTCCTCAAATTGTGTCCAGCTGTAACGTGTCCACTTCAGCTTCCATTTATCCATGTGTGGGAAAAGGCAGGAATGCCAGAGGTGACCAATCTGAGCTGCTTATGGAGCTAAAGAACATCATGTTGGAATTGTTCACATCTGACTGAGTGACTATAAGAAAATATCCATAACTTATGCTCTGTCTTTTGGGAATCTAAAGTTTACCCACATTTGAACTAAATATACCTGTTCACTTTGATTCTGGTCCTCTCTTAAAAAATAATTTGAAAGTACAGAATAACAACTTCCTGAGAAACAACCACCGCTGCTGCTTTTGATTTTGCTCAAACAATTTCCCTTTTAGCTCTTTAAAATTGCTATCTGATTTTTAAAATATATATATTATTACTTATTTTTAGCACTGATATCAGGATTCAGTGGGCCACTCTGCCCTTTTACCCTTCAAGGTACTGGTGCTTGCTTTGAGTTATAACTGCAAAATTCACTCAGTTTTTCTCCTGCATATGTGGTAGAGAGAAGATATCTGCAAGAGCTACTGTGCTGAGACCTGGGGGTTGGGGGGAAACTGCTTATCAAGTGTTCCTAAGGTGTGAAATGTTTTCTGGTAAGATCTGAAACTCCACCTTCACTAATGGTTTGGGACAAGTTGAAAGTCTGTGGCAAATAGTAACAGCCTGGCAGCCAAGAGAAATTCCTGTCGATTTGAGGGAAGCACCCTCACTGCCAAAAGTTCGGGGTTGTTTTCCTTCCTGTCTTGTGAAGAGATAGCTGAATCCAAAATACATACAGTGGCCTACACTTGGTGATAAAGCACTCTTCCATTTTAAAGAAAAGTACTTTTGTCTAATGCTGTTTAATGGGATATTCCTGCACTTCTGGGATTTCCTTGCCAGTTCACAGTGTCACAACCCCTCTGTTGCCAAGAGAGAGAAGCAGAGCTTGCGTGGTCCCAGTAACCCCAGCTAAAGACAGGACAGAGGAGTGTTCAGATCACTGGGGTTTTCCCCTCAAAATGGGGAAGGACAATGTCCAAACAACTTTCTTCCCAGCCAGACGATTACAACGTCTGTGACCTCAGCTGCGGAGCCGTCCGTGCCCAGGAGAGTTTGAAATGTGACACCTTTACCTGCCACACAGCGACCTGGAGGTGTCATCCTTCCCCTGCTCAGCTGCACCTTGGGTTCAGAAGGTTCTGTGTCTGTCTGGCAGCTGCTGGCTCGGGGTGGCCTCCCAGTCCCTGTCCTTGGGCTGCTGGAGTTTGCTGGCCACGGTCCCAGTTTGGCTCCTGTGTCACAAAGCCCAGACCAGGCTTCTGCTGCTGGTAGAAAATTTGGTTACTGAGTGGAGGGTGGATCTGTCCATTCCTGTGACAATGGACTTGTGTCAGTTTTCCGTGTGGCTGAATTGTTTCCAGATAATTGGAGTCCTCTGAAAAACTTAACTTTTGTGTTTAAGAACTTGTGTAAAATCAGACCTTGGTTTTACACAGATGCATTTCCTGTTTTTTGTGCTCTCATTCCTGTCCCTGTTCTCCCTTCCCCTTTCCCTTTCTGCATATGTTTTACTGGTCTGGTGTTGTCTCTAACTTTATCTGGTTTCTGTCTCAGCAGTAGAGTAAATTCTATTCCCCTGATAGTACAATGGTGGATATAATATAAACTTCAGAGGATTCTCCAGGGACTAAGAGTGAACCAGTCACCAAAGTTGTCTTGGAACTGTTCAGAATGGCAGTGCTATAGCTGAAAAAGCAAGGGCCAGTTTCTGCTCTAGTGTAATTGCATTTTAACCTTCTTGTTACAGTGGACAGTAATAGACCGTGAATTGACATAAAGTTTCTATTTGTGTTAATTAAGAAGAATTGCAGACCTCAGTGTCACAGTTAAGAAGGAGGGCTCACTTGTGTTTCATCTCCACTCATTTGTAAAATGAAATATTTAGCTCTAATAGCAGCTAAGTAAATAAAAATATCTGCATGGTTCTAGAGTCTTCAAAAAAATTTTTTTAAAAAAAATTAAAACTGACACTGACCTTTCCAGAAGATGGGAAGTATGCATGTGGCAAGAGGCTAATTTACCTTTCTATTTCCCAAATTCAGCATGTCCCAAAATACCATACAGCAAGGAGACAGGCCCTTCTTTCTACTTTGCCAGTGAGTTGGGTTTTTTGTACTAATTTTGATTGTACAGAAAAGCACTTTCTAAAGAACCACATGCTAAAGGAATGGGACGTGTTGAGGGAACAAGTTTCCTTGCACCAAACCAGGATGTGGAAAACGCAGGAAGGTTCCTTTCAGTGGGCAGGGAATGGAGCTTTGGAACAGATTTATATGATCACAGCAAGCTGAGTTGTCAATTCTTCAAAAATTTATTTTGGATATGGAATAATCTCTGGCTTCACTACCCAGTCTTTTCACCTGCAGCCAGAAGTGGGCTCTAAGAAATCCTTCCCTGTGAGGGTGGTGAGGCCCTGGCACAGGGTGCCCAAAGAAGCTGTGGCTGCCCCATCCCTGGCAGTGTCCAAGGCCAGGCTGGACGGGGCTTGGAGCAACCTGGGATAGTGGAAGGTGTCCCTGGCCATGGCAGGGGGTGGAACAAGATGATCTTGAAGGTCCCTTCCCACCCAAACCACTCCGAGATTCTGTAGCCTCTCCTTTAACCTGTGGGAGCTGCCTTGCTCCCTTTCATGAGCCAAACAGGATTTTTACTCCTGACAAGTTACCAGCTTCCTAAAAGGAGAAGTAACTTGGACCTCATCCCTCTAAAAAGCTGTGGCTCAAATTTTGAGCCCCTGGGAGGAAATATATGGAGTTGCAGCTGAGGTGGAAGAAGTTTTCTGTAGAGCTGCCACTGAAGGAGTGCTGGGAATAATTTGTAGTCATGATTGTATGACAGGGATGAGGTGAGGGCTCTTTGGCAGGTGAACTTTATCACTTCCATTCCCTGGCTCAGGTGGGGCTGTGCTGGTGACCAGCATCACTGGAGGGACTGGGAGAGGGGCTGGTGCTCTCTGGACACAACAGCCTGATCCAGCTCATCCACACTTACCAGGAAAGGCAGGGAACTGCAGAATGCTGCCTTGTCTGCTGGGGTTCAGCAGCTGCTTTGAGGAAGCTGAGGTTTGAGGGGGGTGCTTGCAGGATGAACTCTCACCCAGGACATGGCAGAGGAGGAGTTGCAGTTTCAGGGTGTTTCTGTTCTTGCTCCTGTCCTGCCGTGGCACTTGTTGCTGTGTCTGTCTGTAAGTCCATGCAGCCCATGCTAGGCACTCTCTTGGTTTTGTTGTTGTGGTTTGGTTTTTTTTTTGTTTTTTTTTTTTTGCATTAGCTCATGCAAGAGGGATGTGAGAAAAAAACACTTGTTCTCCAAAAATCTCCTCTGGAACAGATTTCCTGTGTTTCTTGTGCCACATTGGTTCTGCCTAAGCAGGGGCTGTAGGCTGCTGACCTGTGCTGTGTTCATGCCTCTTGGTTTGGTGCACTGAAATCACTTCAATAACCTCGTTCCTTTCTTGGATTATCTTTGAAGTGAAGTCCACTCTGCCTGTGTAAAATGACTTCTTGAAATGTTTGTGTGATGAAAGAAACATTTGCTATTTCTTTGCTTCCTACCATTCAGGTCTTTTAAATGTAGTTATCCTCACCATCTTACTGGCTCTGGCAATAGTTTTGAAGTTTGTTCACTGGTCAGTTCTTGAAAATAGGTTCTTCAATGCATCTTGGGACCATGACCAACGCTGACCACCATTGGCACCATTGAAATTCCGGGGAAAAGACAAAATTACAAAATGACACGATGTGGTTTCACATATCCCCTTGTAGCTGGGAGTTCTGCTTGATTTCTGCTGCTCTGACCTCTTTTGATTTCAGCTCCTTCTGTGGGTTCTGTGGCTGACTACTTCTTGTTTGCTCTCAGAGATGGGGTGCAGTTCTTAGAGTTGAATTCAGTAATTCAATCCCTGTGATTTTTTTTTTCCCATTCCGTGACTGAGTCGCTTCCCTCCCAACATGTCCCTGCCAGGTCAGTGCAGTGAAATATCTCACACTAGACCCAGTTTGATCAGAAAGATGCAGAAGTGAAGCAGGGCAGCCCAGGCCGAGGAATTTAGGGCATAAAAGGTGAGAAACCCAGTGGATTTGTGCTGGAATGAGCTGAGGTGACTTGCAGCAAGATGTGTCCTTTCCTAGAGATTTCCTGGCACATTCTCAGATAATAGGTGGCCATTTGGAAAATCTCCAAAATACTGACAATTGGGGGAAAATGTTGGATAATGGGTCTTCTTCTTTTTTTTTTTTTTCCCACCTCCTGTCTTGTCTTATTTGCTGTTCATTTGTCTAGTGAGCTGTTTTGATGACCAGGCAAAAATTCGTTTAAAAAAATCCCAGGGAAAGTGTTTTAGTTCTGGCTGAGCAGGTGAATTTTTCATGACTTTTACAAGACTCCTTTGACAGCCCTGCTGTTCTCAGAGGTTGCATTGGCTTGGCAGGAATTACTTGCACTAACTAAACATGAAAAATCATTTACACTGCTGGAGTTGGAGTCTGAACTCTGGTTTTGAACTGGGAATGCATTTCAGACCTGCTGAGTCGTTCTTGGTTTGTGTGCAGGGACTGGCCAGGGTTTAGAGAAGTGCCCAGATCACGTTTTTCGAAAGGCACTTTTAACATCACTATTAAAATATAATTTGCAGCAGCATCTGAAGTGGTTTTAAGCTCTACAAATTTGGTCATTAGGGTGATCTGCTAAAGACAAAATGAAGGAGAGGAGAAACTAGAGAAATAAATATTCTTTGGTATAAAAAATCCAGTGCTTCAAATCCAGAGCTATGGATAAAATATTAAGTGGTTTTGGAAGAGCTGCCACTATGACAAAAACCTGATCCTCCCCCTGGTTTATATCTATTCTTTAGGGTGCTATTCCTTGGTTTAACTGCTGTCTTAAGAGAGAAATTCCTTATTGTGAAGTTTTATTGTAGAAATACCAGCTTCAGAACAACTGAGTTTATGATTCTCTTGGCCATAAAGAACCAAAAGATGAATTGTACAAATGGTTTAAGGGAGTCCCACATTATTTTGGGGACTCTTAACAAGTGATGTGGGAAGCCTTGAGTATATTACAACTTGCAATTAAATTTCATATACATTTTAAAGCCTCTTGAATGGAGTTGGAGTTAATTTGTAGTCAGGCTTGCCAGCTCTGTGGCTGAGACACTGGGAGGATTGCTGGTCTAACATGCCCTTTGACAAGCAAGTAATCCCTCCTTCCATTTATGTCTATTACTTTTGCAAAGATAATAATTTCTGGCCTTCTTCAGAGTGTGTGTAATAATGAGGTTGAGAAATTTTCCTCTTGTAGAAAGCCATAAACTTGGTACTGTAAAAATGATCAGTGTTGCCATTGATAATTTTGGTGTTGTCAGAGATGTCTGAAAGTCAAGCAGGAGCATGGTAGGGATGCTGCTGCAAAATACATTTTAGTAGTGATACCAAAAAAATCCCCAAAAATACTTGGATTTAAAGCTAACAAAATGCTGTGGCAGAAGATCTTGCTGGTTTTGACAGTGTGCTTAGAAAATATTGAGGTGTTTTTGAAACCCCTCTCAATCAGGAGGTCTCAAGAGTGTACAACTGTGCTTGCACACGTGGATAAGAACATTAGGATCAACTCAAGGCTGCAGAAATTTAGTTCATCTGCATTAATAGCCTGAAACTTCTCATCACTGCAAGGCTGTTTGCTCAGTGAAGATTTAATAGAGCTTGCCAGGGATTAAGTTAAATGTGGCAGGCAGTTATTTTCCAAAGGAGGAACCTGCAGAGGGGAGAAAAACCTCAATAAGGCAAAAATATCCTGGCTTTCTGTATTCTGGTGAGCTGGAACGTGTTAGAACTTGAATTTGTAACGTTTAAAGCAAACCAGACTGGAGGAAAACTGCAGTGGCCATCAAGTTCTCATATAATACCAACCCCATTAAAAAAAATATATATAACCTGGTAGATACTCATCAGTAATTAACTCCAGAACAACCAAAAGGCACCAAAACAAATAAGGAGCAGTCAAAGGAAATATTGAGGAGCAGGTTGATAGTTTTCTTTGGCTGTTTGCTTTTTTAGCCCTTTGTCAGCAAAACTCTCCTTGGTCTTTCAGGCTGTGACATCAGAGAGATCAACACGTGTTGTCACACACAGAAGTAGCTGCAGACACAGTCTGGCTGTTGCACAAGACCTAAAAGAAATAGGGGAAATACTCTCATTTTTAGGGTCCTGCTTTCCCATTGCATGCTTTGGGTTGAAAGGAAGATTTGTTGTCATTGTGGCTTTTCATACTTGCTTAGACTCCCTCAAAAGTTCCAAAAAAAAATAGGATTTAGTGTGGCCCATTTGAAGCAGGACAGAGCAGGATCCAAGAAGGAACTTGGTGTTTGTTGTTGGAGACTGGCATGGCTGTAGCAACAGATGTGGCTTCACTGGGGTGAAAGTTTTCTGTCGTTCAGTTTCTTCCTTTTTGGGAATTTTGTACCTTATTCGCTGCTGTTTCAAGGAATGAAGAATTCCGTGGCAGTGTTGGGGAGCTCACAGGATGGTGGTGATCCAGAACAGATTGGCCTCCAGGGAAGAGGCAAAATGGGTTATTTTAGCACAAGAAAGTGGCTTCAGCAAAAATTTAATGCTCGAGCAGCCTCAGTTTTCTCAGCTGTGATGTGTTTATTTACTCTGAAGCACATGGGCAGAGTTTGTGCTTCCCTCTGACTGTTCTGTGAGCAATTTCCAGAAGAGTAGCATGGTGAGGTTAGCCAGGTATAAGGCCAAAGAATTTTTTTTGGATGGTGGAAATAAAAATGGCTCGTAACACCTTTGAAAAGTCTATCTCAGGAAATCCTAAATTGTATGAAAATTACAAATTTGATCTTTGAAACTGGTCTGTTTGACAAAACAAAAGATGAAATACTGCTTTACTCTATGTAGTATCTGTTACACTGTCAAGTTAGGGAGGATGAACTGTCTAATTATGGTTGTTTATAGACTTCCCTGCCAAACCAAACTACACAAAAGCAAGGTAAGATCATCAGCTATTTGCAAGATAAATATATATATATATGTTTTTTAGAAGGGGGAGGGAATATATTTACAGACTGAGTTGTAGTGAAATCTTCAAGTGCAGATGATGATGACATTATGACGGAGGCACATGTCCTGTACCTGGTGTTAAATATTCCTCTTTTTCATCCTAGTTTCCACTGGCTCACTTGCTCAGCAGTATGCCCACCCTAATGCTACCCTGCATCCGCATCCTCCTCATCCTCAGCCTTCTGCCACCCCAACTGGCCAGCAGCAAAGCCAACATGCTGGAAGCCACCCTGCTCCAAGCCCCGTGCAGGTAACACAACCCAGGGCCTGCAAATAGTGTTGAATTGTGTTTAAGGGATTGCAGCTGACTGGTGCTTGATGTTGATGTGTTGATTTCTGTGAGAGGAAAAAGGGGTGGCATGGAGCAGAGTCCAACTGCTCTGTTTCTCCCTGTTCACAGGGGATGGGGGATGTTGCAGTTTAATGGTTAAGGAAGGATCATGATTGTGTCAGTGCTTTCATATGAGTGAAGTGGAAATAGCAGATAAATGCTGAGAAGTGTTTGATTGGATTTCCTGGAAGCAGCTGAAAACAAAGCAGTCTTTGGAATAGTGCTGCATTCCTTAATTCCCTCCTGGGAATAACTCTGGCTGCAGCTGTGAGGCACTCCCAGCTCCAGGTTCTCCATGGTTTTACCTGGCAGTCTGTGTTCTGTTTGCCAGCAGAAGCTGAGCCTGGTGGGGTTGTAAAGAGTTACCCCACAAGCACAGGTGATCCTTAGATTGACAGATTCAGAACTGAGAGCACTTTCCCCTCCTTTCTCCTTAACAGGACGGATGCAATTCCTGAGCCCTAACCTGAATGATCTCTGTGTTTTCTTGCAGCACCACCAGCACCAGGCTGCCCAGGCCCTGCACTTGGCCAACCCCCAGCAGCAGTCGGCGATTTACCACGCAGGTCTAGCTCCAACCCCTCCTTCCATGACGCCAGGCTCCAACACGCAGTCTCCACAAAACAATTTTCCTACAGCACAACAAACAGTCTTCACCATTCATCCCTCCCATGTTCAACCTGCATATACCAATCCGCCACACATGGCCCATGTCCCCCAGGTAAACACAGTTTAACAACCTTCAAGACTAAATGTCTTAAATGCCACAAAAAAGTTAGGACAGTCGGGCCTGCTGAAGTGATTGCCAATCTGTCACCTCTCAGCACAGACTTACCTGTTGTTGTTATTTAGGTTTCTGTCTGTACATTGCCTTTATTTAGAATTTGACAAGGTGTATTTGGACCTCAGCTTCCAACACCTAGTGCATCTGCAACTGTAGTTTAATGAAGACATCTTAAGCTGGCACTGCTACTGAAAATAAATTGAGCTCTCTTCCCAGTTCCTGGCTCCCATCCTTGTCCCTGCCCCACCACTCTGCTCACAGAACTGCTTGGCCGTGGAGCAGACCAGGCTGGGGACATGATTCAGCTGAAATGTGCCTCCCCTACCCCCCTTTTAGGCTATTTCTTGGTCAAATGGGTTCCCTGCTCAGTCAGGTGCCTGATCCCAGGAAGAGCTGGCATACAGAAAGGTTGGAGGTGGGAGCTGAGTGCAGAAAGGCTGAATTGCTGCTTTAGGTGGCAGTTTCAGGCTCTGCATCGTAGACAAATTTTATATAAATACATCCAGAAAAGGACATGACAGGTTTTCCAGGGAGTAGCAAGGCAGTGCAGGGAGAGAGGAGAGAGTTAAGGTGACTGCAGGGCAATCCTTGCAGAAAGAAGCCTCTGTGTGTGTGGTGAGTGTGTGGTGTGTGTGTGTGGTTCTAAATGAACTGCTTGTGCTGAAGATCCCCAAAGATTGTTGGGCAACCTAAAACAACAGTCATTTGCTTCAGAATCAGAAACCCACTTCTCTTAACTGCTCTCTTATGGTCAGCTCCCTGAGAAAAGGGATTTGGGGGAGGGAAGCACATGATAGATTAATCAAGAGCTCCGTGTAAAGCAGTGTGACAGAGATTTTCTGATGTTTACCAAATCTCCTGGATTTAGTGTCCTTTGTCAAGGAATGGGCAGTTCAATCAGTAATTTGCCCACACAATTTCTTCTTCAGACCAAGAACTTGGTGTCTGGCTTCTGCCTTCTCTTACAGGTTAATAGTAGTTTTGGGATAAGGTGACTAACTGTGATTAGGGATGTTAATCTGACAGGTGTCCAGTCCCTTGCAGAATTCTGATAAAAATCTTTGCTTTGGTCCCTGGGACAGTCAGTTAAGCCAATAAATCAGTAGTTCTTTAGGAATCATTTTACTGATGTTGAGTTTTTAGCTTTTTGATTCTCTTAGGCTTTTGATTTCTCTGCTTTTTTGGGGGAAGGATAAGGGTAGGATGGCCAAAGCTGATAATTGCTGTGGCATCTTGGCACATCCTCCCCTTCTCTGGTTTCTGCCAGAAACAAGACTCCTGCTCTGCTCTGGTGTGAAGGCACTGCTGTGAATGCCTGGGTTGTGTTTAGAGCTTCTCAGAGGGGTCTTGGCTTAGTGGCACGTCCAGTGTTGCCATTTGAAACACGAAACATTTGCTTGAAGGCCATGAAAGGGTAAAGCTGTGCCTGAATTGTGCCCTGGCCTGGCCAGGGATGCAGGATGTGACCATTGCCTTCCTTTCTGTGTGCCAAGCAAACCAAATTAAACAAATCAGATGCAACTTTGAGTCAGAACTGACTGCTCAGGCAGGATTTTTAGCAATCACAGGCAAAGCCTGCCTTGCCCTTGATTTTAACTTGTGCAGTCTCGTCTGCAATTTTTTTAGAATGAAAGCTGCAATTTGTGATATTTACACCAAACTAATTGACTTTCCCAATGAAGTAGTTCCCTCAAAAATCTCTAGTGAAGGCATAACTACAGTTCTGCCAGAAATTTTAAATGCATGTGATTATTCCATCGTGGGGAAACTAATCACTGGATTTAATAGGTTTTTAGCAGCCTCATTCCCAGCTTCTAAACACAATTCTGAAATACCACGTAGTAAGAATTTCAGTTAGGCCAACACAGGGGATCAATCCAATTTCCCTTCAGGTTATCAGATGAATCCTGAGCTGGTAGATAATCTCACTTGAGAACCAGTACTTTAAAATTCATTACAGAGTGCTGTCAGCTGCCAATTTGCAAAATGTTTGAGCCACAGCAGAAAAATTTTATCCACTGTATGTATTGACTCCAGCTGCTCTATGAATAGCTGCTTTACAATGATGGCTTCTACAATAGCATGTTTTGTCAAAGTCAACGTGGAGCCAGTCCTGGGAGATATTTCTGTTCCACAACCTGATCTCCTAAACCTTTTTTTAGAGCAAGAGTGAGATTTGAATTGCAGTTCCTGCCTTTAAAGGCTTCTGGGGTGCTACTAACATGTGCAAGTCTGATCAAAGAGTTTGGGGAATGTCTGTGATGAGTCAAGTAACCCTTTTTGTCTTTAAGAAATAAAATTCTAGCCACTACCTGCTATCTGTCTTTACTGGCATGGGAGACTTGTGAGGCTGCAGTTCTGGGATATGGTAGAAGGACAAAGCAAACCTTAGGTACAAATGATGGGGTTTTGGGGCTTTTTTATTTTTCCCAGGAGAAATCCACTGAGAGCTCCGAGTTCCTTTGTGCTTTTAAGAAATTAATGTTTGCTAGCTTTTTAAATAAAACAAATTGCTGACTTATAGAGACATGAACTGCTCTGAGCTAAAGAACCCCCCCAGGTTCCTGAACTTGTTTGCCAGAGGTGATCAGCCATGGGAAGGATTAATCCCCTTTTCCACTGAGACTTAGCCCTGATTGCTCAGATTACACAAGAATTGCGATGAGCTGAACTGGAAGCAGAACAAAGCTGCCCCGAGAGTGTGAAGGGATGAAATCACTCATGTCAGGAGGACTTGGCTGAGCACTGTGTGGGCACAGGTCACTGGAGAGGACAGGGAGGTTCCCAGGGCAGGGAGCCAGGAGAGAACGTGGGGTTGTGCAAGGAGAGAGCTGGGGAAGGGATGCCAGACTCCCAGTGCCTGTGAAGTTCCTATGTGTACCCTCTAGGAAGTGCTTTGAAGTAGGTGACTTAACAGAAATGTTTTGAAGATTTGTTGCTGAATTGTTATTTTTTTTTAATACCCCCCTGTTTAATGCTGGCAAAATGGCTAAAATGGAGAACGCAACTCAGTGCCAGCAGTAAGGACTCGAGCCCTTTTTTAATTATTATTTTTCCTTTTTGTTGTTATTCTTTTTTTTTTTTTTTTTTTTTTTTTTTTTTTTACAACCCCTAACCTCATCAACAAAAAAAA
>VXBB01006126.1:168-18441 GCA_013399915.1 Illadopsis cleaveri
TTTTTTGTGAGCCCACTTTTCATTAATTGCCACATTTCCTGAGAGCAAGAAATAACGTTCTGCCTCTCTGAGCCTCGGCTGCAGCAGCCCCTGGTGTGAGAGGCCAGGATCTTACACACACTCCAAAGGCAGGAACTTGCAGCCCTCCTGCACCTCTGCAGGCTCTGGCCCAGGGCAGGTGGGTCCTGCAGACGGCAGCTGCACATTCAGACAGGCCCAGCTTCACCCAACAGAGCCCCTCTGGGAGGTTAAACTCCTGCTGGGAGTTCTGCCCCTTCCCTGCTTCCAAAACAAGACTTTCCCCCCCTCTATTTAACTTCAGATTTCCTTTAATCTTAAAGCTTTTCAGGTTTTGGAAACAATGTGGTGTAAGAAAACCCTAAAAGCTGGATGTGTTGAAGATCAAAGCCCTTCGAAAAGCTAATCTACCTAAAATCTCTAATAACTTTGGAAAGGCTATGTACTCTTTTAAAATTTTACAGTCACAGTCTGCTGGGGGGAAAAAAAAAAAGCTTGCTCAGAGTTCAGCCCCACAGCATGCAATACACCAGTCCCAAACCAGTCCCAGAGATCCCTTCACACAGCTCAAATGTGACACCTCAGCTGTGTTAAAGCTGGAGATCTCATTTCCAGATCCCTGGCAATAGAGCTGATCTGCCAGCACGCCTTGGATGATGTTGTGTAACAACAAAACCTGTTTGGCCCAGGAAAGTCTGAAGAGATTTAATAAATTGTGAAAGGAAGGCAAGAAGGAAAACAAAAACAGGGGTGAAGAGAGGCTCAAAAGGAACCCATGACACTCAAAATAACTTCTTTCCCTATACCAGCTTCCTTCCAGCTTATCTGGGAATTGTATTTCTGTGCAGGAAAGTGAGTGTCAGATGAAAACTACTGTCATATCCAATGCTATATCCAAACTATGAACTGTCCCAAGCATCCAGGTCAGCATTCTCAGCCTTTTCCAACTCACAGCCTCAATTCTTAACAGTAGCATGAGCTCCATCTGCATTTCCAGCAGAAGCCTCTTCCCAGCCACACAGCTCCTCTTAGTTACATGGCGTGGATCTCTGGCAAGTGACTTCAGAGACAGAAATCAGACTTAAAAATGCTGCTCCACACAGTGTGACTTATGCAGAGAAGTAAGTATTTGTATAAGGAACACACTGCAATCACAATGCTTTGCACATTTATGTAATTCCCATCATGTACATCCAGAATGCCCTTAATAAATGTCATTGCACATGTATTAAGGACATTTAATGGCTTGAAAAATCTCAGATAATCCAGCTTACTCAAAAATTTTGCTGGCTAACTGAAGGGAAAGTTGTCTCAAGAAAAACCAGGAGCAGAGGTAAATAGCTGAGGAGCACAGCAGCCCTGAAGTCCAGCCAAGTGCCAAATTACAAAGTAACTCGAGTTTCAAACTGGCAGTGCAGCATTCAGAAATTTAGAATTTTCCCCAGTATCTAGCAATGTTGTGCTGTGGCAAGACTAAATCTTAAACAGACAACCACATACATGGTGCTGCCTGCTACGTGCCAGCAGCTACTCAAGTTTAGTGTCTGAGAAAGTCTGAGAGCCAGAATAATCCTATTTATTTCTGAGAGATCAAACAGGATTTGCAAAAGGGTAACATATCCACAGATTAGTGAAATGTTCTCAGTTTAAATGTGGTCACTTTGCAATCATGTGCAGTAAGTATTTTCATCTGTAGATTTAAAGGAAGTTTTTGACCATGAGAGACATGAGAAGTGGAAAATACACATTCATATATATGGATATATGTGAGAAAAACCTCGAGTGGTATTCATAAAACACCAATCCCTCCTTATCTACCCCCTCATGCATTTTGACTCACTCATACAGGAAGGTTCTTCTGCTATGAGCAAAGGGAACACACCAACAGCTCACAGCATCTCCTTAGCACAGAATCAACATTCTCTGCTAATTGACTTTTCTAAACAAGGTTTTCTTTGGGAGAAGGAACTTCAGGACACCATCAAAGCAGCAGTTGTTTAGAAAGACAGAGTCCAAGCTGGTATTATCTACATTTAATTCAAAATGGATCCAAAATGATGCCCAGATGCAAGTGCCCCACAGGCAGCAGAGCCATGGAGGGGAGCACTCTCCCCATCTGCAGAGGGGCTGATCTCTGGAGAGAGCCACAGACACGAGGAAATGGGGGAACCTGTGTCAGGGAAGCTCAGCTTGGACTTTAGGAAAATGTTCTTCACCCAGAGGGTGGCTGGGCATGGGAACTGGCTCCCCAGGGAGGTGGTCACAGCACCAAGCCTGACAGAGCTCAAAAAGTGTTTGAATGCTCCTGGTCCTATGGTTTAGTTTTAAGCAGCTCTGTGAGGAGCAGCGAGTTGGGCTCACCAATCCATTTGCTTCCTTCCAGCCTGAGATACCCTGTGATTCCACGTGCCCAACCACACCTGCAGCTACAGCAGCTCCCTGTTCTCAAGAGCTCCCCAGAGCTCACTGCCCACAAGGGTCTTAACAAGGGCTTAGGGGTGAAACTTCCCTGTCTTTGCATTAATTCTTTGTGAACTGACACTACTGTGAGAACAGCAGTATCAATCACTCAGCTTACAACAGAAAATCCTTCAGCCAACTCTGAACCCACTGCTTCCAAAGGAAAATGCAGCCCCCTGGATTAAACACAGCTCAGTTTACAGCAGCAAACCCCTGGTGAGCTGAAGGGCAGCAAGGAACCCTTCTGAAGGAGCTCTCTACAGCACCCTTGTTCTAAAAGCAAAGCCCAGCCGTTTGCAAGTGGAGATCCTGAGAAAACATTACCTAACCAGTCACAGCAGACACAAACCTAATTATCAACCAGACAAGCACCATAAATAACTTAAATAGATGCACAGATGTTACCTCTGTGATAAGAACAGGGGCAGTTCTGCAGCTCATTCAGTCACTACAAGACAACTCCTGAATATTCATTCCCCTGCCCCATATTCTTTTCATCCCACTAGAATGAAGGATATTTAAAATCAGATGTGGCTGTTTCAATACCCATCAAACATGGGTATTAAAATTTTATTCACAGCAACATCCTATCCAGTGTGTCTGGAGTAAGGGCAGCCAGATCAAATCAGCTGGCTGTCAAGATAAAAGTCAATATATTCCCTATGTATTCCCACTATCCATGACTGCAAGAGAAGGAAGTGCCCTTGGGTTTATCTGAAGATGTAATTCCATAATGGAATACTTTGGCTCAGTGGGTAGCAATGCCTTCAGGGTGCTGTGCTCAGCTGGGCTGTTCTGCCCTGACCTGAAGGCTACACAAACTTCCAGAACACCCCAGTGCCAGGGCTCACTCCCTGTGACATTCCCTGGGCTCTGGCAGCCCCTACTCAAACCTGCCCTGAGGCAGCTGTGCTGCTCTTCCTGGCTTGTTTGGCAAATTTTTGGAAAGGTTTCAGTCCAGACCTGCAATGAACACAGACAGTGACCAGGAACATCCTGTAATTGCACGGTGCACTGAGTGCTGAAATAAAGACCATTTTGTCCTGATAACTTCAGAGAACATCTAGTAATAAATTCCTGAACTTTCCACTGGAGGTACTTGTCTTTCTTCCCAAGAAAGCTTCATTTGCTCATCCTGCTTAGGAAGGAGAAAACTTATTTCCTCAGGGAATCTGCCCCTCCTCCTACCTGAGTAGGAGTATTTTGCTTTCACAGCAGTGCCCACAGGCAGTGAGAGGTCAGGGCTGAGCTCTCTTGACACCGTGCAAACGCACCTGAATCTTTTACCAACCTACCATGAGTACTCAGCAGGCACTAGAACAGGCTTTATGCACCCTCATTCCATCAACAGACACACTGGGAGGCTGGGAACAGGGAGAGCAAAAATTGTCTTCGAGTTAAGTAAAACCATATATTAAACACACAGCTAAAAAAATACTGGGGATAAGGCTAAGTTCATTCAAGTGACTTTAATTACAAGATGATTGCTAAACCAATTTAAGCTGAGAAAACACTTTCTAAAAGTCCACATTTAAATAAGACTTTAAAAGAGCAATTTACAAAAGATGACAGTGTAAAAAATTACTTCTTTTCATCTTTGTAATCCACAAAAAGCCTCATTTTTGGAAGCTAAAGTGGACCACTTGCTAAGTAAAGGCTTAGTCAGCATCAAACTTATGGAAGTGATTAAAACATTGTCACTCTTAGGAGAGTAGTAAAAATAAAAATAGCCAATTTTCCATTGAACTGATATAAAAGTAAACACATTAGCAGTGAAATGGTGCTGTGTTTCCATATGCCAAATTTGTTGTTTTAAGAGGTATCTGGGAGGCTTTTATGTCAAAGTACAGCATGTTACATCCATATAGAATGAGTCCCTTCCTAAACAGCTGGCTTCTTCCTGAGAAAGTTACCAATGGAGAGCAGGTAACCTCGTGTAGGGAACCAGTCTCCCAGCAAAGGTCTAAACTAAGAGGATTACAGGGTCAAAATTCCAGCAGCTGGAGGACTTTATCTGCACATTAAAGGGGCACAGAAACTCTTAGATAACTATTTAAGAAAAAAAAGTTTCTCAGGCACTCAAGATGTCCAAGCTGAAATTTTTCACTTTTTCTTACTGCAGTCAGCTGCTCAGTAGAATATATTAGCACATGCAGAGCTCTTTGCTCTGCAGCCAGAACACTCCTGTGCCTTCCAGACAGGAGAAGTGGAAGTAGAGCACTGTGGCAAACAACTATCCTAGTTAAAGATGACAAAAACAAGATGTCCAGGTGGAAAGCTCTAACTCAAAGAGCCAGGGAATGTCATATGCAAAATGCTCACTGTGAGGCACTTTCTCACTTCTGTTTCAGGAAAAAGCCAAATTCAGTATGGCAGAAGAGAGATGGGGACCAGTCCCTCTTCACTAACTACCAGCTACTTTATTTCAGCTTATGTAACACAAATCCACATCATAAACTTTGCACAGCATCACTCAGTGGTTTTGTTTACAGGGAGTTCAGCTACTTCTGCTTTCTCAATTTCAAGTCACATTCAGGCTCTGCAGGACTGTGTGAGGAAAAAAAAGGATTGTGTCAGCCAAAAAAGCAGCACAGATAACATATGAATGCTCTCTCACCAGTGAGAGAAATTGCACATGGGTATTTCATCTCTGAAAGAAAAGAGTGGAAAAGTTCAGTTCTTTTACTGCTTTACAGCTGGTATTGCGTCAAAAAAGGTGTTAACAAAAGTGTAAATGCAGAGATGGTTCTGTCGAGAATATTCTCCTCCAGCGATGTCCCAGCTGAACAAAACCATTTACAAAACCTACCAGAAACAAGAGGAAATGGCACCATAAGAATTACATGAGATTGAGACACTACTGTCATGTTGCATTTTTTGCCCTGTGATTCATTTCACCTTTTAAAGGAGACTTTCAGCTCTGCTTGCAGAAATGTCAGTTTTGTTGGAATAAGTGCTTTTACTCTGACATTTACATCACTAGCACATGACTATTATTATTGTTGTTGTTATTATTATTATTACTGCTCAGGCAAGATGCAGATACTCATTCTGGTCCTCAATGCATGAAAAATAAATGTCTTCTGTGATCAGTTAACTGTGAAGTTCATGCAGTTGAAATGATTTACTCAAACATGGCAAGAAGTATTTTTAGTCAGCAAATTATACCAGCACAGTAATGTACTGTCCAGAAAACAGGAAATAAGGAATATCTAGGGAAGATACAGAGTTGTACTGTACCACTTATGTTCTTAACAAGCTCTATCATCATACCCTTGTCAGGGTAACTTCTCATTTATGCATTCCACAGAGATTAGCATGGCTTCTCCTAATGAACTCACCAAGTTACTGACCAATTCACTTGGTAACCAGCTACTACAGTTCCCAAAACTCAAATACACTGTGCAAGGTAAAAATCAGCACTGTGATGATCCCTGCTGCAACACTTGCTGCAATGAGACAAAACTCTTAGAGTTAAAGGAAGTCAGAAAAACTTTATTCACACCAGAAACGCAGACTTAGGAATTTTCCTTTATCAAAATAAGCCCCTTATGGTTACTTACATCTGTGCTCTAACAGAACTGTACAATATATATAAACATATATATAGAAAAAACAACAACAAAAAAAATCAACTGCTGCGCTTCCTTAATCATCATCTTCTTCCTCTTCATCACTGATCACGTATTTCTTAGGCTTCTTACTTGCTTTGTCATCATCATCTGCTTTTCTCTTTCCAGAAGGTTCACCTTCCTAAAGGCAAAAAAAGGACAAAAATAAACCACCATATTTCCAGCTAAAATAGAAAAAAAACCACAGAACAAAAAGACCTCAAAGTCTTTCTTGTCAGAAAAGCAAAATTACTAGTTCTAGTTTTTCCATGCTACTGTGAGGCAAGGCTGGTTCCACAGGGCTGGTTCTGTGCCAGTCCTTACCCTCAGCACTGAGTGGCTGCTCCCAGTGTCACAGCCCAGCCCAGGAGGCTCCAGGAAGCTGCAGCTCTGTCCCCTTGCTGGCCCTGCATCCACACTTGCTCTGCCTGAGCATGGCATGCACAGAGTCTCTGCATTATCTGCATTTGCAGCACATGCAGGGGCACCCTCAGCAGGGCTCGTCAGCATGGACATCTCCTCGAATTTGCAGCAAATTTTCCAGCATACAGACACATTCCCTTCAGGCAGCCCCTGCAGCTTTGCTAAGTTTTCCAACTAAGGAAAGGAAGAAATTCAGGAAGTGGGCAGGCATTTTGTCCATTAGGAAGACAAAACTGAACTAACCACTCTCTGGCATAAAGAAAAAAAAATAGGAGGAATCACTGGGACTCAGAATCAACACCAGTTTACAGTCCAAGAAATGTAACAGTTTATGAGGCTTCAAAGTGCTGGTTAAAGGAACTCAAATCACTGAGTTAATTACCTGCTTACAAGCAGTACCATAAAGAGTTTTATAGGGTTGATGTTCAGTTTTTAGTTCATGGAGTAAACAGGTTGATTTTTGCTCCATGTACATTTCCACCAGTTCAGTTTGAATCATCCTTCCAAACAACATCTTAAATCACAAGTTGCTCATGCAAAACTCATCAGTTGTGACATGATGAACAAGTGGTAACTCAACTGTTGTTGAAAATGAAGAGTATCTTTAAAAATACTCTCAGGTCTAAGTAGCCTCATTCCTTTTTCCATTTGTTGGTTTTGGAAGTGTGAGTTTGTTTTTTTATTTTACTTTCTTTTTAAAGCAACTTGCTTGGATTTTAAGGAGGAAAGATTGAGTTCTAGAACTTAGTAGTTTCAGAACTCTAAGGAATAATTATTTATCCAAAAGCATTTGATTGCATATTAAGTAAATGCCAAGAGAATTGCAGTTACAAAGGAATTTTAAGCATGGAAAACAGAAATTAAAAGGGGTGGGAATCTCAGTGATAGCTTCTTCCTCAGAACAAACATTTTCTTGTAATCTAGCTGGGCTATTGTTCACTGAGTCATCTTCCTGTTCAGCAGAATATCCCCATTAACTGCAGCAACAGTGCAACTACTTGCAGTGTGGTGATAAAGTGCGTTATTAATAACAGACTGACATTTGAGTAACGGTAACAAATTGTTATCAGCACCAAGATTTGTGCTGTGCTGTTGACTGCCAGCAGGTGAAAGTGAGTGTACAAGGAAGGCAGAGTTCCTCATGTGGGTATGCACTGAACACTCCCCCTGTGGGGACTGAGCACAACAACTCTGGGATGTTCTGTGACACTGCAGCACCACTCCCAGGCCCCAGAGGAGCATTACCTTCCAGTCATTCTTTAAAATGGAGGCTGCTGCTCCTCAAGCAGCAGAGAAATGCTGATTAGACCTTTCCTTCTGAGAGAATGGAACTGCCAAGTCCTCACATTGCTCTATCATGAACTGACACATCTAGTAAGATGCTTAAAAATAAACAATTCAATTTCTACTAACAAACACAAAAATTACAGTTTTGTCTACACGAGTCACTGTGGCTGTTACATTTTCTGAAGTATTAAATTTTCCTGATGGATAATAAAAAGCCAGAATCTATGTCTTCAGAAGACAAAATTAATTTTTACTTCCACTTCACATTACAATGCCTGTTAGTGCAAATAATTCAGCTGACTCTGTGGGAGCACTAAGAACCTGCATTCAGCACACAGAAAACACCCAAGGGGCTGGGAAGTGAGGCCTCCCAGGGACTTTACAGGAAACACAGCACAGAAATGAAAATGAGAGCAGCTTACTCCTTGTGTAACACTGCAGTGCTGTATCAGCAGTGACAGGACTTGAACCAAACCTCAAATGCAATGTTCACAAAGACACATTTAATAATACCCAGCAGTCATAAATCACAAACCAATAAAACACCATTTTGGATTAGCAAATAGCACTACTGCTGCAGCAAACAGCTAATCTGATCAGGGGCCAATGTTTCACATGATACTGTGGTGATGGAAAATGTACATTTAGCAATGGACAATAAGTCCTTCTAACTCAGTTTTTTAACCCTTCTATTTAAAAAGAGCAGAAATACCATGTGAAAATGCTTCCACTATTTCCATAATAAACAGGAGAGGACCACATTTCTTAGATAACACTGCACTGGGATTCTAATATTAGGTCTTCTTATTCCTTGCATAATTTTGGTAAAGTCATTTTACATAACTCTGCATAAATTTTTCCATCTTTAAATCAGCAATAACAATAGTGTCCTCCTTTGGGAATCACTCAGGTCTGTGAACTAATGCAGTGCATAAGAAATTGGTGATTAATTACCATGGAAAGCATGCCAAGTCAAATAACACATTCATCAGGGTGTAAATGAAACCACAGAAGTCCCAAGTTTAAACACTAGATTTAGTGCAGGAAATGTTCCTCATTAAAAATGAGCAGCTTGAGAACAAAGTCGTTCTCTTACCTCATCACTATTAATTTTCTTTGCCTTGAGTAGTCTTTGGGTTTTATCTTCATCTGAGCCTTCGTCACTGTCAGAAGAGTAGATTCTAGCACGTTCCTCTGCACGTTCCAGAAAAAAACAAAAAGACAAATATGTTTATCTGAAACTGGTGAGGAAGAGAGAATATTAAAAATGTCTTACATTTAGTGCCACAAAACGTTTGCAGAGGCTAAGTCCAGAGTGAAAAAAATAAACTTACACAAACAGAATTAACGACTCTTCACGTATCAAAACTGGCAAAATCCTATCCAACCAGTGCAATTAGCCTGTGTGAATCCCACAGGCCATGCTGTTCAGGTCTGTGATTACCTCTGATGCCCCCTTTGTATCTGTTTTTGATGGCTGCCAGGCTGATGGCGTCGTCGCCCTCGTCCTCCTCGTCGTAGCGGTCGGGCTCCAGGTAACTGGCGCTCAGCCCGCGCTGGTGCTGCTTCTCGCGCATGCGCCGCTGCTGCGACTCCCTGCGGATGGACGCCCGCAGCCTCTCCTCCTCTTTCTGTGCAAACAAACAATGGGCTGAGGGATAAAGAACACCTCAGGAGCACCGTGTGTGCTGCTTTTTGAAATAATGTCACAGCAGGGTAAAGGCTGCGAGCGTTCTCCTTGTGTTGTCCGCTCCGAGGTTGAGTGAGCCACGCCCACGGCTTGTAGCTCTTGCTTAAAACTCCAAAACATTACTGCTTTTCATAAATCATACAATATTCAAAAATGTCCCAGCTGTATTACAGTTGTGTGTTGCCCTCAGCTTTCTTGGTTGTGAGTGTTTGGAATCTTGCAAGCAGATTCTTATGCAGCCTCAACATAAACAATGTATATTTTTAGATTGTTTTTCATATTTCTCCTTTGGGAGGAGAATGTGATTGATGGTGGTGTTCACCATCCAGGTTGAAGAGGTGGTAACCTAAATGACCAATCTCTTGGCCTCTGTACAAACTGTATATATGGAGTTGGATTGTTGATAGAAGAATAAAGAAGAATATAGAAGAAGATAAAATAAAGTATCATTAGTTTTCCCTTCAACTGCTGCTGCCTGTCTCATTCCTTCTGCAGGTCTGATCCTCCTACATATCGTGACCCTGTGTGGCCAATCCTGCTACAGTTGTGAGAATTTAGATTAAACCAGGAGATCAGAGAGCTTCATGCCACGATACCTTGATCATTTCTGTGCGCTGAGACTCTGGATCACGGCCTGCCATTGGCAAAATACGAATTTTCTGGGTCTTTGAACATCTGTCTGCCAGAGACAGAGTCATCTTCCTGTGAGTGGCACTGTCTGTAGAGTGTGGCCTGGTAAAAAATTGCTAGGGGTTAAAAACTTCTTTAAGGAACATACCCATTTTCAAAAGACAATGGTAGGACCAGCATACTTGAGAATTTAGAGATTCATCTGCACAGAAGTAAAAGCATCAACCCTTTTAAAAAAGTATTTATGTGCACTGTAACAGTGACTGGAGATAGCAAGTCTTCTCTCTGTAAAATCACCAGTCCAGCCATTAACAGTTGGACTCAAAGACCTCTAAGGCCTTTTTTTATCCTTAATGATGCTACAATCCTACAACCTTTGACCCTTATCAAGCTAGACATCTGTCCTCACAGTTCACATCAATATCTCAAGAGGCAGTTGCCATCTTGATAGCAACTGTACCTCAGACAAAAGATTAATTTCAGGGAGTAGTAATATTTTTTCTGACTCAAATGAGGACTTGCATGTAAAAATGCAAATTAAAACATATACAGAAAAAACCTGTATGTAGCCTACCTAATGCAGGAAATGGCACATTAACATTCCCAACTTAGACATCTAGCATAGAACAAATCTTACTGAAAAACCGAGTTTGGAAAACAGCACATTGTTACTAACCAGTGAAGCTCTGAAGCTTTACAAACTGGTACATCTAATCTTGATATACTAGTTACAACACTTAACTGCAAAAACAGTATCAACGTTTGATACAGAACAGCAGTTTACCTGAAGGTTAACTTGGTCTTGAACACAGCCTGTCCTTGCAGGCCTGTCCCTTGTCTGATGAACAAATGATTGTGATCTCCTTGGAGCGGCGCCTTGTACACGTCAAAGACCTCATTGCCCAAGTGGAGGGACATGCTTAAAAGAGATTCCCACATCAGTTACTTGATAAAGCCACTGCAGTCTATTTTTTTTGCCTCATTTATAAATGGAGAAAGCCTTCATAAAAAGAAGGCCTTTATAAATGGAGAAAGCCTTTTTTGTATCTAGCCAATAATTACATTTCAATCTAAACTAAGCAGAGCTTAAACCTTTCAAAGCACTGAGACTAAAGTAATTTGTATCATGCAGAACTAATGTCAAAGTTTGCTGACCTTCCAATTTTGCATGCCACTGCAAGAACTGCATTACTTCAGTAACAAAGAGTGCCAACTAACCTTCCATCTGACCATTTAACTATCCGTGCATTACTTTCTCTGATTTCATTCCCTTCCTCGTCTCGTCGCATCCGCCATCGTATCGTGTTTTCTACCTGTAGGGGGAAAAAAACCAAACAGTTTTTCTAGCTCATAAGGAACACTGTGGTAAAATATACTCTATATAGGTCAAGAACTGCAGTTAGAAAGGCTTGATAATTTGTGGCATAATGCAAAGAAATAAAGGTGGAAAGTATTGCTGTTATAGGTGAAATGCAGCTGTCAAGCTTTTTAAAAATTTCTGACTAAAACAGATCAACTTTCCTCAGTGCCCACACTTTCATAATCTGAAAACTCAAAACACCATTCCAAAAGATCTGAAACAGACTTTGAAAGAAAGTGCCTAGGTGAGTGTAAAAGACAAAAGGAAAATCAATATTATACCTTGAGTTTTAACCTAGTTCTACCCTCTTCATCAAGCATCTCCTCATCTTCAAATTCATCTTCATAATACTGAGGATCAAAAGGTCTGCAACAAATTTTACAACACATTCTTTATTCTTCTAAGAGAATTAATCCAGATTATTACAGAGTTGTGCAGGTTAACAGGTGCTTGAGAGGTTTATTCCCTGCCCACAGCAGCAGGCCCTGCAGTGTGTGACAGCCCTTTCTGCAGCCATGAAATTCACTGCACTAATTCCCAGCCTGGGGCCCGACCCAAGTGTCCTCTCTACCATCAGCTACAGAGTAACATTCACACCCTTGGAATGGTTCCAGCCAAAAAAAACAAGTCTGCCTCAGAAAATTCTGTTTCCTTGTATCAGCATGATGAGGTTAGGGTTAAGCCTGGAACAACAATGTATGAGATCCTACAGGGAAAATAAAACAAAAGAAATATCTTATAAACAAGGTGAATTGGGGATTTTCTAAGAGCACAGTCTTTGTTAGTCTTTTCTTTTTTATTTCAATCTCAAAACCAACCAAAGGGAAAGGAAGATGAGGTTGTTTTTCCTCCCTTCCACCAAAAAATCTGATGACTGTGCTGGGAGTGAGTGGAGGGAACCCTTTCCCTAACTTCCTTCCTAATAGTTCCCAGGCAAGGGGAAGTGACAAACAGACTCTGCTACTGTACAATTCTATTTTCAGACCTGTCTGACCTCCAGAGATCACCACGACTTCTCTCACTGGTAGCAGCCCCTACCCAGATCTTGAACAGTTCTCCCCTGAAACAGCATGGAGCCCCCAGCCAGGGAGAATGACTGAGCTGTGTGATACCAACAATGCTGAGCTGTGCAGCTAAAACTGCACCTGGGGAACAGGGCAAGAAAGCTGCTCAGCAAAACACTCAGATTCAACAGCATCGTGCTGCAAGTGCTGAAGGAAGCCTTCAGGGAAAACCTCATGTCACAAACAACTCTAATAATGGATTTTGCTGCTCCTTATGCATTCCAGTAAATGTCTTCAGTTTGGGTGAGGTGAATATGAATAGGAAAACACATAACCAGCCTCTCCATAAATAGCACGTGTAACATATACATAAAAAAGGTTTTATTCTGAAATTCAAATGTATGTTTTTAATCACTGGAAAGTGCATAAAGGTCGTGTGCATTTGCCTTTCACATCACTGAGAGCCTAAACTTATGCTTATAATTCAACTGATAGCATGTGCTTTCAATTAAACCACATTTTTGTCTGTTTTTTACAGACAATAAGTTATTCAATCAAGCTGAAAACCAACTTAATAATAAAATTACCTGATTAGAAAACAACAGCCATTACTATTGACTAATCACAACCCAAAATATGCATCTTAATGTCAACAACTTTAAATAGGGCAAACACATTTAACTGTATTACTGAACAGAAGCAATTTAAGGAAATACTAGAAGACTTTATCAGTCCTGTATGTAATGTGTGATTACCTGGGCTCCACACTGAGGAAGTTGGGCAGCTTCACAAAATACAAATCATTACCCAAGTCTGTGTTTACTTTTGGTATTTCTACCTCTATTCTGGTCTCTGGAATAGGCTCTTCTTCCTGCTGTTCTTGACTCAGTCCATTCTCATCCTAATGAAAAAAAAGAACAGGAGCATAAGTGAGAAAAATCTATCTGGCTACTGCTGCTCTAATAATTACATTTTACTTAAAGAAAAATCATTCATAAGCAGAGAGAGATTAGGAAGATTTGGATAAAAGAATTCAGGCATTTTCACTGAAAGGAATTCAATTCTGCATTGTCATGTGGCACTTTAAGTGACTTCAAGCACCAGTGTAAACTCAAGAGACCAAAGACAATAAAGAATAGCAAAGAAACCAACAGAGTTTTCAGCTGAGCACTGGGGGACACCTTCTACAAGATTAAAGAAGGTATTTTTATCTATTATCAACAAAAGATGAAAAAATATCATAAAAATGAAAATATTTCTCAAATAGCTGCAATAAGGTACCAAAGACAGCCATGGCTTTGTATTTTACTTGGTAGCAATCAAACTATTCTTTATATTTAAGTACAAAAAGTGGAGCAGGGATAGAGAAAGGCAGATAAATCTGATATTGTTATGTATAAAATTGAAATAATTCTTTCAGCTGGGACAAAATTAACTGTAATGCTACTTAATGTCACTGTTCTCTTTTTTCTCTAAAATATTACCCCACTCAATTGGTGTTCTGCATTTCCAAGTGGAATGGCATGTTAATTAATTATCTCAAAAGTCAAGTTCACTCACAATGGGCTGTCCTGGGGTTGGTGGCTTGTCTTCTCCATCACTCCCTGAGGAAATGTCATCAGCACCTCCAAACAGATCCATGACATCTGCATGCTCTTTAGCAGAAAAATTATAATTTTAAACCACACCTATATATGCACACACAGCCCTAATGCAAGATTTATCAAATAAGGAAATCAAGTTGAAAAATGGCAACAGAAGAGTGTAAGATAATCCTTATTCAAGTAACTGAAGAGAAGTAAAGAAATTGAATTAGGCATTTTGGAGGTTTTACATCTCAGAAAATAATCGCCTCTTCCTCGGCCAGCAAAACCATCACAAAAAACAGTACACGTTCCCTGGGCTGTTCTAATTAAAGGAACCCATTTTCAGTATCTTTCAGTAAAAAAAGCATGAAAGAACATTTGCAGAAGAGAAAACTTGACAGAGCTAACTGGAGAGGATCAGCATGTGCCTCCCACAGAGAATTCCTGATGTCTGTTTTGTTATTTCCATGGCACCGTACAGCAAACGCTCCCAATTCTCTCAAGCCCTGTGGCTGATGAATGGCACGCTCAAGAGGAGGATTGAAGGACCCAGAACCCCACAACTCCTCCCCAGTATTTACCTTTCTGCCCTTCTGTGTCACTCTCTGCTTCTGAATCTGATGCAATTGGTTTCTTCCGCTTCATTCGCAGAACTTCATCCTCGCTGTCGCTGCCCCGTGCAGACTCTGCTGAGGAGCAGAATTATTCTCAGCAAATTAAAAATTTTGGTCCACAGATTTTTAAATTCCTCTCTATGAATAAGCTCTAAAAGCTTATTAATAATGCATAAGCTTTTAGCTTATTAATAAGCTTATTAAAAGCTGCATAAAAAAATTTGCAAAGATGACTACAGTTAAAAGCTACATAATTAATGCCTTTACATTGAAGTTTCAATCTTTTCAGGTCAATGTAAACAAAACAATAAAGAGAGACCAAACCAGCAGCAAATCATTATTTCTGTATTCAGTCCTACCAGATTTGTGCTCTTGCTCCTCCTCATCAGAGTGCTGGGCCCTTTCCTCATCATCAGAGTTCTGCATCTTCTCCTCGTCAGATCGCTGGGCCCTTTCCTCATCATCAGAGTTCTGCATCTTCTCCTCATCCGAGGCCTGTGGCCTTTCCTCATCATCAGAGTTCTGCATCTTCTCCTCGTCAGATCGCTGGGCCCTTTCCTCATCATCAGAGTTCTGCATCTTCTCCTCATCCGAGGCCTGTGGCCTTTCCTCATCATCGGAGTTCTGCATTTTCTCTTCATCTGAGTTCTGGAGTCTTTCCTCATCATCAGACACCTGTGGCCTTTCATCTTCATCCGAGTTCTGCGCTTTCTCCTCATCGTCAGAGTTCTGCTGTCTCTCCTCATCATCAGAATTCTGCTGTCTCTCCTCATCATCTGACTGATCACTTTTGTCCTCCTTGCCCCATTTCTCGTCCTCTGAGTGCGCTTTCTCAGAGCCATCCCCCNCTCTATTAATAAGCACTAAAAGCTTATTAATAATGCATAAGTTTTTAGCTTATTAATAAGCTTATTAAAAGCTGCATAAAAAAATTTGGAAAGATGACTACAGTTAAAAGCTACGTAATTAATGCCTTTACATTGAAGTTTCAATTTTTTCAGGCCAGTATAAACAAAACAATAGAGACCAAACCAGCAGCAAATCATTATTTCTGTATTCAGTCCTACCAGATTTGTGCTCTTGCTCCTCCTCATCAGAGTGCTGGGCCCTTTCCTCATCATCAGAGTTCTGCATCTTCTCCTCGTCAGATCGCTGGGCCCTTTCCTCATCATCAGAGTTCTGCATCTTCTCCTCATCCGAGGCCTGTGGCCTTTCCTCATCATCGGAGTTCTGCATTTTCTCTTCATCTGAGTTCTGGAGTCTTTCCTCATCATCAGACACCTGTGGCCTTTCATCTTCATCCGAGTTCTGCGCTTTCTCCTCATCGTCAGAGTTCTGCTGTCTCTCCTCATCATCAGAATTCTGCTGTCTCTCCTCATCATCTGACTGATCACTTTTGTCCTCCTTGCCCCATTTCTCGTCCTCTGAGTGCGCTTTCTCAGAGCCATCCCCCTCTGAGTGATGGCTGCCCTCCTCTGAGCCATGCTCCCCATCCTCGTCGTCGTCGTGCGCGGCCTCGGAGGCGCTGTGCTGGTCCCCGTCAGACTGCTCGTTGTCCTCGTGCTCCGAGCCCTCAGAGCGGTTGTAGGACCTCTCAGAGTGGTTGTCACTCCCTGAGTGATGGGATGCCCCCTCATCCTCGCTGTCATCTCCAAACAACTCCTTGTTGCTGGGTTTTACTGCCTCCCTGTCGTCGTCCTGGTCGCTGTCGCTGCCAGAGGCGTTGCTCCCAGAGCCGGCGTTCTCCTGCTCCGAATCTGAGTCAGAGCCAGAATCCGAATCTGCAAAACAAACACCACCCTTTCAAGAGTCAGGATGCACGAGACGATGGNCGGCAGGGGCGAGGCGGAGCGGGCGGCGCAGCTCGCGGCGGGGGCACCCTGGGCGGAAGGAGGGAGGAAAAGAGAGAGAGAGAGAAAGAGAAGCGCGCCAGACCTTTGTGCTCGGGCTCCGAGTCCGCGTCGCTGCCGAACAGATCCGCCATGTCGGCCATGGCGGCAGCGCGGCCACGCCGGCGCCGCGCAGTGACGTCACACTGCGCGTCCCTCGCGCGAGCCGCCCGCTGCCCGGCGGGGGCCGCTCCTAGAGGGGGCACCTCCTCTTAAAGGGGCCGCGCCCGCGGCCGTGAGGGGACATGGCCCGGCCGGGGAACGGCACCGCGGGGACAGGGACAGGGCTGCGGGTGTCCGGCTGCAGCTCCGCACCCTCCCGGCGTGGCTGCAGCGCTCCACACAAAGCAGCCGCCCTCTGGTCCCGGAGCCGCTCACTCCGGCCCCGCAGGTGCCGCTGTGGCGGAGCTGCTCCCGCGCTCTGCTCGCCCCGCCCTGGGCTGAGGGAAACCCGTCCCCCTCAGCGCCACCGGCTCGCTCCCTTCCCGGCTGGAGAAGGAACGGTGTTGCTACGAACGCAAGGGGTTCAAGGAAGTCAGTACAAAAAAGGCAAACAAACAAAACCCCGAAGCCACAAGAAGAATACAGTACTTTAATCATCCAAAAATTAGTAACTGTTTTACAATCTGACAGCATATAGTGCTGATACGCTAAAATACTCAATACCTGTTTCCCCAATGGAAATTTAAATTGAACACTTGCTCGTTTGTAGCTTACAAACGGAGAATAACTCAAGCTGTACAGAGAACGAGGCTATTTCTTTAAAATACTAGAGTAAATAGGTAATTGCTCTGAAATATTGGTTATGTTTCCATGCTTGGCTTGGAACCAACAGAATCAACATATGCGGTCATTTGATCAGATCATTAAGCCAGAAAAATAATCAGTAAGAAAACAGTATCTCTTTTGGAAAAAAGCCCTTGTGTTTATGGTAACTGGTAATCAAAGTAATTCCACTCCTGCACTCACAATCAGTGAAGCCATACGCAGGATCTCACCACACTCGATGGCATTACATCACTCTGTTTGTTGAGACTGTTGAAGATGCCTGACTACAGACTGAATTTCTTCATTTATTCCACAAAGGATACACACTGCAGGCACAAAAGTGATTGCTGTTAGCTGTTCCATGCACCATGCCAAAGATGATGATTAAACCCTTTTGGTTGAAAAAAATTGTTTTCCATGCCCAGCCTGTCAGATATCTCTCCTGAAAGTCACAAGCAGTCAAATTTTTAGCTGTTGTCTAGGGAGTTAAACCATTTATTAGGGCCCAATACTATAATTTTGACAGGGCACCTAAGAGTTGCAACAAATGGCCCTGGCTTTGATTGGAATATAAATAATTAAACAGCCAAACTTGATTTAGTAAAAGCAAGAAAGGGATTTGGGCTATTATTTCCATAATACAGCCTTTCAGTTTTCTCCTTCATTTTCAAGTAGGAGATAATTGCCTAATCTTTTTAGGAGGTGACAAAATAACTCATTATAAAATCCCAATACATGAACAGATTCTGTGAACATGCAGCCCTTCAACAAATGAAGGAAGACATTAGAGCCTGTTTTTTNGCTCGCCCCGCTCCATCCCTCCCTGCCGCCCTCACTCGGGGGCCGCGGCAGGGGCGAGGCGGAGCGGGCGGCGCAGCCCACGGCGGGGGCACCCCGGGAGGAGGGAAGGAAAGAGAGAGAGAGAGAGAGAGA
>VXBB01006126.1:18635-101187 GCA_013399915.1 Illadopsis cleaveri
TCCCGCGCTCTGCTCGCCCCGCCCTGGGCTGAGGGAAACCCGTCCCCCTCAGCGCCACCGGCTCGCTCCCTTCCCGGCTGGAGAAGGAACGGTGTTGCTACGAACGCAAGGGGTTCAAGGAAGTCAGTACAAAAAAGGCAAACAAACAAAACCCCGAAGCCACAAGAAGAATACAGTACTTTAATCATCCAAAAATTAGTAACTGTTTTACAATCTGACAGCTATAGTGCTGATACGCTAAAATACTCAATACCTGTTTCCCCAATGGAAATTTAAATTGAACACTTGCTCGTTTGTAGCTTACAAACGGAGAATAACTCAAGCTGTACAGAGAACGAGGCTATTTCTTTAAAATACTAGAGTAAATAGGTAATTGCTCTGAAATATTGGTTATGTTTCCATGCTTGGCTTGGAACCAACAGAATCAACATATGCGGTCATTTGATTTCTGCATTAAGCCAGAAAAATAATCAGTAAGAAAACAGTATCTCTTTTGGAAAAAAGCCCTTGTGTTTATGGTAACTGGTAATCAAAGTAATTCCACTCCTGCACTCACAATCAGTGAAGCCATACGCAGGATCTCACCACACTCGATGGCATTACATCACTCTGTTTGTTGAGACTGTTGAAGATGCCTGACTACAGACTGAATTTCTTCATTTATTCCACAAAGGATACACACTGCAGGCACAAAAGTGATTGCTGTTAGCTGTTCCATGCACCATGCCAAAGATGATGATTAAACCCTTTTGGTTGAAAAAAATTGTTTTCCATGCCCAGCCTGTCAGATATCTCTCCTGAAAGTCACAAGCAGTCAAATTTTTAGCTGTTGTCTAGGGAGTTAAACCATTTATTAGGGCCCAATACTATAATTTTGACAGGGCACCTAAGAGTTGCAACAAATGGCCCTGGCTTTGATTGGAATATAAATAATTAAACAGCCAAACTTGATTTAGTAAAAGCAAGAAAGGGATTTGGGCTATTATTTCCATAATCCAGCCTTTCAGTTTTCTCCTTCATTTTCAAGTAGGAGATAATTGCCTAATCTTTTTAGGAGGTGACAAAATAACTCATTATAAAATCCCAATACATGAACAGATTCTGTGAACATGCAGCCCTTCAACAAATGAAGGAAGACATTAGAGCCTGTTTTTTGACACAAAATTATTATGGTGCCTAGCAAATAAAAATTCAGCTTTAGGCAACTCAGCACATGACATGCTTTGGCCATGTTTATACAGCAGTGTGTGTCTGTAAAAAGACACTTAACTTGTGACTGTATGCATATTGTATTAGAACTATTTCAAAGTTTATTTCAAAATCTAAAAAGTTCTTGAAAATTTACAAAAGTCCAAACCACAAGAAGCCCTTTTTGTTACTCATCAGAACACTTCTGATGCTGTTGTGAGGTTACAGTAAGCGTAGTCTTTGGTTTTAGACTGAATTAATTCTAATTTGGTTTTCAGAGCACATATTTATTTGTAATTCTAATAAAAGGCTGGTTTAGAAATAAGGGAAAAAAGGGTTCTTCCACGAGTAGACACCAGTAATATACACCATCCTCACTGAAGGCACTGTAGTTCAAAATTCTCTGCACAGTTGCAGTAAAATTTGAAGCCACCTCCAAAATGAAGTCTGTCTTTAAAGATCCAAACCAAGAATTGCAGCAAGTTACAACGTGGGCACAGTGTCAGAGACTTGCTCTGTTTTTATAGTATATACAACCTGATGCAAAAATCTCAGTCCAGTATGTTGCCTACACATAAATTCTCACCACATTATGATCTTTGGATGAAAACAGTTGTCAGTTGAATTCTCTGTTGCTGTAAATACAGCCAAACTGTCCTGTAGAACATTTTTGTGATCTCAAAGCAAACTAATACAAGACAGCCCAAACAGACCTACACCAGAAAGCTTCTAGATTTTCCTATTTCAAAAGTGTACTGTGATTATGTACAGAAGTTGAAGTGATTCTTGTTGCCTTATTAGTTTGCTTATAGAACTTTAAACACTTTAATAATGACTATGCCCCAGAGATTTGACACTACATATTGGTTAGTTTTTGCATGTTTTAGGTAGTGTTTCAACATCAAGACAGATATAGAATGAAAACCCTTTCTTACAAGTGTTACTTCATTAAAAAGAACTGTTAGATCTGTATGAAGTACAAATAGCTTAATGTAATGCAACTTAGGTCAGTGGTCTTACAGTTAAGGCTGCTTTTCCTGTACAGTTATGCAGTATTTTAATTATGAATGTTTACTACTTCTAGAGAAATTGATACTTATGAATGTACATAACCATTTTTAAACAAAGAATATAAACTAAAAAATGTTGATGAACACATGAAATCAGTCTAAAACATATCCAATTTAGATATAGAGCAAGACACAGTTATGGGATCTTTTGAAAAAGACTTTAAGGATTTAGGTGTAACAGGAAAACTCTCATTTTGCAAGGCTCCTATTTTTTTTTTCTTTTTCTGCAAGGCTTCCACGTTTGTATTAGTCCCTCTAATCTCTTGGGAGAAGTCCTTAGCCAATTTATTTTTGTTTGGCTTAAAAGGATGTCTTTGAACTGGATCACAGTATGAAGAACTAGTAAAAAACAAAACAGTAGAATTACAAATAACATTGCTGTGAAAGATTTCTCTTCAGTGCATATGAACAAAGCTGAACAGCTCTACATGAGTCCAGCTGCTGGGTGAAGAATCTCTTCTCACTAATGCATTGTTGTCAGGAATATACACACCCCCAGATTTTCTTACCAACACTTCAGTTGGGTCAGTACCTGCCCAATGATCTTAAAGGTCCCATTCTTTCACTACAGACAAGTATACCATTGATTTGCAATTACATTTTAAAATTTTTACATTTAGAAAGCACAGCCAAAGTCTTGAAATACAAAAAAAAAGTTCTTAAAAAAACCCAATCAAAACCTATGGTACAAAGACTGGCACAGTTACTGTGTCTCCATCCATCCCAAAACCGTGCTGCACACCAGCAGATGCTTCTATTGCTTTGCTTTCAAAGGAATGGGGTTTCCAGTCTTTTCCCTTCTAACCCAGGCTGATGTAGTCCAAGATGGCCAAAGCCCACGGTGCTGCCCGTGCTGACTCCACAGTTCTGGCATCAGCTTTGCTAATTGTCTCCTTCAACCCTTCTCTTCCGAACTGCAACAAGAGAGACAAGAAAGAGAAGTGTTGCTATATTAGCATTTGAACTATTTTCTGTGTTTTTATAACATGAACAGTTACTTTATCACATGAAGCACCACAAATTAAGGTAGCTAACACGTAGCATTAGGCAGCATTTTAAGCAAATAAGCCAAGCTTATTGCCTTATTCACAAACAGTTGGAAATACTTCCAAGGAAGGACTTGTGGGAAACATTAATCATCTTATGTCTGATAAGCAGATTTAGCCAGAATTCTTTTTTTACAGTTTTTGCAGTTTTTAGAGGTGAATTTAATTTACATGGCTTCAAAAGAAACACTGCAAGAGTTTCACAGTATATCTAAGACAATTTATACACACACAGATGTTACAAACAGCCTAAAATCTTCCATTTATTAATAAAAACATTCAGTTGTTAGAAAATGCAAGAGCAATAAAACTTTGTGAATAAAATAACTAAAAGCTCACACGCTATTAAGATTTGAGAATATGGGATATGGATTGAATGACTGGAGTTTTCCTCAACATTTGTATTATTTTTGATGTTTTCTTTTCACACTATCAAATTATGTTTTCCTTTTCTGTGCAGACAAAGCAAGCAGCACTAAAGGTCTTATAGTAGTCATAAAGGACAAAATATAAAGGATGTCTCCATTTTGTTTAAAAAAGTGAAACAAACACACCTGTATAAGAAAGTGAATCTGTTCTCAAATCCACTCAATGGAAGGTAGGTGGCAGAAGTTATTAATACCTGCTTCCATCAAACTGCAAGAACACATGAAAAGAATTTCCAGCCCTAGACTTCTCCAATCATGCAGTTAAAAGCACACAGACAAAGAACAGGGAAATGGTACAACACAGTGTGAGCAAGGAAGATGAAGAAGATGTAGAATTTTATTTTTTTAGAATGAACGTACAAAGACAGAAATGAGAGACTTCGAACATCTTGGTTTGAGTGCTCAATACCCAAGTGGGTATTCAGAGGAACCTTCTCTGTAGCTTCAGGGCTGGAGAGGTGAAAAGGTATTTGCAGAAACTTTTACTCGCATACTCCAGACTAAGAAAGCAAAGGAAAATGGGCAAGATATCAATAGAAGCATAGATTTTGAACAGTCAAGCACTAATAACAGAACTAGTGAGAGGGGAAACCTTAGAAAGCTGTGAGACACCTGAAGCATTATGATAAAAAACCCAACTGGTTTAGAATCTGTTTTGAGAAACAGATATGCAGTGTCTGAGTGCCTTTCTTATCTCTCTGTGCTCTATTCTAGGTACTCATCAGTATCTTTCAGAGCTGTTCTCCTCCACTTAAACTTTATACAGAGGGGAATCAGATCTTTAAACCAAATTCCAATTTCCTGTGTCATTCCCTCTAACACATTCCTTAACTACTGCTGCTAATACTAAACTGCCTGGTCCCTTTTCACACTGATGAGAGGTCACCATAAAGCACCTAAAACCAAAAGATTTAATTAAATAGAGTTTTAAAATGCAGTTGTATTTGCATAGATGGACACTATTTTGTAGTTGAGTGCTTCAAGTATTTGACATTATTATACAAATGATTTCCATTCATGTGCTATGTTATTAACCAATTTTCTGTTGATCCACTTAATTAGGATTCTAACTGATGAGCTCCAACAAGCCTGACTGCAGCAAATAAAGATGCCACTTTATTTATTTATTAAAGGTATCAGCTACTTGTGCATGAACAGAACCACCAGATTACCCAGTCCCAGGCTCTGTACATGACAGTAGGTTCAGTTTCCTTGCACAAGCAATCCCAGTGACATTGGGATACTGGCACTGAACAGGGCATCCTACAATGTTAATTTCAAGTACTGCTTTTAAAGAAGAAATGAATCTCATCTGAATACAACTGAGTGATCAAAACTATTTTTTTCACTCCCTTTGCCACAACTCACATGAAATTTGAATGCTCTTGTTCTAGACTATGCACAAAATCCTTAGCTCGTGTACCTGAACACCTTGCAACAAAAGAGAAAATATCAAGCAACAACGAAAAAGCAGGAATAAAGCACAGGAGAAACCTGAAACTGATCTACTAATCTTGTGCTATCCTGGTTTTGCCAATGGGGAAGGGGAATAATCAGACACCTTTAAAGCCTGTGCCACACACCCATTCAGTCAATAATGACAGGTCTTACCCAAATCATTGTTTTTTGTGATAGCTGCAGCTGCCCTGGCTCGAGGTCCCTGTTGTGTGAAATGGTATCCAAATTTGAGGATCTTGTTGTTTTCTTCAAGCATTTTGGCAATTTCTACTTCTGCAGCTGTGCCCAGCTGCTGCCTCTGTTAAAATAAAAGGTACACAAAGACAACAGAGCTTACATGTGCTCATCCTGAAGGAGATCAAAATACTTTCCCCATAGCAGCCAATAAACACTCAGCTTCATTCTAGCTAATCAAATAGGCAGAAGGTCCTAAAATATGTTTGTACACTTTAAAGCACAAGGAAGTACAGAAATGACCAGGAATAACCTCAGCTGGATGCTTCTGACAACCTTAAGGGCAATTGTTGTTGATGGTGTTAAGACAATTAAACATAAAATATTTGAAGAGTTCATCACAAGCTGTCTTCTAAAAGTATTCAAATAGGATTGGGTAGGTTTAGCTATGGAATCACCACCACCTCACTTACCTGATTATCAATTTTGATCTCTGTCAACGTTTCATTGTCTCTCAGTGCATCAACCAATGCCAGAATTCCAGCTCCAGTGATGAAGTTTGATTCTATGTTCAAACTTTTTAATTTTGTGTTTACTCTCAGCATATCTGCAAGGGCCTTTGAATATAAGAAAGCATCATTAAACTTTCGAATTTTGCTGCAGTAGGACACAGCAATATCCACTTCCACCTGCTAGTTCCATGGAAGCAGCAAGTTCAGAGATGCAAGGTGTAACTTCACAAGCTTTCACTCACTGACACTGAGATGAGACTTCAGCCAGGCATTATCTACATTCCCTTTTTAAACAGCATTCAGTCAAGAGAAGGCTTGTCTCTCTTGTTACAAACTAAAAAGCTACACAGAATATAAATACTCTGAAATTAGCATATTGGACCAATTCCATTTTGTAAGCCTTCAGAGCACACATTGAGCAATGCAGGCTGCCAAGCAAAGGCCAAAGAAAGGGCATTAGTCAACTGAAAGGAGAATTAAATATGGTTAATTTGTAAACAGGAGATCTGACTTTCAAAATGCTTTTGTCTACAGATTTGGTAGGAAGAGGTAAAATTCAAAGCTCTAAGCATAGTACCAGCATGTAGCTAAAGGCACTTTTAATTCAACATAGAAAAAAAATGACCTGACAATAAATTATATTTAAGTTTCAATTGTATCAAGCTAGATACTTCAACTAATACTATGCTTTACATGGCAATATTTTAAGCCACTCTTTGGTAGCAGGGAGATAGAGAAACAGGTATTTTACAACTTCAACTAAAACTCTAGCTAGCTGAAAAGTATTATGGGTGGCTTTAAGTCCTCAAATGTGCTTTTTGTAAATTAATTTTGACTAAACTATTGGCTACTGGAATGAACAGCAGGAACTAAAGAAGTAGGAAAGAAAGAAAAAAGGAAAGAGGTTAGTAAAATGAAAAATCAGGGAAAGGGACTGGGAAAAAGAATTCTCCCTCACACATCTGAGGCATTGCTGCATGTTAAGTTACTAGTAATCATTTACCAACTTAGATACAGGAAAGGTTTGTTAAAGACAACATACTTCACAGTGTAGCAGAATGGACACATTTTATCCCTGAATATTTAAACTGGATTAAATTCAGTCCCTTACCATTGCCTTTCCATCCCACCTTCCCCTGCACCCCACTCAAAGCCGTTATCGTGAGTACTTACAACAGCAACAGGATCATTGCTCCGGGTGGCTGCCAGGCTGAAATTCTTCACATGTGTGTTGGTTTCTAAGGCTTTTGCAAATTCTTTCAGCGTTGGAATTGGTATGTTCTTGAATTAAAAATAGCATTTCACTCTCTTGAGATGGACAAGTTTATCCCCTCCCCCCAGCTTCTCCCACTATCTTACTCTCTTTACAGCAAAATGCCCAACAATATTAACTACCACTGGCCTCCAGTAGTCTCACAGTGAAGACCTACCCTAAGATGCAATGGCTGTAAGAGTCACCAATTCTATAAAGCAATCATTTTTACAGTACAGAAGCAACCAGGCTTAAAAGGAATAATTTAAGGGAATTAATTAGGGCAGCAAATGTCTCAGTTTATTGTATCAGAAACTTTGATCTGTTGCCTTTTTAGGCAGTTATTTTGGCTAGCAATTACCTGTTACACAGTATTCTTAAACCATGAATTTTATTTTCCCCCCTTTAGTAAGAGGAACAAGCAGCCCTGGCTGCTGGCAAGGCTGTCCCTGGTGTCTACATTGCAAGTCAGGGGTGCTGCAGTTCTGGTTTCTTTCAAGCAAATATACAAAAGCTTGTCACGTGTTAAAACACAACTGTTACACTCAGGAGCAGAAGCTGCCCTAACTTCCACCAGCCCTTTTGTACAACAATCAGAAGGATGTCAAGCACAAATATCCCTTTGCTTGCAATACAAACTGAGAGCACAGTGCTTCATCAAGGACAAAAGATTCAACAAAAGAAGTAGTTGACTCCATGATAATGAACTGCTGGAACTGCTGCCAGCTTGGCAGCAACAGAAATCTGGGCTGGCAGTGAGAAAGTCTAAGACTTTTTAAATACACATTTGGCAAAAGAAACCGAGATGGCTTATGGGTTTAGCTGCAGGTTCTGAGCTTATACACACTACAACACTCAGCAGAAAGATTACTGTACTTAGAATAAGCCTATCATGCTCTCTTAGAGAGTTTTGCAGGTTGAAGTGTCTTCTACTGAGAAAAAGCAGCATATTTACTGCAGCCTTCAGGTAATTACCTTAATGTTATTTAGATTAACTTCAACAAGACGAGAATCATTATCTTTAATCCTTTGCAGTGTCTCCTCCACGTTTGTGGGATTTGGTGGTTCATCAAAAACAGGCAACATTTTTTCACCTTTTACTATATCTGAAAAGTAAGGCATTTAAATGTAATCAAACAGGTTGCACACATTGATTGTGAATAAATGATACACATACTAAACATTTACTGTATTTAATGATCATTTCATCAGTCTTTACATCTCTCCCCCACCAAAGTTAAGTTAATAAAGTTAAACTCTTTTTCTAAAGTCCTCACAGCCTTTCTGCTTTTTTTCAGAAAGCACATAGGAGTTGAATTACAAACACAAAAATAAAGCCTAAGAACCAACACATACTGCATGCTTATGCCTGCTTTTGTTATCAAAAAGTGACTTAAATGCAGAGGATACTTTAGTGTACATTTATTTTAATTCCACTCTTGCCAGAACTCAATTAACAATGTTATAGGCATACACATTTCCAGACTAAAACTTAAGAGTCTAAAAAAATGTTGGTGCAACAGCAAAAAAAGTGAATGCTATAGTAACTGTGTGCAGTACAGAGAACTGATTTTTCTAGCACTTGTGTACACACTTACTTGAGAAGCTGTCTTTGTCAACCCCATTACTGCTTCCTACTACATCACAGAACTGATTGTTTGTTATCAAGTTGGACATTCCCAGTATTGCTGAAAAAGAAAAAAATAGTTTTTACTCTTCCTGACAAATTCAGCTCAGATGCAGAGTTCCTTTAAACAACAAAACCTGATGTTTGTACAACAGTTAGCAGTATAAAAAGTCATTCAATATCTTAATCATTTGAAAAATGTGGAAAAAAATAATTAACTATAGACATTTTAGTTGACTTTCACATCTTAGAAAGTTCTGACCTCACCAGGTTCAAGCATCAACTTTAAAAAGTGCAGCCCAATCACAAAATGAAGATTTAGGGATACAGGCACATACAAACACATTGTTTTACATAAGAAAAAACAGCCACATACACATCAAAACCCAGCCAGTCTGAGGAATGGATTTAAAGGTTTTGAGTTTGAAAATCACATATCTTTTGCAGGTCAAAATAATTAACTTCCTCACAAATCATCACAAATCAACAAAGGTGAAATTCTTCAAGCAAACTGGCAAACAACATTAACTAGTTCCTATCACACCACCACCCTGTAGTCAGATCAATACACCACCACATTAATTATACATCTTCCTTGTCTAAATGTGCACCAGCCCATTCATCCTTCAAAAAAACCTCACCTGCCAGGTCACCTAATTCTGTGTCTGTGGCACTGGTCAAGGCTTCCTCCAGTTCTGGATCAAGAGAGAACTTCTCTTCTGTGAAAGACTGTACAGGCTTTTGCTTGGGGATGAATATTTTCCCTGCAGTAAACAAAATGGAAAGTCTGATGTTATTTTGTATTATGTAACTACTTATCTTTCCAATACTATGTACTTAAAGAATACCTATCACATTTAGTGAATACTAGGAGAGCCACAGACAACATAAAAGGTTCTTCTGTTGTTTCAAGTCAAAGATGAGGAAACAGCATAAACAGGAATAAATTTTCAGGAGTCTGGATCATTACTCCAACCTTATTTGTTTCTCCTAAGGATTAGAAAGTAACATTAAACTTCCATTATACATTTTGAACCGTCTAGAAAGACTGTAAGAAAGATTTAGCATGCTGGATCTGAATGTGCCAGAGAAAGAATATCACAAAGTTATCTGAAATCACACACCTGACCATTCACTGTGGTTTTTACACCATACACAATATTTCTGATTTCAGATGTTAACCTCAGTTCTGAAGCAAAAAACTAAAGCTGCTTGAGAAAACCATGGTTTGTGAACAGCACAAAACATGGTAACAGATTTCTTTGCCAGTGACACTGTTTTCTAAAATGATAATTAGAAAGGTCATTGAGGATTCAATGGCAAAAGCACCAAGAGTAATATTACATTCTGCACCAATTTTTTAGTTATTATAGGCAGATAATGGGAAAACTTATTTTAGAAAACATTAATTAGGTAGAGGTCTGTGTAATTACCATAATTCCTGCATACACCTTTACCTGGAATGCTAGGGTAGGAAATCAGAGTATGAGAAAGCTTTTCTAACAGTTCAGCTGTGAATGGTTTAGAACTGGTCCTTCAGAACAAAGTCTTCCACTGGGTAAGAGCCAGGACAGGTAAGGGGTGCTTAGGTTCAGGACAAATTAACATGGCAAACAAAAGCTCTTGTTCTGATGCATTTGAGAGAAATTGCTCACAACTACACAACTGTGAATCAAATCTTTACAGCTACTTAAAGTTCAAGTTTTTCAAACTTTCCAAGTTGCCTGAGCTACCAGCAGAAAGAGCAATGGGAAAGGAATTCCAACTTCCTTTTGTTATTTCCTGGGGTAGGAAGTGGTGTTGATAATCATCCTATGAAGTCTCAGTCCTAATTCAGGAGCCTGCCCTTTGCCTTATCCATAGCTGTAAAAAGTATTTCCACAGAAGAATCATCCTCACCCTAATGTCCCAGTTACAGTGATAGTAGGTGGAGTTTAGCATCACTAAACCCAAATTCATGTATTCCATATCTTCTCTAGATTACAGTAGTTTGTGGTCATTTTCCTTTCAAAGGAAGTTAATGCATTCCCACTAGCACACATTACAGAGAAGCACATCAGGTTTTTCTCTGACAACACAGTCTGATGACCAAGAGCTGTTGCTAACAACATGGTATTTTTGTTCCTGGGTTGCTATCTCTTTGGAAACTTGTATAAATGGTCATTATCCATATTTAGAAGCAGAAAATAATCCTCCTTACATAACTGTATTGATTCCAAACAGTAATTAAGTGCAGCTGACATGCATTACCACCCATACCTCAGCTTTGATGGATAGTGCAAAAGAAACTGCTGGTGATTCAGGATTAAAAGAAAACCTTCAGAAATTGAAGGCTTATGTAGCAATTGTTTCAGGCTGTTTTGATATAAATGATGCCATACATTTCTATCATTTCATTTTACCAGCATCACCTACTGGGGAGAAATTAATGTTTAACTTTAACTGTAATTTATAGAAGAGGTGCAAGAATGTTTGACAAGATTTTCATTAATCCATGAAACACTCTGAGCAGCATACACATGATCTGAAGCCTTTCAACAGCCATGTCTGTGTTACTTTCCCTCAGTAACATTGGCTAGTAAAAAGGTGAGAATTTTGGAGTACAAGGAAGGAGGACAGTGGGACTCGAGCAGCTGAGCCTTTGTTCAGCAGCATCAGTGCAGTAGGAAGAGACCAAGAAAAAGAAACTGATCTCAGTAAAAAGCAACTTGGCAAAAATGTATTTTAACCTAGTTCAGCCTTCTGTCTCATTCATCCCACAGTGCTCACAAAAAAAGAACTACTTTTCCTGATGTTGCTTTTCAGTAATTCTTAAATTTATCAGTTAGAGACATCTGGTTCAAATATCTGCTTCCTAAGAGTAATACTAAACTTATCCATACATGCCTGACTCTTTAGAAAAGCTAGAGAGAGTGAGAAGTATAATCAGTTTTCAATAAAGCAAAAATGTTAAAAGCCACTGCCCTCCAGAAATGTTCACTGCAGCCAACTCCAGTCACACAAGCTGGGTCAGGAGCAGTATTTGTTATAGAACAAGTCACACCCTTGTGTACATAACTTCTCATTCACTGGCTTCATCTCACCCTAGACTAGAAATCAGAGGTTTACAACGCACATACAAAAGTAGGTCCTTCCCCACTCCTAGCAAGGAATTTACTTCCAGAAGGGTAAGACCCCTGTGTCTCTGGGGACAGTGATCTCACTCAAGGCCTGCTGCCAATACAGTTCAGCAAGTCCCTTCCCCCTTCCTAATGCAAGCTTTAAATAAAACCAAAAACCACTACACATCTGCACAGCCCACACATCTCATGATGTGCAGCTTGCCTGGCCCTCAAGTGGAACATTTCCAAACAGCAGGGATTTGATTACATGAAGGAATATGACAGCCAGGATACTGCAAAGATTCAGCAATACAACATGAAGAGGCAAATTTCAGGGATGTTCACATCATTTTTGTAATAATTACATAGGCAGGTGTTCCATGCCTTTAAGCTAACATGTTAGATGATGCACATCCAGGATTAAGTCACAGGCCTCCTCTGCCACAGAAAGAACTTTCAGTTCCAAGTTCCACACAATGGTATTGCTCTATAGGCAGGGTGGTGTTTATTAAAGTGCCCTGGGCATTTCCCACACAGATTCACAGCACTTAAGGTGGGACTCAGCACCTTGCAGAAATCAGGGCCATGCCCTGGACATTGCTGGTACTATTCTCACATACCCTACACTAACAGGCAGCAGGCAGCCACACCTTGCACACCAGAAGAAAGTCTAAAATCCACTTTTGGGGTAGTCCATTTGGGGAAACAAACCAAGTGCTACCTGAGAACAACTGAATACAAGCTTTTCTCATCACTGACTTCATGAAGAAAAGTGAGCAACATCTGATGTACTCCTTACATCTTATGTTCCTTAACCTTTCCTTAGTTCAGAAATTTATATAATCCACACTTCATCAATCTCCAGTTCTTACCATGTAACAGACTTAGGTTTATCAATTCACTTGTAAGCACAGTTTTATTCTGATGCTTTTAATTCAACTTACAAGCAAGTTCCTCAATGCCTTAGTGCAGAAGCAGAGCTGTTATCTGCTATCTGATTACAGGCCACAGCAGTGAATCACAAAACTGTTTTACATTAAGGCTGGAGTATCACATGTTATTTTGTTCTATACTCTTGTATGGAGAATATCAATTTGACAAGCTGTTTCTGCAAAGCTCCTACAGGATATTAGCTTCACTTCACAACATGTAACACACTTCCTTTAAAGACTTTAAAGTGATTCAATGGCAAACAGAGAACACAGCATCCCAAATTCTGCTGCACCAGAAGGCAATGGTGATCTAGAGCAACAACTGAGCAGGGTGCCAACAACAGAGCTTTACCCAGGTGGCTGCAGTTTCAGTCTGTTTTCTGGGTGACAGAGAAGGGGAAAAACCAAACCAAGCCTGAAGCAGAAGTGACATGAACTGCAAATCTACACAGAACAAACACACTCCGGCAGGAACGCAAAGGGAAGAGACAGCCACAGTCAGGAGAGTGCAAAGGCTAGAAATGCAAAGCTTAGTTTACACAATGCTTTGCTTGTACTATACAGCACAAAGTACATTACTATCTCATATGTTTTTATCTCAGCTGCAATAATTCTCTTCTGCTGCTGCTTCAAGAGAAGGGAGAAGGAGGAGGAGCATTGCTCAGACTTGGTCAGATGGGTGAACACACTTGAGGGCAACAGCCTTCAGTGCTGAAGCTTTGCTTTGCTTTTTGGATGAGAGCTCCTGCTTGCAGTACACCCTGTAAAATCTTTATGACACACTTACACACATGGAGACAAAGCTAGTTTTGTTGTAATTATTACTACATTGGTCTCATGAATCTCTTGAACAATGGTTCACTGTATGGTTCAACACTTAACTGGAACAGAATGTGACTTAAATCATGTTTTAAAACGAAGTAAGTTTTTAAGGATGCTTTTAGAAACAAAAATCAAGGCACTGGGAAAGTGGAATAGAGTATAATTTAGGGATTAAACTTCACATTTCTTTAGCAGTGTTCATTGCACCACAGCAGGATACTTCATGTTATTTCAGATCTTCCACATGCCATAGCACAAAACAAAAGAGGTTCCAAAGACCTGGAGAAATTACATCATCCATCACTGAAAGAGAAGCAACATTATTTTAATAACATGTTACCCCCAAATCAGGCACTTGAGCCACCTGGAAGAGAGTATTTGCCTTCACACTCTAGCAGGAAAACAAGGTTATCAGAATCAGTAGCAAGACAGGATATTTAAAATTAACCTAGGGTAAGCTTCTTTGATAAATCTGCAGACCAAATCACCATGCAGGACATCAATTCTACTAAAATAGAAAAAGGAAAGAGAAAGGTAGATTTTCCTCTTCTTGCTCCATGAAATGAATAATTGGAACAAGTTAGAGCAACAAGACCAGACAGAGACACAAATATTTTAGCAAATTCTGACCCAAAAAAACCAACTGCAGCTCCAATCCATCTCTCTCCTCTCAAAACCTCTGGAACTGAAGGTTACATTTGCCACGTTTCTCCTAAATTAACAGGAGAATCAAGCAAGATTTTCACCTACCCTCATTCCACAACTTGCTAGAGTTTCTCCACAACATGTATTTCTAGATGAAGTTAAAAATTATAACCCAGCTTAGTTGTCTGTTGGTCTGTTTTAATATCAATGAAAAGCACATTAGGATACAAGACTCCTATAGAAAAAAAACATCCTACACAAGTATTAAGTTGTGCCCCGTGCCCTTTCCAAGTTGTACATCCAGATTTCTGGATGATTTCTTGATTTAAAAGATGAAGTTATTTACATTTGCCATTTTTGTGCAAAATGGCAACAAATGTGGCAGCAAGTCAAAGTTGAACCATAATACTTTCATGAGGGGAAAAGAAAAGGTTATCCTCACCTACTACAACATGAGCTTGACTTCTTGCCTCCTGCCCACTCAACAGAGCATCAATTTGGATACTAAACATTTGTTTCCACATTTTTAGTTTTAATGAAAGTAATCTACATTTCATTTTTCGTATTATTTTCTCTTCTCCTACAGCGCTAAAATAAATGACAGAAGTTACTAAATATCAAATTTTTTTTATGAGATCCAGGAAATTTTACAAACTACACTGGTATGACTCATTGCAACATGCAGACAGATTATTTAGTAATACTTTATTACATAAAGGAAATGACGTTTGATCTTTCTAAACCAAGCCCTGTGTTACAGCTGGACCCTTCTGTTTCTCTACAACATTCTCACAGATTTTATCTACACAAGCAAATATTTTATAGACATAAGTTGACTTTAGAGAGCCCTCTTTGTGAAAGAAATAGCAGAAAATGTTGTCTTAGAGCACATCCTCCTTGCCCAGCTCACTCCCTGAGGGAGCAGTGCACAGGATGCAAGGGATTACCCAATCACCTGTGAGCCCCAAATGTACCAAACTCAATCACAATTAACCATCAGTCTCCAGCACAGACTGGCAAATGTGCCAGGAGAGCAGCAGGAGCCAAGTGCAGCCAAACACAACATGAGCAGGTCCTTGGCAGCAGCAGAGGTACCATGAGGGCACTGCTGCTGTGGGTGCCTCTGCCTTCTACAGTCAATACATTGCACTGTCCTTACTTGGAACTCCTACAGGTTCAGCCACCAAACCCTGTTCTCCTGTCAGCAAAGGAGTGTCACAGTTACCTCTCAGCACAAAAGGAGTTAACTAAAAAATAGAGCACCAAATACTCCACAAAGGAAGTCCATCATACACAGTGCAGCACTCTGGAAAGTCACAATCTCTCTGGTACTTCAAGAAAAAAAGGGAGGCACCAGCATTGCCAGGTAAAGCTATCTGGCTCAGGCAGAGAAAATGCCAATAACCCCAACAAAATTTTTACCAAATAGATCCCACAATCATATACACAAACTCAGTGGATGAATGAAGACTCAATTCTGAGACAGCAATGATTCACACCTGATAATTAAATAGAATTAAAAGGTTTCAAACCCTTAAGAAAAGAGGGGCCTGCTCATCTTGAGCAGCTAGAATACAACTGAGGAAACAATTTCCTGAAGTATTAGTGCAGCAGATCTGCCCTGCTGCTGGGGAAGGTTCACATGAGCCAGGACTCACAGGCAGTGCTCAAACACTGTGGTGACAGCTAAAAGCCTGCTCCTACACATATGTGCCCTGCACAGGTCTGGGAGTGTCTGTGCCTACCAACAGTGCTTTGTAAGGCACAACAAATTTGGCAGCTTCTGTTCTGGGTGGGAAAAAAACCCCAAGTGCTGTTCTTACAGTATTTAAGAACCACATTCTATTTCAATTTCCTTCTGAAAAGGAAAATGCTTCCCATCAAGTCAATGAAAATACTAGACCCAAAGCAAAAATTTTAAATCCCAGGCTTTAATAACGCGTCCATGGTTTTCAGACCACAAACCACGGCCAGATTGCAAAACTTGTGATGATAACTATATAATTAGTCAGGAGTAACTGCAATCTTATTATATCTTTCAATAAGGGTGCTAGAAAAACACCATGACTGCATACACAACTTGTCTGGCCTTGCCAGCCTACACCATCTTCAAATATTACTGTCTACCACAACATCATTCAACTGCTATTTCTCTAATTTAACAGAGTGTTACAAAGATTGCTGTCTGCATTCAGCACAAGGCATAAGCCAAAGGCACAATGACAACATTTGTTATTATTGACATAAATCAGAGTTAGCTCTTGCTTTGAGGACACCATGCCCATCAGAACTTCCCAATTTACGATGAAATCTCTGAGTCTTATTTCCTTCCTGTGCTACACACAAAGAGCACACCAGGCCCAGTGGCACAAACACCTGAACAGGAAGCCTCCTGGCCCTGCACAGTAGCAGCCATTTGGAAATGCTGCGAGTTAAAAGCATTACAGCTGCCAGTGCTTCAATCAAACTTGGCTCACGGTAGTTCTGGCTCATCCACTTCAGAGGTTTCACAAGCACTTCCAGCAGAAAGGGTGGTGTTACCTTTCTTCTCTCTGGTGAAAGGCACATAGTCTTCCCTGTCCTTGTACTCCAGCGCCTGCTTCTCCAGGTAGGCCAGGAGCCGTTCCCTGTCGAAGGGCCCCGAGGCCTTCTTGGCAGTCTGGTCCTTCTGCCGGAAGCCCGCGGGCAGCAGCGCGTTCTGCAGAGCAAAGGGAGCACAGACAGCTTACAAAGGCTGCACGAGCACCTGCTCAGTTTCGTTTTCCTCTTCCTTCTCCCTCTCTGCAAGGTTCAGCCCTGATACACCATCTTTTGTAGGCAATCTTTGATCCCCTGCCAACTTCCTTTTTTTGGGGCAGGGAAGGACACAAGGTAATCTAGACATGGAGAATATAATGAAAATACAGCACACTGCGCTCTCAGAAGGGCTGAAGCAAATCTTTAAGCACAATAGCTCCCAGCACTCAATTTGCCAGTTACTCTGCATTTCTTTGCTAGAATCAGCACTGTTTAAATGAGTAGTGCTAAATATAACTCATCTACTTACAGTTTAGACATTCAGCAAGAGACAATTTCCTCTGTCACTAATACCCATGTGATTTTAAGTCTTTAAGACAACTGACTACTATTATTTTAACACAGAGTATTTCTGGTTTTGACCTGGCTCAAGGTGGGATGTTTCTTTGATAGCATCAACATATTTCAACTAAAGAGAGAAAAATAAGGACATTAGTACAGAATGACCAGAATTCTGACTGCCATGAAAGACAACCAGTCCCTTTGCCAGTTCTCCTCTGTTAAAATATCTGTAAGGTCAAAGGCATTTAAAATACCAGTAATACCTTGCAGTGCAACAAAACAGGTGATCATAATATTCTGAACCAATCCCTGAACATCAAGATTAAACTAATGCTGGTTTTATTAAAGCAAAAACAGAGAACCTGAGGTGAAAACACAAGTCTTGGAGTCTGACATTAGCTCCAATATCTGTAGAGGACAACTCAGCTCTTTGTGGCAGAAAGCTGAAATATTCTTTATTCAATACCCCATGCTGACATAATCATTCAGGGGCTTAGCAATCATTTGTCTTCTCTTCACAAAGTCAGCATGAGGACAGGAATAGACATAAGCTACCAGATACAGGACCAGGAATCATTAGGAGAGGTTGGCACCCTCCCACTTCCATCAAACTCCACAGCAGAAATAATAAAACAAACATGGATGCAAAAGGACTGTTTACCAGACAGCACTGGAAACAGGAAAGTTAAACAAGTATTTCTAAATAAACTTTCTTTTCAAGAACATGAACAACAGCAATTCTTATTTATAAATAAATGCCACAAAGCTCCTCCCAACATCCTTTCTTATGTTCTCCTTTGCTGCAGTTGTGTCCACCTTGCAAACAGGAAATAAGCATTATATACACATATATATCTGTCAGATCATCAACAGGCTATGAAAAAACCTCTGCCCAAAAGTATATATTGTACAAAGTCTCCATTTATTTTAGACTAGAAATGGAACAAATGAAAAAAAAGAAAACTTCTCTTGGCTAATGCCTACCTCGGGGTCAAGATCATCCAAAACAGTTTCCAGTTGTTTCAGTTCTTCTTCCGAAAGTTTGCCAAGGATTTCATCCTCATCCAGATCTTTGTACTTGTCCAAGTCCTTTCGAAATGGGAGCGTCATGACTTGGGCAGTCACAAGTTGCTCAAACACTTCAAAACCCAAGTCTTAATTCTTATCCAGATCTATGAAAAACTTTCAAAAAGAAATAAGCAGAGTTAAGGCAAATATCCCAACCACAAAGCATCTTCAGCCTCTGTGTACATCTGTGAAAGGAAAGCTTTGTCACCCAGTACTGGGATCTGTTACTCTACAGCTGACAAGGAGCACCTGGAAGCTGTGATTCTTCACTATCCCACCATGCCCTTGTCCATCAGTAATTAAGCTATATGTAATTAAGCTAGATCTATTTTTCAGATCAAAGTCAATACCCAGTCCTCTTGACAAGAACTCCAAAGCCATACTTCCCACAGAGCAGGGCAGGAGGGAGGAGATCCTACTATTTATGAGTCCAGTTTAATGCTTTCATTTTATACATAATGAAGCCAAAAGAAGAGTTAAGATGCTCCACATTTATTGTTGCTACAGCAGTTCAAGGGCACTTAAGGATAACTTCACTATAAACAAGGTAATTGGTTACTACTGACTCATATCCCTGCATATTACCTACAGAGGAAACAAAGGAAGTTTGCCTCCAAGTTAATTATAGCACTACCATGGAAGACACATTCTGTTCTGTCCAAGGAAAATTACAATAGCTTGATGAAAAGCATAGGAAATACAGCTCCTAAGTGGCAGCAATCCAGTCAATCCTTCTATCATAAAAAATTATTATTTTTTAAAATTAAAAATAAAGAATAAACTGTGTGACTATTCACTAAATACTGTATTTAGAAGAAACCAGGGTCCTTCAAAGTATACAGTCTGTATAGCTCTTCTCACAGATAAGGAGAGTGCAGGGAATGTTTTTTCTAACACCTACAATTTTTGAGCATTTGTCTTGGAAAAACCAGTTAATCACAGCAGTGTTCAAGCAGACAAGTTGTTTCCTCTCATTTTTCTGAAAGAAGTTCTAGGACTCTCCTTTTGTTCAGCCAAATTCTTGCTTCAAGTTGACCACACAGACAAAAAAAAAGTAACTGTAAGTAAGTAAGTAAGCAAGCAAGAGAGTCCATCAGGTGTTTGGGAAGCAAAACCTAAATATATACATTCCTGTCCATTAGTCTTCTTAAACCCTTTTTTTGGCTCTATAAAAATACTCAACACAGAGCAGACACACACTAAAAATCACTTTCTCCAGTAGCCCCTGCTCAAGGACAGATGCTCACACCATAAATACAACTGCATTACTTCAAATTCACACTTACATGGTCCTGCAAAACCAGATCAATTTAGTCACTGCCTCTTAAGTAGCAGGAAAAGGCAGGCTGTGTATACATATATGCTATACCATGCACACAGGGTTCCTCCACCTCAGTTGTTTACATCCAGAAAGGTCTCCCTGGTTGCCACAGTTACACATGGTGACATTTGAATTCAGAGACACTGAACAGACATGAGCACACAGAGGTTCATCCACACCATTCAGTCAAGTGTACCTGCAAAATTAATCTGGTTTTAACAATTGCATTTGCAAGAACAGTGAATTTCCAGGTCCTATCAACATCTACACCTGAATGAGGAATATATTCAGCTGTCCTCAGGATGTCTGCTTTTAAAAAAGTACTGCTGATATAAATACCAGAGCTTTATTGTGAACTACAGTTGACACTGATGGGACTGAAGCTGACCTTTGCAAAGTTCTCTCAAACATAAGGAGGAATTCTCATTTTTGTGGTAAATTACATCAAAATAACTCTGTCTTCCTCTGAACTAAACCCAATCATGCTGGAAGAGCCCCGACCTTTTGCAAGAGGCTACAGAGCTGAGAACACCCCAGTTATTGGCTGCAGAAAACGCAGAGGGTAGTACACCTATGTTTTCCTAAGTTCCAAAAGTAATTAAATGAGTGACTCTGCAGCCTAGAGAGCAACCTCCTACAGTTTTCAGAGTCTGGTAGTATTTGTTTCTCCAGGTGCAAGCAGCTGATGGACAATTAGCTGATGCCACACAATCTGCATGTGAACTTCTCATTCCTGGAGCTTTAATGTTCTGCCCTTCCTTACAGTTCAAGCCATTACACAGGATCACAGGAGAAAAACATTTCCTGCAGCTGATTACACGTCACTCTTTGTGACCAGGCTGCACCATCCGAGCCCTGCATCAAGACACTGCTATTTACCACATTTCTGCATGTCCATTTGCATTCAAATATTAAAAGGTGTCGTTTTAACAGGTAATTATGAGGAGTAAAATGGTTAGCAAGCTGCAAAATAATGCTGCCCTTACTCTGAAAGAGAGTAGCACTGCATAACCATACATTATCTTCACTTAGCCTGTATTTCCTCTCCATTAATTGTCACAAAATGCTGTCATCCAGAATTACCTTTTATTTACTGCATTGGGATGTTTCATGTTGGAAAACCATTCATCCTTTGTAACACATTAATTAATTTTCAGGTCACAGCCCTTAGTCTCACTTATTTGTATATGACCAAAGAAGTCACGTCAAGTCCTCAGTACAGTGTTCACACACACAAACACACACAAATGTGAAAAATAAAGCAGCAGAACAAAAAAAACAACTTTCTGTAACTGAGACTTCACTTCAGCAGGAAGAGAATCACATGTGGTCTGGCAAATATAAATTTAAAGAGTTTTGGACATACTTTCTAAATCCTACCAGGGACATTTTTTTTTTTTTTAATATGAAAGCATCCTTAATGTGAGACACCTTTAAAATGCATGATGACAGCATTGGCTAGCACGTCTGTAGTACACTGAGATTGCTTGGCAACGACTCTCAGAAACATTCCCTACAAAAGAAAACACAGCATATACAACACTTGCATACAACATGCTAAAAATCAGGTTTTAAAACACAGTGTCAGGAATTCTCATTGCCTAAAAAGGGCATAAAGGCCAGCTGAAGCCCTAATCTAATCAAACAAGCCTTTCACCTCCCATTAAACACACTTAGTGCTCTATTTGCTTTCCATCAGTGGCTGCAGCAGTTCAGCATAGAGACATATGCATAACAAACTACAGGCTCTTAGAAGGAGTAGTTACTTGGCCTGTGAATATTTGTGGCACATTTTATGTATATATATACGTACATATATATATATATGTGTGTGTGTGTATGTGTGATCTTACTGCAAAGTCATGGGCAAAACTGTAACCATCAATTTTGGCTTTGCAAATACTTTGCTCTTTTTTCATGAGCAGAGCTAGTTTACTTTTAAGTATCCTTCTTAGCTTTACCATGAAAACATTGCACAAAAGTCCATGAGCTAATATTCTTTCACAGATCTATAACTATAACGTAAAGTTCTTCACTCCAGCAACTTCATAGTCACATAAGAAACATTTAGGGAAATGGAAAGAAAGCCAACACTTCCAGTCCATCAAATGCATCAAATGTCAATTCTCTGTTAAGCAGAAGAGAAGCTGAAAAATCAGAAATGAAGAAGTTCTCCTGGACATCACAGAGAAAAAAGTCTTACCATTATTCCCTTACCTGGCAAATCAATGCAGAACTAAAGAAATGAGAGAACAGCAGTAACTTTACTTTGTGCCATTTCATGATTACCTGAATAATCACTTGAAAGACTGTCAAGCAGCTTTCACACACCTCTTATCCACAAGGCAAAATATTTTTTCTCCCCTCCTCTCTGAAAGTATATTTCTAAATAGCAAAAGATTCTAAAAATAGCAAGCTTCCAATTATCTTTCAAAAGCTCCACCCCTTGTCCCCCCCCCAAAATTGTTATACTCAAGAACACAATTTCTTGGGACTCAAACAGGAGAAACTCTTTAGATATAACTTGCCCACAGGAAACAACAGTGCTGTTAAAGTCCACTGTAAATGGCTTCCGTGACTTGGATTTTAAAATAGAAGCAACATCACGAAAAACAAACTGAGCTGGGTTTGGCCAGCACATTCTCAGAGTTCACTTTAATCTCGTTTGCTCCTCGCCAGCCTCTGGGTGACCCCTGTGGAGCAGGGGGGTCTGCAGGGCTGTCAACATTCCTGCTCCACTCAGGGGCCCACACCCTCCCAGCTGCTTGGAGGAGCCTAAAATGAGCATTTCCCCAGGGAACCCCTACGATGGCAACAATTCTATTTTCCAGTGTGCAAGACCATACAGAACTGTTTATGAAGAATGTGCTGCACTTGAAAGAGCTATCTTTACTTACCAGAGCAAGGCGAAAAATGAGTAAATATAAATATTACCATAATCCCAGCAGGTTCCTAAGGATATTTTTGTAATGCCTTGTAAGTCTGCTGAACAGCCCGATGCTGCCTTTCTTAGCAGAAAGGTTTTAGAAACCCACCTGAGGCTTCCAAACCCCCAGGATGGGGTAGGGCACGGGATCCGGGCTGTCCTGCCCCGGGAACGAGCAGACAGACATCCCCCAGCCCACAGGCTCATGGAGCCAGCAGGTGGCAGCTCGTCTTTGCCTACACTTCTCATCAGGGTAAACTGTGTTTTCCAGGCAGGAAGACACAACTATTCTGGGCTATTTTCCTAGAAAAGCAAGCCCAAGGCTTCATTCTGTTCAAAGGGACAAGTCACTAAGCTTTATACATGGCAAACTGAGCTTCTCTAACTTCGCATTTGTCCACAGAGTGACCCAGGGAGTGGAGGGGGACAGGCAGCTACTGCAGAGTAACACAGGCCATGAAGATGCTCCCATAAAGAAGGAAATCTGAACACATCTGTTCCCAGTTCCTGCAAGTTCCTCCTCTGCATCAGAGGGCACCTGCAACCAAAGCCCACTTTGCTCTTTTATATATCCTGTGTACAATGACACAGAAGTGGGACACAGCTCTCTTGCAGACAGGGTGCTCCCAGTGATGGCTAAGCTTCCAAATTAGCATTGTCCCATAAAAACTTACTCCTGTGTGCCTGTCCCTGAAAACTGGTCACCCACATGGCAGGGCTAGATGGTCATACCCAGTCAGCCCAGGCAAGGCAGAGGGGACAGGCCAGGAGCCCCAAAGGCAGGACTTGGCAAGCTGGACAGGGCACACCAGTGGCAGCAGCTCAGCACACCCATGGCACTTCTAGGCATGCTCACCAAACTTGCTGCAGGGCAGGTGTTATGATCTCAAATAAATACAAGGCTGGGATAAGATAAAAATCCCAGGTGCCCCGAGAAGTTCTGTCAGGAGTCACCACTCCAGGTGTCCATTCTCTCTCGCAACATGCATGAAGTTACAGACTGGCCAGGATGAGGGATGTTTAGGCATCATTTTTTTCAGACAATACCTGGATATTCTTTGATAGAAACCTGTTGCCCATTAATATACAGTATCTGCTCCTGGAGGAACTGCCTGCTGGTGTTTTAGTCAAAAAGAAACATCAGATGCAAGCTGCCTGAACGTTTATTGAAACATTCAGTTATCTTTTATCCATTGCAGAAAATTGGCAAAACTTACAAGCCTGGAACAGAACAGTCGAAGAAATTTAATTCATTCCCATTCTATTACTTCAGGAAAACTTCTGAGTACAAGTCAGTTTCAAGTCCTCCCTTACATCACTGGCTGCCTTTCAAGCTCTCTACACCTGACACCGCAGCCAGACTTCAGTTACGAGGACTGATCCAATACATTACAGCAAATTTAAAGCACACGGCAACCTCCCTAGAACATCACTTATTTCGACACACCTTGCGCCTACCCGCAGAGCGCCAGGCTCCCAGAACAGGCCCCCGAAAGCTCCGTGAGCAGCTCTCGGGACAAGCCCAGCGCAGGGGCCAGCGGGAGGCTCCGGGAGCCGCCGGGCCCGGTGTCGGTGCACGGAGCGCACCCCGCCCCGGAAAGGCATCCCTCCGTCACCGACTGCGGGGACCCGAGTGCTGTGTGAGCCGCGGAAAACACATGCAGGAAACTGAAAGAATTATGTGCACCAGCTCTACAGGCGAAGTTTCCCAAGTCTCCGTTTTCGGGATTCGCAGCAGAGCGGGGCGCTGGCCGAACACCCAACCCAGCCCCGCACCTGGGCGCGCTCCGCGGCNATGGAGGGGCTCAAGGCCACGTTGGACGGGGATCTGAGCAACCTGGGCTGTGCAAGGTGCCCCTGTCCGGCAGGGCGTTGGATCGACGTGATCTGCGAGGTCCCTCTCAGCCAAACCGCGGCTGTGGAGCGTGTGGCCGCCCCTCCCGACGGGCACACCGCCTGTGTGCTGCCAGCGGGGGCAAAGCGCCGGGGCCGCCCGACTCGTGGGTGCCTTTTCGGCGCTCCACGGCCTTGCAGATGTCTCTTGTAGCTTCTTCTTTCCTTTGGCCCCTTCAGGCTCCTCGTCTTCACCTCTGCCCACATTCTGTTTCTTGTCTGTTCCAAACATGCAGCTTCCCCCGCTGGGCTGTCGGACGGGTCACCGCGCAGAGGAGTCCAGTGCCCTGTCACTCCCTGACACACCAAGGGGGCAATCACGGGGACACTGCGGCTTCTCCTGGCAAGCTCCGGGCCAGAGCTCCTTCAGCGCTTCTGCTGACACAGAGCGGGTGGAATCCAAGCTCCGATGTGCCCTGTGTGCTGGTGTGTGCTTAATCAACAGGATTTTGTGGACGTTGCAGCTACCTACTAAACACCACGTGTTAGTAAACAATATTCTGTATAGAATTTTTTTAAGGTTTATAATGTGACTAGAAGACCTGGACAACAGTGGAAGTTCCACTGGTGCTGAAACAATGTTCATGCACAGCAAGAGCAGATGCAGCACGGAGCTCCTCACTGCTGGTCACTGAGCTGAGCACAGCAGGGAAAAAAGCCTCCAACATAATCCTAAACTGATTAAAACATAATATATTTACTCTCTACAATGCTGATGTGGTAAAAAAGAAGAATATGGGTTCAAAGTATATGGCTTGAGACAGAAATAGCTTCCTGCCTAGGGAATTCACATGGGATGTAGACGGGAAGGATATTGTCAGTAAAGCAGATGATAACAAAAAGTGATGCCTGACCCTCTGTCCTATACATCTTTTTTTTAAATGAGTGGCCAGACTCGGATTGAAACAAATTATGAGTGAGGAAATATTTCTTCCAGTAGCAGCAAAGCAGCATGGTTCAGTCGTGGTTCTCTTGAGACACAGCCCTAACACTTTGAGAACTTTATGTTCTGATGCAAAGGGTTAAAACAAGCACATTCCCATGAGCTTACACAGCCTTTGGTAGGAGGCCACAGGGGTAGGAGGCCACTACCTACATGTTTGTGGAAATTTTTCCCTTTTCTTGTGGATGGTTGCCTTGTGGCCAGCCCAGGGCCCACCTGCTGAGGCACGTCTGGGGACGAGCTGAAGCACCAACCATCAGACTCACAGCATTCTCAGCCCCATCTGCAGGAGCCCACACTGTCTGACATGCTCTGCCCAGCATCTGGGACCACCCCTCACAGGGTTTTGTTTCTCAAGTGGACCATTAAGTTTAGACATATCCCAGTTTAGACGTATCCCAAACGCTGCAATTCCCTGGGGACTGACTGTATGAAAGAAAAAAGTGGTACAAGAAACATGCCCAGTGTATACTGGTCAGCTCCAGAGGGCCTTTGTCTGACCTTGGACCTCTGACTCTTCAGATAAAGAGAGAAATTCAATGCTGAAGAAGTTGTCCTGAAGATCCATTCATTGAGAAGGAAGAGGAACAGAAAGGTGTTCACCATTTGCAGACCCTGTAAAGAGAGGAGAACAGCATCTCTTGGATACTGCTCCTATCTGAGGTGCAAATCACTTTCACTGGGGTTATGTAAAAAAGGTGGGGATTTAGCCAAAATCTCCTTGTTCTCATCCCACAACAGACAGCAGAGTTGGGATGGGTGGAGGAGAACCACATCTCTGTGGATGGAGCAGAGTCATGCTGCCTTTACTCCAGGGTATCTCCAGGGCAGTGTGAACCACCCTAAGGCACTTGTGAGCAGGATGCCTGGAGCAGAGCAGGGATGCCGAGCTCTGGAAGGGGGCACAGAAGATGGTGAGGTGCTGGGGTCTGGCCTCGGGCTCAGTAGTGGTCATCTTGTGTCCGTCTCTTCCACCCTTCAGCCTTCAGCCTGTTCCTATTCCCAGTGGCATGCTCACCAGGTGGACCCCAGACTTCAGATAGCCATCTGTTCTGTCTCACTTTTCACACCCACAAAATGAAAATTGTGGTTCAACTGGATATCTACTGCAAATTAACTGGTACTGATAAGATATTTATTATTAGTGTTACTACCATGGCAAATGCAGTGTCTAAACTGAAATGCATTTATTCAGGATTTATAGTACTAAGGATGTAGAAGGGTTCACAGGAAGCAAGTTTGAGTGAAATAACAGAAGATTTGGCGTTAGTGTTATTTAATGTATTACTGTACCTTGCCTTATAAAACAGTCAAAGCAATGCAACTAAAAAATTTCCAGTCTAAATAAAGCTGAGGATTGACCAGCTGAAATGCTGCTGGCCAACATTTTAAGGCCTGAACCATCAAGGTCTTGTGAACGGAGGCTTCTTACATAGACTGGTTTTCTTGCAAGGCCATTTCAGAAGTATCTCCCCAATTAAGCAATTTTAATGTGAGCAAGAGTAAATTTTTTTCTCTACCCTAGGTCTGAAATTTGCTGATCAGGAATTGAACCCGGGGGGGTTTTATTTACAGGTCACTGAATTTGATCAACAGCTGGTCTTTAAGGGAAGAGATCAAAACATACACAACATAGTAATCAAGTCCAGATGTTGTCTAGAAGACAAGCTCCAGTTCTAGCAGGAATTAATTAAGCAAAGTCTTACAAGCTATGTCATAAGGAAACCAGATGAAAACAACTGCCCCTGCGTTTTTTTAATTTAAAAAAAATGCAACAAACATTTTGAAACAACTGACCACATTTTGGCTACAAATAGTTCAGTGAAATAAAACTTGCTTTTGGGTGCCCCAGTTAATGATTTACTGGTACAACCTGCTGGCAGTAAGCCCAGTTTAGACAGCGTTGGAAAAATGCCAAACCTCTACACTGCATTCACCATAGAGCTTGTGAAACAAACAGTCACTGGGTGTAGGGAAGGCTGAGCCAGGAAATGCATTGTTTTGGGATCCACAGGATCCCAGCTCTCAAAGGCATCCCCCAGAGTGGAGTACATTTTTTTTCTAGGGTTGTTTTCCCCTTATATGTTATATCCTTAGGGTGTTTACTCTGCCACTGTGCTTCTTTCAACAGGTGAAATACATAAATAAAAGAAAAATTAAAAGGTTAGGTGGGAAAAACGTTATGCAAAGGTTCTGCCAGGGTAAAAAAGGACTGCTTGGGAGCCTTACCCTGCCCTCTCAAATGTGCCAGCCTAGGAAATCCCACACATGGGAAATATGGTCAGTGTAGGTGGCCACAGTAGTTTGATGTGAATGTATCACAGCAGGCATAGCCCATAAATGGGATCTCATGTAGCTCAGACATGGGATAGAGCTCAGATTTGTGAATTGTATTGAATACATTTATCTTTTAATGTTGCATTTTGGGAAGAATGAAAGATTATCTAGTACATCTGCATTTAATCTATTTACTGTGTATGTTTTTGTTGGTATGGCTTATGAATACAGGGGACCTGCACCTTTTCTTAAACAGAAATTGATCATATTTCCAGTTTTTTGATTGCAAATTCCATGCATGCGATTTAAGGAAGAAAGGAACATGAAACCACAGCCAAAGAAGAGCAGAATCTTGACTTCAGCCAAACTCTATACTCCGTGCAGAGGATTGTTACATTGTTAATAGAAAGTGATATGAAGTAAATTTGTCATCAGATATATGGCATGCAGATGGGAAAGTCAGCATGGGAGGATTTCTTTTCCTTCATATCAACTGAGGAAGAGTTTCAACTTAATAAATACATTTTAAGGCGTGATGGGAAAATCTGAGTGAAAGAACTTGTAGGAGTTTATCAAAGAACAAACATCCCAATGTTAACTCTCCCTCTGTGTAGATAGCATACATTTCCCTTTCCCAGTATTTGTATAATTATGAGTGACTCATTCAAGCCCTGATCCTACAGACCAAGATTAAGTCCCAAAAAAGAGTTTAATCCATGTCAATAATTAAATCCACATTTCTGTCTCATGGCTAAATGAGACTCGTTTGCAGGGAAGCTTCAACCCCACCAGCAAACCAAGAAATTGCTCTTCAGCCTGAGCCACCAAGCCACCAGAACAGATTTCAAAGCAATTTGGTTCAGCTTTCCTGATGTTTCTGGGAATGAACAAACAAAACCACAGATGCAAACCCTGTTTTCTTTGAATGCTTCAAGGCAGGGAAGGAGAGGGAAAGACTGCAGAATAAATGGATCTGATGATTTTCCATTTCTGTTGATCTGATAACATTTTAGATGTCTGGCAAAAAAAGCTGTTAATTAATAGCTGGATGTCCCATTTTATGAGAAGTTTAGGGCAAGGAGGTTCCAAGCAGGTAACTGCAGCTTTGGAGGTTTTTTCTACACTCTGCACATTATTGTGGGTACAGGTGTTTTCCTTAGCAGCAGTGGCAAAATACCCATGGTAACCCTTCAGCCCCTTGTATTAGCCTGAGTTTCCTGCTCTAAGTCTTGCTACAGATGCCTGAGGTATTTGGCAGGGTTTGAAGTTTCCTAGTTGTACTTTTTTTCCATAGGAAAATTCAACCCTAGTGCAGCATCTGCTTCTTAACAAGGCAATGTCTTCTTTTCCTGCCAATGTGAAAAGAAACTTAGAGACATCCTAATCATTGGAACAGCTTTTCTGTTGCTCGTGACTCATCACTTAGTGCTCAGAACCAAGGGCCTCTGTTCAACTAAATCACAACACCCAGTGAAAGCATTCTGATAAATTAAATCATGGACATGCTTGATTAAAAGGGATTCACTCAAATAGTGTTACATACAATTTCAACCAATGGTTAACCTTACTATGGAATAATGGAACAAATATAAATTGAATGGCCAACACTAGCTAACAGAAGAAAGGAAAAACATCAAAATGGTCTCAGAGGCCAGCACCCTCTGCTCCAAAATTGGCTCCCTGAGGTGACACATCTTGGTTCAGGGTGAGGGCCAGCAGGTTTCTGCTGCAGGACCTGTTTGGCTGGCTCAGTGTGCGGTGGGTGTTGAGAGGAGCAAACCTTGCTTTTTGGGACCAGCTGCCGACACGTGTGCCCCGAGCTGACCAGCCCGGCTGCAGAGGAGCCCGGGCAGCAGATGCAAGGAGGGCGGACAGAGCTGTTCTTGGGGCGGGGGCGGCGGCCGCGGCTGGCACAGCACCCAAAGCACAGTGCGGTCTGTTTGCATGAGCCACACAGGTGAGGGGGAAGGCTGAGGCTGCAGCACGCCAAGCCAAAGGCGACAGGGAATATGCGGTTAGGTGGGACCTCACCTGCAGGCTTGGGGCAGACGGAAGCAGAGAGGGCTGGGGGGGGCAGGGGCACCAGGAAGGTGGCCTAGCCAGGAGCGGGAGGGCCGGTGCTGCCGGAGCCNGCCCGGGCTCGGTGGAGAACGCAGCGCCTGCCCCGGCCGCCTCCGGCGCCTCCGCGGCTTTGACAGGCGAGTGCGCGCCTGTTTATTGCGGGGCGCTCGCATCCTCCGGGTCACGCGTGGGAGGACAGAAATTAGATGGGGCAGTTCAATAAAATAACGTGAAGAAGGTGTTTGTGTCAGTGGTGATGAGCTGCCCCTCCCTGGAGATCTCCTGCCTTTTGTATGTCACATATACGGCAGGACCGGCGGAGGGTGGTTCTGCTCCGTCGGGCAGCGGGTCAGAACAAACGAACCAATGACGGGTTCAGGAATAGAACGCTGATTCGGGAAGTTTAGGAACGTTTCCAAGGTCCTGAGGAGCAAAGTGTGCCCTCAAAACCTGCACATTGGCATATCACATATTGTCTCTTCTCTCATCTTCTAATTAAAAATTATCAGGGTGCCCTAGTTCAAAGGGATTTGCTTTAATGGAAACTTTGGGGGAATTTCTTCTGCCAGAGGGAAAATCCGCAGTTGATCAATGAGAAACATGCAAAGATAACTGAGGACTATAAACACCAAAAATTAAATGACAACTGGTTAGATTACCATAACCATCCTGAGCTTAGCAGTGACATAAACTTTTGAAAATAATTCTAACATTATTACTAATGAGACAAATTCAGAAATTTATCAACATCAAATATAAATTAAAAAATAATTGGAAGAAATAATTGTATTTTTATATCATGAATGATACACTGTGTAGATCTATGCTTTTGAAAGTGTTTAGTCGAGGAAATCTTCATCAAGTTATTGAGTTGCGTGTTTGTAGTAAATAGATCCAATCTTTCAATTTCTTATCATATGAAAGCTTTTCTTTACCTGATTATTCTCAGAAATTGTCCTTGAACTTGCTTTGTTCTGCCCTTCACTCTTGGAGAGAGGAACATGTAATGGGAAAGAAACACCTGGGATCAGCTGGCCTAGTACTGCAGGCATCACATCCTCTAATTCTTTGCAAAGGATACAGTTAGTACAAAACTGAACTCAAGCTCAGGGATGCACGGTGATGTCCCACTGAATTATACTGGCAATATCACAGTCCTTTCCATGTTATTCTGTACTCATTTGCTGTCTAACAGCCTGCCTGCCTTTGCACTGGTGCTCTACACTGTGCACATCTTAACTGGTTTCCACTATTGAAACTTTTACCACTGGGTAAGAAAAATGAAGACTTATGTGACTCATTTTAGTGACTTCACCAGCCTACATTCCTAATGTGTCTTTTTTCCCATTTATCCAGCTTGGCTGTATATCTGAACTTAGCCAGTAGCCTCTCTCATCTTGATAATCTAAATAATTTTGTTCTAAGTGGTGTGCTTTGCTCTCTGATTGCATACCTTTTCTTCCTTCCCCAAACTAATATTATTTCCACTATTTTACAACTTCTGGCAAGCAATGTTTGTGCATTTCTGCTGTTAGTAATCTGTTTTAGGTTTGGGTTTTTTTGTTTGTTTGGTTGGTTTTTTTGGGGATTTTTTTTTGTAGCATTCCTATATTATTGAAGCTCCTATCTTCTCCTTGCTGTCAAATTGAGTGTCCTTTTGACTGAGGCTGAGGTGGCTGTGCAGGGTTTTGCACTGAGGGGCCCCAGGTATTTGCACATGGTGGGTTAGCTGTGGGGTGAATGCCTATGCTCTGCTTACTGACCCCAGCAGACAAGTGTAATGGTGGCTTCTGTTCAACAGAGGGGTTTGGTCATCATTATTAAGTGCTCCAGAAATCTGTAAATGTAGTTTTTAAATCCTTCTTTCAAAGAGCAGCTGGGACTGAGTGTCCAGCTGCTATGCTAAAATGGGGAAATCTGAGAACAGTGGTGACAAAAAGGTAGCACTTGGTTTGTTATCTGTTGGCAGCACAGGTGGAACAATGCTGGAGTTTATGTTACTCAGTGTCCTTTTTTCCTATTGATGTTTCCAACATGTGGGAAACAAACACTGGTGTTGTTGTTTCCAGGGCTGGTCTGATCTATTTCGTTGTAAAAATAAAAAGTCAATTTCCAGGTAATTCCTTCTCCTGTTTGTTGTTTCAGCTGTTGGGATGTGCACATCCTGCGTGGTTTCTGGCTTTGGGTTACAGATAAAATGCAAAAAATGTTGGTAGTTATGATGTCTTTGTGCATTGTAAGGAGAAAGAGCAGCTTAGGAAAGATGGAAAAAGAGGTTTATTTAGAAGGTACCTAGCAGTGATCACTATTCAGGATCTCAGTTCTTCAGTCATTAGTACATGCTCTTATCCAGCCTTTGAATCTATCTGCTGTGTTTTCTCTTGGCATATGCTGTTCATTTAAATGTACAAGATGTCCATGGAAGAAGAGCCCATAGCCAAAGAAAAAGCTGTCCAATGCTTGACACTTGGAAGATGGTTCAGCTCCTTATCTTGCCACAGACTTCCCATTTGGCCTTGGTCAAGGCATTTCTTTCTCCTGCCAGGGCAGTGAAGAGGCTCTCATGTGGCTGATGGTGCTCAGGGCTCCACAGCAGCTGGTTCCATGGAAATAGGATTGGTCAAGGAGCATACCAGAACCTGGCCTTTGGTTTGCCTTTCCAAGTTTACCTCTGTGCAAAGCTGCAGGTGCTTCCTACCCCAGTGTGTTCTTTGCTTTGCATTCGTGGTAGATGTGCTTTTTACAAGGACTACAGTTCTTTACCCAACACAAAAGCTGGGGCCCTGAACTGGATGAAGACACCTCCTTGTAAACATCCCAGCTATTCCTGTAACGTGTATGATCCGTGTTCCCCTGGGGACCACAGAGCCATGGGCTGCTGTGTCACAGGGCTGGGAGATGTCACTGCTGACCAGGGGGTACAGATCTTTACCTGTTCCAAGTAAATCAGCACCTGCCTGCTGCAAACCTGCAGAGTCTGGTAGTTGTTGAAGGAGGTTAAAATATCATTGGTGCCTCAGAGAAGATAATGAGGCCATTTTCTTCTCCTTGCTGTCAAATGGGCTGTCACCCATCAGTCAGGCACCACTGGTACAGCTCAGCAGCAGGGTGTTTCTGCTCACGTCAGAGTGAGGCACACAGATGACAAATTGTGGGTGGAGCTGCCACTTCATCGTCTGTTTTGCCTGTATAAAAAGACTCTGTCCTCCACGATTCTCAGCCATGCACTTCACACCACCCTCAGCTTCAGACAGTGACTCTTATGTTTTTATCTTGGAAGAGCTAATTAACATTGCACAGATTTTCAAACCATCACTCAAGTTCCATAAAGGGAAGAACCCTGCCTTCCAGTTCTACAAAGTTACCAGCTGCAATGAGCAGAAAGATTGTTTCATTAGTCTATAACTAAACTTTACCCCTCTAGAAACAAAGGGGAGTGTTCACCTGCAAGAGACAGGACAGACAAACAGGTCTCTGGTGTTTTCCTGTGCTTGATGCATCACTGAAGTGTCAGACCACCATACACAATCCCACCAGTGTCTGCAAGGCTTACATTTGTTCTGTCATCTTCTTCTTGGAAGTAGGAATTGAGTGATTTAAAGGTTGGATTTCTTTAAGTAAGGCTTAAATCATCCTTTGGTCACTGTATAATTAGTCATCAAATGTTTGTCTGGAAACAATTCTAATGGTTATGATCTAAAAATATCATGATACCCAGAAACAAGCTATAAATTCGTCAGGCATTGTAAAGAAATACTTCCTTTCCAGGACTCAATTTAATGTTTTGAATGGTTATGAGTAATACCACTAATGTTATTTTAGAAACAATCGGAAATTGATGGTTATGTAACATTCTGCATCAGTGGGAGAAGCAACAATGTTTCATCTTTCATTTTAATCACCAGGGAAAAAAACCTTTCATGGTGTCTGAATCAGAGGGAGTACATCCTTTTATGTCTTCTATAAATAATGGTGCTTTCATATGGATAATTTTGCAATATACATGGTGGGTTTTTTTTTATAAAGGGCATGACTGAAGTCCCATTACAGTGAATTAATGTCTCACATTTTATTTGCATGGAAATTATCAATCCCCATTTAAGCAGCCAACTGTGATGTAAACCATAGAGCAGCATAAACATTACCAAAGTTCAGAATGCCACATCCAATTATCAAGTGGAGTTTTTCATCACTGAATGATTGTCCTAAAGTTTCAGGCCTAGTCTAATATTAGGACAACATAATTGTTAATTATCCACTGCTCTCTATATAGGACTAAACCAGTTACTGGGACCAGAGCATGAAGTAACCCTACATTAGGTCTGGAGAAAAACAGCATTTTAAATATACAGGGATTTTGAGGGATTCTTTGCTGCAGTGTGACCAAGGATGGCAGCTGGGCTGGGAACAGAAGAGGTTTGGCCACACTCTGACTGTCCCAGAGCCAGCCCTGAGGCAGTGCCAGGGGCAGCTGAGCTCTTCCCAGAGACACTCTCTGAAAGACCCAATTCTACAGTCCTCAAACAGGTGATTTGCTCTGATCCACAAAGTCACCACGCTGTGTCATGAATGTAAAAGGGTTGGAAAAGGTGATTAAACTGGAGCAGTTCAGTACTCCTTATGTTCTGAAGTTCTTCTGAAGTTCTTTCTGGGAAACAGACAGAAAAGTCGGGGGATTCTAGAAGAGGAAACACTTTTCTACAGATCTCTCTTCCATTTTCTACCTGTGTGAATTTCTTTGACATGTCTACTGTATCTACATCAGGACCTGTTGCTAATACTATTCTCATCATGCACACACAAACTCCAGTTCTCTAATGCTGTGTTCCTACCACACTTGTGTTCTGTGCTGGCCCTAATGCATTCCTTCCAACTTTTCTTAGATTTATGAACCTCCTACTGCAAAACATGGTCTCCCAGTACACATCCTCCATATGTTCATGGTTAGAAAGTACATTTGTTTTGCCTTTTAAGTATAAAAATTAAAAAGGAACCTTATTTATATGTCAGATAATGGAGTATTTCTATTTTTTTTTTTTTTAAGTTTTAGCTTTTAGCGGCTCAGCCTTATTTTTCATAGACATTCCCACACAGCAGAGATGTTCCCTGTCTGGCACTGGTTTCAGGGTGTTGATGGGGGCACTCCCTTGCCTGGACAGCATGGGACAATCATCCTCCTTCCACTGAGCATCTGCTTGTGTTGCACAAATACGGCTCTTAATCATAATGGTCCCAATCCTATTTATTTGCCCCAGTATCAATTTAACTTGGGATTAATTCCACCTGGTTTTTATTTTCATGTTTAGCTACAGGAGTCTATTTAAAGAAAGGGAAGATTTTTTCCCACATTTACAGATCAGTTTCACAACTGTTTTTCAAAACACAAATATCCACCACTGTGCATCCAGAGATAGTTTAAAATAGGTCATGCATCAGGAATTCCTTTCTAAAGATCAGTTGCTGTGATTTTAAAAAAATGAGAACAATTTCTCAAACCTGATTATAAAAAAATATTTTTTTCCAACAAGAATGCAAAAAACTCTATTAATAGATTGTTTTCCATTCATCTCTCTATACTTCATAATGCACATTGTCATGCAGCTTCATTCTTAGCTTGTACACACTGTCAGCCTGGAAATTCACATCCTCTGTGTCACAGTATTCTCCTCTCTGCAGGACCCCAGAGACAGATGTTTCTCTAAGTGTGTAGTCTGTGTTTTAGATACCAGGAGTGACCTGAAGTGCATTTGTAGCTGCTGGTCCATAGGAAATTCCACAGTTCTTGTTCCAACACTTCCTAAGGGATCCAAGCAAATGCAAGTGGGAACCCTGTGACATTCAACATGAATTCAGCAGAAGAGTGATTCACTCTCAGAAAGAAACATCTGTATCAGCAGTAGAAGATTACAACAGTGTTGTGGTATCAGCAGAAACCACAGCTTGGCTCCTCTAGAAAGCCCTTTCAGAAGTGTATAAGCATAACAAAAAAGTACTTATGGAACATGGCAAGGTACAGAAGGGTTATATCACAGCAGGGGTAAACTACACTGAGCAATAATGATTTTATGTAGGCTGACTAATGACACCCTTTTTCTCTTTGAAAACATGGTTTGAATGCTGATGTTGACAGGAACAGGTGAAAAGCTGCCCCAAATAAAACTGTATTTCTTTCTTTAGAAGGAATCAGAAATACAACTGTAGCAGGGGGTTCTTTGAAGCTCACTGTGAAACCTCTGTGCTCCACAAAGGTTTAAAAGTAGCACGTGGGTAGCAGAAATGCCTCTTACAGTTCTGCTCCATCCAGAAGGAGCACAGATCCCACCTGGTGGGCTTTGCTGTTTAACACTGGGGCTTAGGCCCATGAGAAACTGAGATGCTCCATACTGAAACTCAGGGGAGAGAAATAAATGGGATATGTGCTCCCCTGTTCCTTAATCTCTTTTGCTCTTCCCAGTAAGTTTGAAGGGAAACTGCTCAGTGTTATCCATGGTCCCTCATCCTGCTTCCCTCAGTGTCCCTAATGCAGTGTGACATTCAAGAGTGTGTTGTCTCTGTGGTTAGATTGGACATCTCCCTTCTGCTGTGTGACACCTGATCTGCTTTTATATGCTCAAAATAACAGCATCAGGGAGCTCTGGGTTAGAGCTGCTTTTTTAACTAATGGAAGTTTTCATACAGTAATCATAACAAAGCAAATCCAATGGTTGTAGTACACAAGAAGTAAATAGTTGTGCACACTCAGGGCACAGTAAGGAGCTGCACAGACAGCATATGGCTGTTTACATACACAAAATTAACAGTGTCCAATCCAATTAGGAAGGTGGAGATCGTTATCATCACATTAGACAGCAGTTTCCAGAGTGTGTGAATCAAGAGTTCAGCGTTTCCTTCCCTGTCTGACTGATGCTGAATTGTTGGACTTGTTCCCTTGGTTTCTGATACTGTGACTCTGGTGAAAGGTCGACAGCACAAACCCAGGACGTGAGCAATGGGTGTTCCAGCCCAGCCTGTGCAGCAGAGTGAAAGCTCCAGAAAAGCTTTACTGCTTTCAGGGATTGTGGACAAAGAAATTCCCTAAGCACTGTCTTCTGCTTTTGTTCAGTCACAAAAGAGTAGGATTCTGTTGTGAAAGGGAAAATATCAAGGGAATTTCTGTTGCAAATGTGTGCAGGCAAGAAAAGTGTGATTCCAGGCTCTTCCATGCACTGTCAATCTAATAAGGGTTATTAAACACAGTACTTCATGCCATGAGAGAAGTTAGGCTGATACATCTGTAATACCTGGGTTTCAATTTCCCTTTGGGGCAATTATCCCTGCTGGACATGGTCAAACACCTTGTCTTCTTAATAATTAGAAGTCACAATATTGAGAGCTGTCACCTGTTCAAAGTGTCTCCTGGCACATCTCCCCTTTATGGCTTCACAAATAATTTGGGGATGTCTGGTGTACACAGTCACACCCTGCAGTGCCTCCCCCAAGCACCTGGGTTCATCTTTGCAGACCTCACAGGAGCTCTCAGATGCATGGCCTTGCTGATCCCAGTGACACAATTCCTTGTTGTAATCCTGCAGTGCTGCACATCCGAGGGAGAGGTCCTGGTACCAGGTGTCCTGCACACCCTCAGCCTGGGAAAACTCTCTTGGACTCTTACAAGCTGCTTTTTCCTACAGTATTTAATTACCCTAACCTTAGGATTACATTTCCATCTTTTCCAGGGATGTGATTAAACTCTAATAAAATAACCATTTAAACTTAAATAGTTTTAAACAGCTGTAATCCCCTCAAAGAATTTTTTTTAGCTCAGTTAATGACTGCTAGCTGAAATGTTATGTTTGTAATGAGTTTATCCAAAGGAACTTAGAGAAGGCACCTGATGCCTTAGTGCAGAATGTTGTACTGCAGCTCAGTTTGGTTTTGCAGTTTAAACAAATATACTTTTAAATACACTTTGACTTTATATATATTTTAAATAAAATGCTTTCATTATTTAACAAGTAATTCTGATTAAAAATTGCATGGATTAAACACATATCAAACTAGTGTTCTTCTTAATCACAAAGTACACAAAAACATTGGCTCTTCTGTACTGTTTTTGGCCAAAATATTCCCCCCATTCATTGCATATGATGAAATTTTGGCATTATAAGAAAATTTCACAACAGTTGTAACTTTGTGAAACATCAGATGTTGTGCTAGGAAAACAGCAGCCACAAACAGGGCAGGAATAAGGAAAAAAAGAAAATGTGTAGGCAAAATAATGATTTTTCTTGGAATAGGATATTTTAAGTGTTTCATGTCAAGGCTTAATGTGCCTTGCAGTAGTCATGGAATTCCAGATATTTCAAATTTGTAAATCCACTGATTATTCCATTCCCTTTCAATAGGTTGCTGATTTCTAGTCTTTTTGATAAATAGAAAAATGAGATGTGTTTTAATATTTAGTATTGAAATAATGAAACTTATAAGTGAATAAAATCTTTTCATTTGGATTTGGAATAAAAGAAAAACAAAAATCAGGCTTCTAGCTCCTATGACAAGCAACAGAACCCACACGGATTTTATCAGCTTATGACAAATAAAAACCTGGCCAAAGGAAATTAGGTTTGGGGTTGATACATAAGTCAGGGATAGGTGCCAGTTGGCTGGTTTCCATATCAACCATAACTCTGAAATTTGTGAATGCAAAAACTCAGCTGTAAAAGTGCACAGCAATAAACAAACTGTGTCATTTAGAGAGTGCTGGTGCTGCTGTGGGAACCTGGGCACACTTGGGAGGGCCTGGAGCACACTGAAAGTCCCCAGTTAAGGCTGTTTCTGATCAGAAATTAATTCTCTCTTTCATTCGATCCCTTTACAGGCTGATTCTGGTTGTAGAATTTGCTCTGGACAAGAGAAAAAAAGAACAAGTAAAGACAGAGGGTCCTTTGTCATATTGTCATATGACTGATAATATGACAATGACTGTTGTGGTCATGCAAATGAGATTTCCTTGTTCCCGGTCGGTCGGGATCATCTAACAAGGAATCATATTCAAATTTTAAAACTAAAAGAGTTTGTGAAATACTAAGTCCATATTCTTTTCATGACTGTTTTGAACTTCTGCAGGTCCCCCATGTAGCAGACAATTACAGACAATATTTTGAGCTATAACCAGCGTCTCCTCACTCCAAGAATTTTGATGATAAGTGCTATCATTTGTATCCAAACATGCTGAAGTAAGACTAACTACCAGTGTAACTGGTAATGCTTAGGTAACCAGAATGTGCCAAAAAAGTCAGCCAAGATGATGTGGGTTAGCTTTTAGCCACCAGAAAAGCTGGGATGAGATAGAATACCTCAAGGCATAACATTTTGGTTTTTGTTTGTCAGTGTTGGACTGTTGTCTGTGACTCTACCACTTTCCTTTGCTTCTGGCCAAAAGAGCAAACAGATACTGTTTCCAGGCAAATGAAACAAACCAGCTATATTTCTATGAAAAAGGAAAAGTTGCTGTTTTTTTCCTTATCTGTGTCTCAAAGCTGCTGTTTGCTGCTGCCCCCAAGTATTCTGAACTCGTCCTTGCCATTCCTTGGCTTCTGCTGCCCAGGACGTCCCACACCCCCTGTGCTGTGCCAGGACATCTTGCTGCTTTGTTTTCATTAATAAGTGTCAATGTGACCCTCAGCACGTGGGCTTTCCAGGACTCTCAGCTAAATGGAGATCCTCACAATGCTTTATTGTTGGCAGTGAGCGAGGCAGAGGAGCTGGGTGCCCCTGGATGGTTGAAATCCTCAGCAGCAGCAGCAGCAGTGGAGCAGTGCAGCAGGAGCCATGTCTCTGCCCTTCAGGAAGGAGCTGGAGAAGTACAAGAATATCAACGAAGATGAGATACTCAGCAAGCTCTCAGAGGATGAACTGAAGCAGCTGGAGCATGTTCTGGATGACCTTGATCCTGAGGTTAGTGATGATAATTGCAATGCTGCCTGTTAGAAATGCCACACGCTGCAGCATTTTTAATTTGTATTGTTACCGTGGGGACAGTGTGCCCTAAGGTATGAGCAGCTCAGCTGCAGACATTTTGGTTGTGTTCCTGCTGTGATGTGCTACTTTTCTAAAAGTCACTGTGCTCTTGGTCTGTCCCATGTCTATTTAGACATGAGCTTGTCTGCAATCTAAATCTTTAATCATGTTGGCACACTGCAACACAATGAGAAGCTTTTCATGGCTGCTATTTCTGAGCACAGCAATAAACAGACATAACCTGTGTTTATGTAGATCAGGTCTTTTGAACTTCTGAAATCTGTTGACCATGTAGTTCAGCACATGTATTTTTAGCTGAAGAGAACATATTTGGGCATGATCAAGAAAAATAGGATTCAGCTACACAACTGTCATTTTCCAGAGAGTAAGAATTGTTGGAATATTTGAAGACCTTCTCACAAAGAATTTAAAGATCTCTGGTCTGAGAACCACTTGATCCTACAATAATGAGGTTATAGCCACAAGCGTGCAGGGAATTGTGACTGTACCTACCCAAAAATATTCAGACTGATGTAGGAGTTTGAAAACTGGCAGATAAAATGTTCTGTCTGGAGGCAAAATGAATTTGGAGAAACACAATAGATTTATAGCTTCTAGTTCTATAGCACCAACTTGCCTGGAAATTAAGAGGGGCTTTACTGTTCTCTCCCTCCATGTTGCCACTTCCCATGCTACTACCACTTCTACATTTTCTGGTGTTTTCAAGTATCTGGCATCTGCCCCTCTCTCACAGAATGCCCTGTCCCTCTCTCTCACAGAATGCCCTGTCCCTCTCTCTCACAGAATGCCCTGTCCCTCTCTCTCACAGAATGCCTTGTCCCTTTCTCTCACAGAATTCCCTGTCCCTCTCTCTCACAGAATGCCCTGTCCCTCTCTCTCACAGAATGCCCTGTCCCACTCTCAGCCCTGTCCCTCTCTCTCACAGAATGCCCTGTCCCTCTCTCTCACAGAATGCCCTGTCCCTCTCTCTCACAGAATGCCCTGTCCCTCTCTCTCACAGAATGCCCTGTCCCTCTCTCTCACAGAATGCCCTGTCCCTCTCTCTCACAGAATGCCCTGTCCCTCTCTCTCACAGAATGCCCTGTCCCTCTCTCTCACAGAATGCCCTGTCCCTCTCTCTCACAGAATGCCCTGTCCCTCTCTCTCACAGAATGCCCTGTCCCTCTCTCTCACAGAATGCCCTGTCCCTCTCTCTCACAGAATGCCCTGTCCCTCTCTCTCACAGAATGCCCTGTCCCTCTCTCTCACAGAATGCCCTGTCCCTCTCTCTCACAGAATGCCCTGTCCCTCTCTCTCACAGAATGCCCTGTCCCTCTCTCTCACAGAATGCCCTGCTTCCAGCGGGATTTCGACAAAAGGACCAGACCACTAAACCTGCCACGGGCCCCTTCGACAGAGAGCGCCTGCTCTCCTACCTGGAGAAGCAAGCCCTGGAGCACAAGGACAGAGAAGACTTTGTGCCCTTTACAGGGGAGAAGAAAGGTACTGTCCATGCTGGTGTTGGCATTGGTACCAGCCTGCCTGGCTGTTCTGTGGGACATGCTGGGACACAACAAGTGAGGGCTGCTGCAGTGCAGGGTGAGGCTCAGGGCTCAGATCTAGAGCTGCTGGGGAAGAGCTGAAGGGGGGGTTTATCTGTTGCTGGTGTCTGTCTCTGCTCTGGAGTCCCAGTGGCAGCTCCATGGCCTGTCCCAGTGGCAGCTCCCTGTTCTGTGGCAGGTTAATGGCCTTTGGGGGGGTACAGGAACACAGGAGCACCAGTCCAGCAATGGGCTCAGCAGCAGCTCCCTGGTCAGCCAGTGCCTCTGGGTGCACTCAAGCACAAAGGTGCCCTCACCAGCCCCACAGGGACTGTTCCCTGTTAAGCATTAGGCCCATGCAGGGGTATTGCAGTGGGGGAGGTGTTCAGGAGGAAACGCATAAATGCCTTTCTGAGTGAATCTTGCCTACAACTGCTGTAAGTAACAGCTCAGGGAATACAGTTACAAAAAATAAGTATTTTTCCACTTGTTTACTAGCACATTTGGCAATGCTATTCATGCAGACACTTTTCCCTGCTACCCTTGTCCTACAGCTACAGGAAAAAAAAGGGGGAAACAGGAAAACCTAATTCTAATAATTTAAACACTGGTAGGATAACCTCAGGGCAGGAACAGTCGTAATTTAAACAAACAATATTCCTTCAGCACCAATAGCTCCTTTTCCTTGTTTATAAAAAGTGGACAAAAATGCTGGCCTCAGGCAACCCCTTCATTCAAGAAGGAACTTTCTGTGTCTGGGTCCATTTCTGGCTATAGAATGGATTTGCCATTATTTCAATGGGATCTGCTTAAGGGAAAGCAGATACTGTAAGAAAGTCAAGGGCAGCATTTTTAACATTATGTACCATTACCAAAGATGTAAAATGTTGTCTATATAACATTTCATAGGCCAGGAGTTGTTACTATCATGACACTGTGTTCTCAGTCTTTGAAACAATGATTTCAGACAAATGAGATATGTTTCAGCTAGATCTGATCGACGTGTCATTTTACCATGCAGCATATTCTCTAACCTACTTTTTCCCCTCACCAAAACACCTACACACTGCTCTTCACAGGGCTGATTGTGAGCCCACTGACACGCAGGGCAGGGCAGTGGTCAAGCACACACTGTGCAGGAAGGAAAGCACTTTACTCTAGTATGGATTTATTACCAGTTGTTTCCAGTCCCCTGCACACTGCTGTGTCAGAGCAGTACAAGTCACTGCTTGCACGTCCCTGCATATTTATACCAACATCTTCAGTCACGTCTCACCTTACTGATATTTACAGACTTAAGATTAAGATTTTACATTTTTCACTGCAATTACATCTGAGATCTCCAAATAAGCCTGAAACATCAGTGCACAAAACCCAGCAGTGTGTGGAACTGTATATACCCATAGGACTGGCCCTTGATCTGTACAAAATGAGGCCCTGTATTGTCCCTGACAGTGGTACTGTATGGGCTGGGCTGTTTAATCCATTTCAGTTTTCTTTTGATGAAGCTAAAGCAATATTATTCCTACATTTGCTTCCAGATGCTCTTAAAGTGCTTATTAGTGCTGCTTATTAGTTCCTGGTGTCTCTGGTGTGGAAATACCACTGCTTTGCAAACACAACCAACCACACATTTCACTTCCCCCTGAGCACAGAGTGAATGCAGCCCTCCTAGCATTTAAAGCTGTTCTTAATTTGGCTTTTGATTCACTGTGTTCATTTACTTCAAAATTACAATTTCAAGAATTATTACAATTATGAGGTAATGACAGCATTTTAGGCGAAAAGAATTATTCCCTTAATTTCCTCTGCTCTTTGTACAATACAAATTCATGACAAAATCCTCAGTATCAGCTTTAGCAGATTAAGTCAAATGAAAACAACCATGTGTTCTGTGATTTCTGCTGTCATTTTACAGTAATAATCTAAACACACAGAATTACTCTACATTTTCTTTGAAGTCAGAGGCCAAACGCTATGAAAATACCCTTTGTTTCTTTGTTGGTTAGAAATAACTGAATTAATCCGAGATCTGATGAGGTCCAGTACCTTGACTATTGAGAACTGATGGGCTGCACAGTGTCATTTTTGTGCTTTGAGAACAAAGTTGTTTATTTTGAGCTTGGCATATCCTGAATTTGTACTGGAGTGTGAGTCCTGCTGCCCCTCTGTGGCTTGGCAGGAGATGTCCTACAGAAACACCACCAGAGTTGCAGCAATGCAGAAGCTGAGCCTTATAAAACACATAACTGAAATCTCCATCTGCCAAAGGCACTGAAATCCTCCATGGATTGTATGATAATCCTGCTAATTGGTTGAATCTGGTGAAACGTGATGAATGTTGTACAAAGTCCATGTGTGGCTATTCCTGGATCTTAGAATCCATGCTTGTAACTGCAGTGTTACTTATTTTGACACTCTCAATTGAAAAAACGTAACAACAGGATGGCTGTATTAAAATATAAATTACTTGATTAACATTTTTGAGAAGATATTTCCCATGCAAGGAAGCAAAGCAATCCTGAATGACATTTTCAAGATCTGATACTACATGCTAGATTTAAAGTCACTTTAATTAGAGAATAATTAGTATTCTTCCAAAGCTCAGTAATTAGTTCAGGAAAAATAATTGAAATTTCTAAAATGTGTCCTCAGAAGAATTTTAAAGAAGGCTATCTCTTGAGGGAAGTCTTATTTGTTACCTTCTGCATGTCGATGTCTCTAAGGTGTATTTACAGACTGGTAAATATTTATAAGATTATATTATATAGATTTCTGTTAAATTATTTCTCGACACTCTAGAAGCACTGTAATGTAGCCATTCTGTAAATAACCCCAAATCAATTTGACGCTATTTGTGCTAGCTAAAAATCAAATTCTCAAGCAGCTCTAAAATGCATCCAGTTGTGTATATTTGGGAGGTATTGATGCCAATTTGCCATTTGATGTTTATGACCAAAGAATATTTGTGTGTCAGTAGGATTAGAGTATGTCAAGTGTTGTTTGAACATTTGTCAGTGTTTTGTACTGTGATATTTGTCTCCCACTGGGAAAGCATTTATTTTTTCAAGTTTAGGAAGTGGGATGCTTCTACCAAGTGTAAAGTGACATTTCTACCAGTTCTTACAGTTCTCATACAGAGCTAAAACTTGGAAATTCATAAGCTGACAAGAAGGTGGCATTGAAAATATCTTCCTTCCAGGCTAGTCTGTGGTACAGTGTGATTTTTCATCTACTGTGACTGCCTCTCTTTTTTTTGTTGTTAATATTTTATTTGAGAGCTCTTGACCAAGAAGCAATACCAAGCAGCTGCTGAAGTACAAAACTCAGTTGCCTATGTTGGTCTCTATATGCTGAGCAACCATAAGGTTTTGATTGTCCTAGAAAACAAGCCAAAACAAATTCCAGAGCTGACAGGGATATCCAGAATGGTTAAAACACAGGAAGTGTTAAATATGAGCCCAAGACAGGGGGGCTGATTATGCAGGGAATTGCCTTGTTTTTGATTGTAATTGTGGTTTCAAGATGTTAGAGATGTTTGGCAAAAACAATCAAATGTATGGGATGCATTAGGGTTTTGGCCCTCTGCCATATTGTAGCTTGGTAATGTGCTTCATTAATTGCTCACAAAAAGGATTTCAGCCTGTATGGGACAGATCTCAGATTTCAATGGAGACCCGAGGTTTGCCCGAACCAGGGCTGAAATGATCACAAGCACACACCCAAAGCTGGCCACTGAGCAATGCTTTCAGACTGCTTTACCCACATCCTCCCTGATGCAAGTCAGGGCTGGGTACTTCATTTGAATGCCCCATTGTGTAGTTTGAAATGATCTGGTGGCTTTCAGGAACTCTTGTGCAACACAGATATCTGTTAGTAATGAGCAGTGGAGGCGAAGAGTAAGGGCTGATAACTGGGGCCATGGTGCTGGGCAGTTTGTAAATGTTTATTTTGTGTATTTTGGATTTGTTCCCACTTAGGACAGATGCCCTAGAAATCCTTACATAGAACCTGATGAATGGTCTGTGGAATTAGACTGACCCACTGCACTTAACACATACAGCTTGGGACAGGTGGTTATCAGATTTCCATCACTTCCATGTGAAATATCATTTGCAAGCTCATGAATGACCCAGGAATAAAAAGAAAAGGTGGCAGTGCAGGCAGAAAGTATTGCAGAGCTCTGTCAGTGCTGTGTTTTCTCTGCAGTCTGTACATCTGACCTCAGTTAAGAGCTGAGCCCTGCTGTAACACAGACATAAACTGGTAACAGCATTTCTGCCTCTGCTTTGTTGCAGGGGTTATCTGAACTGTATAGTACTAATGAAGCATAATTTTAAAAAGTTCTTCTGTAGTGAAATGTCATTAGCTATGAAAGCTGGCTTTAAGGATTGCTGTTTCAATCCTTCACCACAGTCCCTGTTTTCTACAAGGTCTTCTGCTCCTTGCCAAGCCATTTCATTTTGGATCCAATCCAGTTCTCATCAAAGTCATGGAAAAACTCCAGTGGATTGGGCTATTATTATTTGTGGCTGGAAGGGGAAGGGAAACATGCTTGTATGTGATTAAATACTAACATTTTCAGCTGATTGATAAAAGGGAAAGGGAAGAAAGTACCAGAGAACTTTTGGCCAAACCTGTATTTTCAGTTGCTCTGGCAGAGACCATGTTGCATGTGGTGCTGGGCCAAGCAGAGGATCAATGCACAGCACCAGTAATAAGGACAGTCATTTTCAGAAGGTCAGAGAATTAGAGTAGATGCTAATGAGTTCCAATTCCACTGTGTCTAACAGACTGCTTTGGAAAGTTATGGTTTAGCATAGAGACATTCCATTCTTGGATTGACATGGCAGTCATTTCACTCCCAATGCTTAAATGGTTTGTTTAAATTTTTGCCACCTTTTTCCTATTCTTTAGGGCTTAAATTTAGAACTGATGTTTGTCTCTTAAGGCATTGAAAGCGTTGCAGTTGCTGACAGTAATGCCTCTAGCTAGTGCCTCTCACTGCTTGCTTTCCTAAGACTCTCTTTTAGTTGCTCATGACTTTGCCAAAGTTGCACAGTTCACAGTGAAATTTCCCATGCTGAGAGGCTGCCTCGAGTTGAATTTTTGGAAAGTGTCAGCAAAAAGGACTTAGCTGCTTCCAAGAACAAGATTAGGAGAAAACACATTGTTTTATCCATCTAGAGTAAATTTTTCCAGCTGTTTTTTTTTATGACCTGCAGTGCCTACATGCTTTGAAGAGAGGACTTGAAAGGTATGCCCTTTGGAATCCCCAGGGAAATATACTCAAGTCTGGCATCCTCAAAATATTGTGCTTTCTTGTACATCCAGTTTGTTCTAGCGTTCTCCAAATATTCCCCCTGCTGTGAGTGCTGGTCAGAGCTCCTGCCTGCCTGTGCAGGCAGCACAGCAGTGCCCAGAGGGGCCTGGCAAGGCTGGGCTCTTGGGATCTTCTGGAATTTCCTCATCTGAGAGGCCCCTGTCACACCAGGACCAAGGGCAGGGAGACTCCCTCCTGCTCTAACAGAGCTCTTCTCCCTTTGTAAGTGCACTGCAAAGGAGAAAAAAGAGTAAAGAGGCAGCAGAGAGGCTGGGGCAGAGAGGGGGAGCGGGGGCTTTGAGGAGCTGTAGGAATATTCCAGGATGAAGGACTAGATGTGGCAGCTCTGGGGAAAGGAGCTGCAGAGAAGAGCAGGGGTAAGGAAGGGAGGGCAGAACAAAGGGAGGTGATGGGAAGGGTCAGGACTCAAAGATTTTCAAAACCAGGAGACACTGGGGATGGGGAAGGCACAGGGGGCAATGAGGGAGGTAAAAGAGGAGAAGAATGTGTTGGGTGGGAGAAAAGAGGCCAGAAAGGAACATAACTAGTGTGGTATTCAGCCCTGCCCACGTTTCAAGGGTCTTTGATGTCCAGAAGGACCTGAAGTGCCGTGGCACAGTTTGAGTTTCTTCCTCCTCCACCACCATTCCACATCAGACATAAGAGCTTTCTGCTCACTTGGTGGAGTGGGTAATCCAGGAGGTAACCCAGGAGGAAATCCAGAGGACTGCCCTAGGGCTGCATCCTAACTTGTCATAATCCATGTGCGGGTCTGAAGGAATTCTGGGCTTCCTTCTGTTTTAAAGAAGTACAAGTTGGCCTTTGTTGCTTTTTGTTTGAGCAAGCATACCTTCCAGGAGAGTTCTTTGAAGGGTATTGCTGCAGTGGCAGAATCACAGCATGCTGATCAAAGTCAAGGGTACTGGTGCAACTTAAGTTCACTTTTTGTGCTCATGCACAATAGGTTTAATAACTTTGGAATGCTTATCTTTGCAGCCTTCCCATTCCATTGTCATAATTTTTAAGGCATAGGATATGCTGACACTAACCCAAGAGAAACAGAGCAGCAACAATTACAATACTGCATTTTTATTACTCCTGGCGTTCAGCTTCACGCTTACTTGAGCTTGGCCTGTTTTCTTCTTCATAATACAAATTTATTCTTGGTAAGAACTAATTTAGCTCCATTTTTATAGAATATTTGTAGGGAGGGGTTTAAGAAAGCCTCAACAGAAAAGAACAGTGTAAAATGAAAAAAGTGAATCAGGTGCCTGTGATTTATGCAAGGCAGATTTCCAGGATTATTGAATTTCACTCCCAAGGTCAGTGTAGCATTCTGCAATTGAGAACAAACAGGCACTCACTGTAGTCAGAGATTCATTGAGAAGTCAGAAGTAGTAAGTGCAACCAGGTATTTTCTTAAAAGTACAATAATCTGAGCTACATGTTATAGGAAAAGAAAGTACATTATTGTTTTACAGTTATGGCAGAAAATGCATTTGTATTATAAAATTAAGTAAATATCCTTAAAAAATTGATGTTAAATAAAAGTGGATTTTTTACAGCTAATATAAATGGGCTTATTTCCCATTGCTCTGTGTTTTATTGAGTTTTAGCTTGTACAGTTTTGACTTGTAGAAGATGGGAATAAATACCAAATATATACTAAATATAAATAAATACTAAAATAAAAATGGTGGCAATTTATATTTATTCATAAAAGTCAAATGATATGAGAAGGAAGGAATAGAGGAGACAAACCAGAAATGCTGCTCCAAATGCTGCAAACTATAAACAAAGGTGAAATCCTCAAAATGTTTTTAGATTGGGCCTGCTGCTAAAATCCTACCAACTGCACTATCCAAATGCCTTTTTCTCCCCCTCCTTATATAACAATAAATAAAAAACTCACTTCAGGAAAATACACTTGAAGCAGTTTCCTGCTCAGTTAATAAATCCTCCTATAGATGTGCATATGGTAGTTAATTATTACTATATAAGAAGGTGGGGATCTCATTTCCTTGCTTTACTCTGACACTGCTTTAATGGGGGCATTTGCATAGTGCAGAAAAAGAGACCTGGCTGAGGCAAGTGGCAAAATGACATCTATGGTTTCATGACTGTTCCCAGTGAATTTCTTTTTTTAGAGAGAATTTGATTTCCTTTTACCTTGGTCCACATTTCTGTGTCTCTCTGTGGTGCTTTCCTCTGAATCCTTCTTCCCTCTGGTTGTCAATGGATTTTGTTTCCCGTAGCCTCTTTTGAGGAAAACATGAACCATATTGTATTTCAGCTTCAATACAAGTCTTGTTTTTGCAGTGGGTGGAAAGGAGTAGGTCTGCTGTTAAACTGAGCCAAGACAAAGCTCTGCTCACTGCACTCACACTCACAAAGTCCCTGTTTGTAACAAGCTGCCTCAGTTATCATCCAGATCACCCCAGACACTCACCCCAGCTTGGCCAAAAGAAGGGGAGAATTGCACTGATGCACACTTAAAAAAAATTTCACACTGAAAGAAACTACTTGGGATTCCACACACTTTGGGTTTCTGTGCTGGCGTAAAAATAAAATTATATTATACTGCAATTGAATTTTGGTTTGCAGTTAAACAAAAAATATATTATTTTTATACAGAAGTGTGATCATTTTTGTCTGGTTAACAACAGAGTAGCCCAAGTTATGTATAAACAGAACTTTTGTCACCGTGTTTTTCACTGGTAGAAAGTTAAGCTATTACTATTAAGGCTTAGCACAGAACATTAGCATATTATGGAGACAAAAAATAACACAGCCAACATTAATTATACCACATAGAATAAAGTAATAATAAAGTACCTTCTAAACCACAGTGTGAATATAAAGAACACCAAGAGCAGCAGCCTTTCTTCATAAATCTCACTTTGTAATAATAAAATGTCACTATTCCTCCAAGGCTTCTTCCAAATAATAAATTTTAAGTTGGAGCATTGAATCAAGGAAGCCACAATCCATATTTTATTTTGTCAGTGAATTCCATGATGCACTGGATAATGAATTTACAATGTACAGATGTGGGAGTAGGAGACACCTCCTGAATCTTTAAACTCTGTCCTAAATTAAAGAAGGAAAACTGGTTGACAGCTGTCTATAAACAGACACACGGTTTTGCAGCTGGTGGACAGGTAATAAATTCCTAATAACATGCTAAATAGAGAAGTTTTTCTAACCTCCATCTGCTGTGCTACAGCATCTCTTCACAGTGGAATGTTCTTATCTAGATAGCAGTAACAAGAATATTTTTAAAACACCACTGGATGCCAGCAAGACCCACATACATTAAAGATATATATTACTATCTTTGACATGACCTTGCCCCTTTAAATATTTCATATAACCAATAATAGAATTTTTTTTTCTAAAATATTTGCCAAGAATGCCTTAAACGAAACTATCACTGGGAATCATATTCACATTTAACGAGATTCGGGCTGTTATCCAAGAGTTACATATGCCTGAAACAAATGTTTAAAATTGTTTTCCTATATATGTGAACTGGACAGAAAAGGTATGAGTCTCTACAGGTTTCCATTACCCCTTGATTTCTTGCTGTGGAGATACTTGGCCTTCACAGATCCAAAGTCCTTAGAGAAAGACCAACTACACCACACATTGTGTCCAGCTTAGTCCAAACTCGAGGTCCTGTGTCCCCTTACAGTGTTATGTGTGAAAGTTCAGACTTGGGTCAGTATTTATTAGAAGTGTGACTCGGGTTTGGGCCTGTGAAGAATCACTTACTGCCTGGTGGAGATGCTTTGTCTCCACGAGCTGTGGCCCTGTGGAGTTTGCTGCTACAGAGCAGTGTTATCAGTCAGGATAAAGATCAGCAGGATTCCCTCAGTATTTCAGACAACGTACTGAATACTTGAAACTCAGGTGGAACCACCTGAAAGGAAAACACTTTATGGACAGTATTCCTCACAATCGATTGTTTACTCAGATATTCTGATTGATTTTGCTTTTCTAGCTTCCAACACAGTCATGATTTTTATTTCCTTATGTCAAGCTGGCATCAAGTTAAGTCTTGGTCAGTGGTGTGTGGAAGCTGCCATCCAACACTTCAGATGAGGTGGTAGCACAGAGAGAGTCTGGAGTCTGACCACCTGTGCTGCTGTTAAATCTGGAGAGCATGACAGACCTGTCTTTGCAGAGCGTTTCTTACCCCAGATTTCCACTTGATTTTTGTTTGATGCTGCTGGGATGGCTGTCCTTCATTGCTGTGACCCAATGCAGTCACAGTTAAAACAGTTCTTACTTTTCACCCACCAAAGGCTTCTATATTCTTGAAGCCTTTCCTGAAAAGATTACTTACTTAAAGTATCACATGAAAAATAAATCATACCATGATACTACTTTGACTTTCTACATAACTTTCTGTCCAGTTGTGTACTCAGAAGTGGTTTAGTCTTGGCAGAAATATCTCTAAGGTAAATAATTTAAATCGTGTATCAATAAATCTTGCCAGTTTCAGAAACTTCCATTAAATTTTTTTCTGAGCTTATTCAGTGACTTGAGTCATGGAAACTGAGAGCATAAAAATGGCTGTAGACAAACTTGTAAAAAAAGATATAAATGAATTGGAGATTACTACATGAGGGAAAAATGAAACCACAAAAGATGACAGTATTGGAAAAACAGAGGCAAAGCATTTGTAACTCAATACTAAATATCAGAATTACATTTATGAATGGTAACAATATGACTAATACAGTTAAACTGTTTTAGAGACATTTCAGAAAGCCACAGGACTAGATGTAATGCTTCAAGCATTACATCTAGAGTGTACAATGCTGCACAAAAAGCAAATTTAAAGCTGACAGTGGGCCAAAGCTGCCTGCACCAAAGATCATCACAGCTTCATTACAACAGGATTAATTAAAGCCTGCTTGAGAAGTAGTTGTTAGGGACGAGGTGAGGGGAACTATCACACAGTGGACAGTAGAGCATGGGAGTTCACTCAATTTTTGGAGCAATGGCACTGTCTGTTGCCTGTGGCATCATCCAGTGTAGCACTGACTGTAGGGCTTGCTCAGGAAAGCTGAGTGGGAGAAAAGCCCAGCAGTGCTAGTGACTTGAGTGCAGCTTGAGCTCTGATTTAAAGGGCTTCACTCCAAGCATTTGCAGTTACATCATCACAGCACTGAGGTTAACCATCATAGCAGCCTGAAGGAGTAGTGGAACTTGTTGTGTTGTTCCTGGATATATCCTGCACTTCCCTCATTTCAGCAGACAGGCCAATGACCTCAGTCTTGGGGGAATATTGCATGGAAACACACATCTGCTAACCCAAAGGTATCAGCATGATACAGAGAGAGACAAATACATCAGGAGTCTTTCTTGGGCAACACGTGGTTCAGTTCAGACTTTTCAGGCCTGCACAAATGACCAGGATAAGGCTATTTATTTGAATGATCATCAGGAGACACAGAGGGAAAATACTCTGGAGGGGCTGGGAATTAAACTGAGTTACTGGAAGAGAGCAGGTTTGCTGAGCTTTCAGGATCATGTATGGAAATTCACAAACTGAAAGATTCTTGCAGTAAAGTGGTTTTAACTGCTCCTAGTGCCTCATTTAAATATAAGGATGAAATTTCTGCAAGCTTTTTGTGTAGATCTGGTTCTGCCTATTTAAGGACACAGGACCTTCAGAAAAATCCCAGCTGGGACTCCTCCTGAGCACACTTCCTAAAATAACAATCACCAACACAGAGCAATAATCTGCACCTTTTATTTTTAGACTTATTAAGATCCTGGTGTGGAGGATAACATCAAGTAAGAAAGAGAAAAACATTCATGTGATAATATTTCCAAGCAGTTCCACTGTCCCAGACCTATTCCTCTGCTGCCAGGAGGCAAAGAAGTTGTTGCAGTAATTCATTACTCACTCTGGCTTTTTTTTCTTATCTTAGGAAAAATATTTATCCCTAAAGAAAAACCTGTAGAAACCCGCACAGAAGAGAAAGTGACCCTGGATCCAGAACTAGAAGAGGCCCTGGCCAGTGCTTCAGATACTGAGCTCTATGACCTTGCAGGTTAGAAAACATGTAGATATGATCCTCCCACATGTCCAGCTCTTCTCTGCCCAGCCCTGCCACCAGGAATGTCTCATGGTGACCCCCTCGAGCACCTGGTGCTTGTCTGAGAGGGGGCCAGGCCGTGGGCCACATGTTGCCCAGGGTGATTGAAGCTGCTGCATTTCAGACTTCTCTACTTAAAATTGATGTGTCAGGCCAGGGGGGAAGAGGAACCAGCTCACGTGATTTGGGGAAGGGAAGGGTGGGCAGTGGGCTGCAGGCTGGGGTGCTGGCACTGTAATGGAAGTGACTGATCCCACTGTATCTGCATTGTTTGTAGCAAATTACTGCTACCTCCTCTCAACTCTGACATCCCAAACAGCCAGATAAACTTGTCACAGCATGCAGTGGATAAAGATCCTGAATCCGTGAGGAAATTTGGAATCTAACCCCTTGAATGAGAAAATTGGTTGCCAGGTGATTAGACCTGGGTATCTTCACCATTCTGATTATTTTATAAGCATGTTAATCTCGATGTGCTTCCACAAGAAACCCTGGTGGGAATGCCAATGCATTGAGCTCATCACATGTACAGTGAAATTCTCAGATACACCAAACAATAGAACATAAGAGTAATAACAAGTTCAGGTTGTATATTAGGGAAGAAAAGTGATTTGGAGTGTAGCATTGAAACAATTTACCCAAAGAAGTTGTGGGATTTCCATCCCTGGGTGTTCTCAGACTCTAGCTAGACAAAGCCATGGCTGACCTCATTAATGCTGGCAACACTCCTGCCTGAGGGACAGGCTGGACAAGATGACCCACAGTGGTTCCTTCCAGCTGGCACTTCTGGGATATGAATTCTACATTGACTCAATTGTTCAAAAATCTATATTGAAAGTGTCTGTATCTCCAGAATTGGGAGCCCAAAATACTTTCCCTACAAGCAGGCATGACATACACAGTTATAACATTTTATAAAGGGGACTTTGTTTGGGGAACTAAACTACAATTTCCTGCAGTCTGTATTCCTGACATTAACATTGTATCCTCTTGCTGGTGTTTACACATTTCAGCTGTTCTTGGAGTGCACAACATGGTCAACAACCCAAAATTTGATGAAGCAGGAGCCCGTGGTAAAGATGGAAAAGGAATCGTGAGAAGTAAGCAAGCAAATTTCTCTTGTGGGCTGCATGTCTTCTTTAGGGGCTTCTACACCTGTAGGTGGGGTCTGTTGGTCTAATTTAGTGTAATGTAACTGGGCCTAACTTTGATCTAATTAATCATGAAAGGTGACTTTTTAAATGTAAATACAATCTTAAAATTCATTAGAATAGCAACAGTGGTATACAAACTGATCATTCCTAAGGAAATTTGTTTTCCTAGAGTGCAGTATCTGGCTCTGCAGAGGTGTTTGAAAGAGTGGGAGTATTTAAGAGGCCAAGACATAAATTTCCATTCCATTTCAGTTTAGGCAGTAGTCAGAAAACAGACTGAGCTATAGCTAAGAGTTGGCCACTGTTCAGGCCAGGCCATCTTGCCCCAGGTACCTACATTTACACACCTGAAAAATTACTTGTCACCACTAGGCTCAAATGTGGCAGAATCCCTGTCAGAGTGACATCTGTGACCAGAGTCACCTCGAGCTGCATTCACAGGGGGCAAAGACTGCATGGATGTGCTCCTGCCCCAGGCACTCCCTCTGATCTCCCACCTCCACCTGGCTCCTGTGGCAGTGTGTACACAGAGCCTGTTCTGGGGCTCCCTAGGGACACAGGAAACTGAATCGTTCTGGAAATCCCCCAGGAGAAACAGCTGTAGTTATTAAAAACAAATCCAGAAATGTTTGCACTAAATAAACAGACCTTTGGTAATCAGATCTTAGCTCAGCTCCTCCCACAGGAGGCTGGATGGAGGGAGAAATGGGTGCATCTGAATTCCAAGCTTTTCTTGAGAGCTGCAAAGCCTTGGTCCAGATCTTGTCACCTCCAGGCCCTGGGATATCAAGTGGGCTAAACTTTACTTTTTAAGACAAAACTGTGGAATGCCCTTTCCTAGGGAAACAGTACTAAAAAAACGTTTTCTTCTTCTAAGGCCATGAGAACAGCAGCTATCTTTAACCAAGAGCTTTCCTTTCCATCTTCCATTGCTAAAGGGGAGGTGGGAAAGTAGACAGGACACCGTGTCACTTCATTTTTCTCAGGATAAAGCTGCTCTGTAAGCCTCCCCAGTGAGGCCCTGTGTGAGCTGCCATCTATCTCATAACAGGCAACTGCATGCATTACTAATCCTCATAGATTTCAGAATATTTTTCTTGTACTGAGTCAAAAAGTCAGCTATGTGAGTCAGCTAAACTATGCTCCAATCACAGTCCTAAAAATCGCCATCCCATCACTGTATTCTTTGGTCCAAAAGCAATACCTTTCCTTAGCCAAGTGAAATGCTTCAGTAAAAATTTGCTCATCAATGTGGCAAAGCGGCATCATGATTAAAGAAACAAGAAAAACTCATGGAAAGCAGCAAGAAGTAGAAAATGAAAATTCCTCCTAACTCTAGACTGAGTACACTGTGATGTCTAACCTGAGGACAGGGTGCTTGTGTCTCCCCTGCTCCCAGCCTGGCAGGGTGTTTCCACAAGTGCAAAAAATGCTTTGCTTTTTTTGTTTAGTTTCTATCCTTGCATCCAAGGTGAATTCTTTTAAATGTAGTTTTCAATTCCCAGCTCCCTAGAAAGGCTGAAATGTTATTCAGGGATATGTGAGGTCTCTCAGGGAATTAGTAAAACAGAAGGTTTAGCATCAAAGGGAACAGAGTGAAAACCAGCTCAAGATTTGTCTATGGCCATCTCTACTAGGAGTATGAGTTCTAAAAAAAGATGTGGTTTTCTTTTGGCCCATAATATGCCATGAACTTTTACCCATTGCAATGAACAGGAATGTGGAGTACACTGAGACTTGAGGACGAGTCTTCAAAATCTCTCCCTGTCTGCAGCACAAAATAAAAGGATTCAAACATACTTGTGGCCAGCAACTTATTCCTTTCTTGCTTCTAGTGGCTTGGGTGGTCAGGGTTAATAAATTAATCTCCATGATTATATGTGTGGGAATTGGAAGTACTAATTGTGTTCTAAGCTATGATTTTTATGCATCTCTGAGAATATTTATAGCTCATAGCTTCCAGCACTAAATACCATAGTTCTTAGGAACATGACCACTCAAAGGTTTCATAAATCTTGGTGCTGGCAGACAGGCTTACTTTTCATGCTTTGATAGTTTTATTGTTTAGAAAGTGCAGATGTTGCAATTTTAAAAGAGCTAATTGAATTTATAGTAAGGCTGATAGTATCAGCTGAGAGGAGGAAACTGAGGGGCCTCCTGCTCATGTTGCTTTATGTAGCACAGTCTATTCATAGGTACAGGGACATTTTCTCACTAATATAATGGGCAAGTTCTGAGCACACCTTTCTTTACAGATATTAGACAAAGTGCAAAGCAGCCCTTGCAGTATATCACCTCCCAAACAATAGCCTTCAAAGCTGCTTTGGCTCCAATTAATTGTACAGGGATTTTGTGTATAAAGGAGGAATTTGCCCATGATGATGCTGCCCAGCCTCTGTGACCACACCCCCAGTGACAGCTCTGGGTGCACAGGGGGTGCAAAGGGCATGGCAGAGATAACAGGGATGATACTCCTGCTTGCAGGTTTTGTGGTTCTCATAAAGCCTTCCTTGATTGCTGCAGTACAAAGCTAAATGGGAATGAACAGCCAGAGTGATGATGCCTGCTCCTCGGTTGACATTTCATGGGATTTTTGTGTTGCAGATGTGGTGAAAGGTGAAAAGGTCAAGCCCATCTTTGAGGAGCCACCTAATCCGACCAATGTGGAAGCAAGTTTACAAAGGATAAAAGCAAATGATCCTAGTCTCACAGAAATTAATCTCAACAACATAAAGGTAGATGCTGTGGTTTTGTTTATGTCACCATAGAAGGATTTATTCAATGTTTCCAAAGCCTGTGCCTTTTATCTTCAAATTTTTTCTCTCTTTACTGTTCAGAAAAAGCAGGACACTCAGGGAAGGGGTGGGGATATGACTGTTGTAGAGGCTCCAAGGTCATCAATTCCTGATAGTGAATTCAGTGCCAATTAAAAGCCCAAGGGGTGACTCCATTTGGCTGCCTTTCTCAGCAGATTGTGCAGGAAGATATCTCATGGGTGCTATGTAATCATCACTGGCCAAATTCAATTAGCCCACACAGGCAACTGGAGGAGGAGGAGCTGGCAGAGGAATAGGAAAGCAGCTCAGCCATGGTCACGTGCTGGCCTTGGCCTGACCCAGTTCCAGGCAGGGCTGACAGTGCAGCCCAGCACAGCCACCACGAGCCTCTGGGGCCCCTGTGCCCAGAGCATGCTCTGGCCATGCTGACTGACCTGCTCCTAAAGCATCAGGGATGTTTCCCTTGCACAGACTGTGGCTGTTCATCAATCAGCTTCATAATTAAAACCAGCAGTGTGACTGGCTTTCCTAATTACTGGATTTGTCTTCTTACCCTAGAATATTCCTATTCCAACACTGAAAGAATTTGCAAAAGCTCTGGAAACCAATACACATGTGAAGACATTCAGCCTTGCAGCCACTCGAAGCAATGACCCCGTAGCTATTGTAAGTTTTAACATTACTGGGAAAAAAAAACCCTCACAACAAATTTTAAGTAGATCCATGTCTGCTTTAGGATACATTCTTTATTTTCCCTTGCAGGAATTCCCTATGGCTACACAAAGCAGAAATATAATCTCTTCTGATCTACCTCTATGTTCTTCTAAGCATATTTATGTTTTATTTCTTGTTGGTACTGAGCTATGTTTTGCAGGTTCCCTGTTTTTCCCTGAAACTTTCAAGATGTTATCTCATGTTCCCTCTTCTTGGCCCTTCAGGCATTTGCAGATATGTTGAAAGTGAACAAAACACTGAAGAGTCTGAATGTAGAATCCAACTTCATCACTGGGACAGGGATTTTGGCACTGATTGATGCACTGAAAAAGAATGAATCCCTAACAGAGATTAAAATTGACAACCAGGTAAAGAGAGACCTTTGAGGAAGTTCACTTTTGTTTCTCTTTTATATTAATTCCCAGAGGGTTCTACTTGGGGACTCTACAGCCTCTGTGGCTCAGTCATTCTGCAGCTCAATGTCCCCAGTCAGTGCAAGCAAAGGGTGGAAAACTTCTCAATAAAACTACTCAAAGCCAAATACAAAACCCAGGGCAAAATCTCCAGGGATGGGATTCTCTTTGTAGTTTGCAGCCCAGTACTTAAATACAACCACTTACTTCTCTCTCATATGAAAACAAATGTTTCCTTTTCTTTTGGGGACACTACATCACCAACAGAGGCAGCAGCTTGGGACAGCTGTAGAGATGGAGATTGCCAAGATGCTGGAGGAGAACTCCAGGATTCTCAAGTTTGGATACCAGTTCACAAAACAAGGTCCAAGAACCAGGGTAGCAGCAGCTATCACTAAAAACAACGATCTGGGTAAGATGCCACTGTATTTACTCATCATTTCTTTGTGTGAGCCAAGCCCTGACCTTCCCAGGCACAACTCTCCCTGTCTGTACATTCAGATGGAATTCTGACTACAACATTCAAGCTCTCTGTGTGAGGGGAGATGCAAAGCTCCTCAGGCTCTAGGGTAGACAACAGCAAAGATGTTGCTCTGATTAGGAGCCACTATTTTCTCTTGCTCCTTCTGGGGAGGGGAGTTATTTCAGCCTTTTCCCTGGAGTGTCCTAAATTTCTCACTGCTCTATCAGCTGTACTGGCCAGTAAATGAGGAGTCAAACCCATCCTGTTTTTTTCAGAGGACACAGAAGTCCTGGCTTTGTTGTCCAACCCATGATGGACCAGACCTGCCCAGCCAAGAGAGCAAACCAGTCCCTTCTGCCTGTCTGACCAAGTAGAGGCAAAGACAATGAAACCCTACAAGTGTCACCTGGGTGTGACATGCTCTGCCCTGTGTGCTCAGCACTCAGAATACACAGGAGATGACTCCTCCTGGGCAGAAGTTCAGAGTGAGAAGGGGAAAAAGAAAATAAACTTTGTATTTTTAATCAGTTCTGCTTCAGACTGGGGTATCAAACCATGATGTCTTTGTGGGTTTCAGCTTGGGTTTCTCTCTGTGGCAACTAAGATAAAAATTGAGCTAAAACCTTTTTCTTTCATACATGCTTTTGGGGTTTCGAAATTTTAATTGTTAGCATTCCAACTATATACTATTTTTCCTAAAACTATCAGTGTCCCAGAAGGGTATTTGAAATATCCCATCTACAAAGAGAGAAAAACTCTTTTTTTTCCCATTATTTTACCACTTGCCATTAGACTTATGTCCTAATCTTCATTTTCCTGTGTTTGTGTTGTTTGGTTTTATTCAAGATTTTGTGGAACAGAATTCCTAAAGGAATTCAATAAAATAAAATAAATGAAGGAACAAAACACAGAAAGCAGATACAAATGACTGATGCTACGCTGCAGGCTTTGGAATAATGCAGTCTGTTTGCCAAAAAGGCACAGTGAAAAAAACCTCCTCTTAGTAATGGGATGTTTAGCAACATGTTGTTGTTATTGACTTTCTGTGGTGAAAAGCATTCATTCATCAAGTTCTACTGCTTTGTTCTGGGCTTCAGCCATTCAATATCAGAAACAGGACATGGCATTTTGACAACGTGACATAACACTAAATTTTGTATCACACAAATAGGAGAACCTCACAAATCTTATCTGGCCAGGTCAAAAAAGACTCAGTGCATTTCATTAGAATGTGGAGTAGCAAATGCTACCCAACTAAACCTGCTCTATACCAGGTATAATGTATCTCAAGTGCTGCAAAAAATCACATGGGACTGCTTGTCAAAATAATCGTGCCCATAACACAAGGTTTACCACTCTGCTTTGCTAAATGGCAACTTCAACCTATGTGGTTTGCAGTGAAAAACCAGAGTTAATTAGCTGACTATCAGATGCAGTCAGAGCATGTGTGTTTAAACATTGAAGGTCCAATATGATTTTTTTTTTTTGCCAATATTCACTGATATCGGTATTTAAGAGTACTTCAAATCATTTTCTAAAAAAATAAGATTATTGCTTACTTACAGTATACATTGTGCAATTACATAAGTTATTAATTTTTGATGCTTCAAGCTTAAATAATCCAGAGCCATGCAGACTAGAGCAGACCAGTATCAATTTGACTGGAACACAGTGGGGCTTTTAAAAGAACAATAAAACAGTAATAAAAATCTAAATGGAATCACTGGAAGGAACTGCAAGATTTCTTTAAGGCTAAAACCTTTAGCTCAGAATGTGATTTTTGTGGAAAACATATTGATATGAACTCTTGGTGAAATCCTACAGTCTGCGATACAAAAGAAATCGTTGTGTTGCGCATTGTGATCTATTAATTATGGTATTTGTGGGCATAATTCTTGTGATGTCATGTTACTGGGAAGAGGGGTGTGTGAGAGAAGCCCTGGTGCTCTCAGGAGGGCAGTGATGACTCTCTGTCCTTGCCCTGCAGTCCGGAAGAAGCGTGTGGAAGGGGAGCGGCAGTAGCCACAGCACCGAGGACACCAAGCACCACCAGCTGCAGCCTCAGAGTGCTCACTGCTCACAAGGGAAGGCACTGGAAAACTATTACAGTGGGAGTTGCTGATTTCTGTTAATGTCTCCTTTTCACCTTGAAAACAGAGCCTGTTCGTTTTCAATTTTCACGGTTCATTTCATTCTTATGAGAAAGGTTCATAGTTGGTTTGACTTTAATGAAGAGAATGGTTTGCAGTATCAGAAGCCAATATGCAGCATCTTAACTGTGTTACTGAGCATAACATATAGTGACTCTGACTCTTATTTTAGACACTTTTTGATATATAAAAATATGACCTTGTATATGGATAAGGGATTCTCTGCTGAAAATAGAAGTTTTAGGGCCATGTTCTGCAATGCCTTATGTTTGTCAATAATCCTCACTTATGTGTAATGTCCTGCTGAACTGAATCCTGCAATGGGCTGCTCCCAGGAGTAGAACTAGCGATGCCAGTACAGGTTTGCAGGTTCACACCCTCGAGCCTCTCTCCTGCAGTGGGATCTGGGCAGCTGGAATCCCCTTGGAATGGCACCTGCCACCCTTGTTGAGTCCCCACCCGTCCAGCTCCCAGTGCAGGATCACGCCTGGACGTATGAACGTTGTCAAAGCGTATTTGTTTACATAAGCTTAGGTTAGGTGGGTCGTTTTGCAATGTTACGCTGATGTTTTTTATTCTTACTCCACATTGTAAAGTAATATTAGTGCTGCCAATCCTATAGACGTTGAATGTTTTGGGGTTTTTTTTCTAGGCCAACAAGTTTTTGTTTGCTACTAGAATGCACAGTTTACAGCTAGTGATCTTAACCTAAACAAGTATTCTGAGCAATATTTGTTTTGCTTTGAGCCATGAGTTTGACTTTTTTTTAGTTCTGGTATTTATGTACATTTGTTAGCATTATAGGACTGTTCTCAGGACCTTTTAGATGAAGATTAATTAGATACTTAATCCAGGAGAGCCACTGTGCTACCAAGAAAAGACATTAAAGGGGTAGTTTTGACAGCTACATAACTGACATTTATATGCTGCAGTTTAGGATTGTCCCTGGATCACAAGGCACATGGGTATTCATGCCAGTGTTTATCTGAATAAGGGCAGATTTAAGCACATGCACAAATGCTTTGCTGAATCATGGCCTTAATTTTCGTGCTGGACATTATCCTAACCCAGTGGAAAACACTCACGAAGCAGCAGCTAACCCCAATGCTCAACAGTGTCGAAATTTCAGTAAGAATTCAGTCTGATGTTTCATTTTGTGTATTTTACCTTCTAACACTACTCTTTACCACAGTTGTATCACTGCCAACAGCTGACTAACAGCCAGAGGTTCATTTTGGTTACATGTGTGCATGCTCAGGTCAGGTGTGTCACACACCCCAAGCTTTCAGAAAGCCACAGAAATGCTCCCAGCGCTGTTACCTGGGGTACACTGGCCTCTCTGAGAGCAGGGATGAAGCACTGCTTGCCTGGGGCAGAGCTGGACTCCACAGTCACTGCAGGCTGCTCCTGAGGCAGCAGGGACTGCTGTGGGGCACTGTGCAGCTGGGCATGCAGGGGTCAGGTGGATGCTTGGCACACTTCCCTGAGCGATGTTTTCACCTGGCTGGGGTGTGAGCTAACAGGATGAACCCTCCTTCTGTGCCTTTTATAACAGAAATGAGTAGGTCCAAGGCAAAGTTCCTACTGTTGGATACTGGTCTTTGTAGTGGGGTCCAAAGTGAATAACACTCACTGAAATCTCGCTTAAAATACTTGGCTAAAATGGTCTGCTGAGCTGGGATATAAAGTGCAGCAGCCAGTTTACTTCGTGAGAACTCCCAGTCTCTACAATTTCCACTTCTTCCCTTCCTCAGAATAAACTGAAACCTTTGCTTTGCAAGTAAAAAACAAAACACACAGGGGAGTCTTGCTAAGGTTTTCCCTGGATGCATGCAAGATTTGCTGTGAAAATCTTTGCTATCTCATTTAAAAAATATTACAAGTTCTGTAATACACTCATAACTCTGCATGGGTTAAATAGAATCCTTAAAAAACATTTGGATTACAAGGGGAATACTGGGCTTTGCACCGTGAAGTTTCATGGGTGGGAAGAATCCTCATCCACAAAGCCTAAAAATTATGTTACTGATAACCTTCAGTGATAGGAATCACACTGCCCCTAATTTCTTGTTCTTTTCTTTTGATCCAACTAAGGGACTTCCACTTATCTATCAATTCTTTGAAGACCTTTTAATTGTTATTTTTTCTTTAAGAGTGGTACGTATCTGTGTTTAAGGGAAACAAGTGCAATCCATTGCTAGTCTTAATTGCCATTGACAGTGTTGGCATTTGCATGCAGCAGTTTCACGGGTTGCTCTGGCTGCTTCATGGTGTCTGCAGCATGTCCTGTACAGCTTTGCTCAGAGCCACACTGTGGTTACACACTCAGGTGGCTCCACGTGTGTTTTGCAGCCCCAGTTTGCACCATGGGCTGGGGAAAGCCCTGTGGGCTCTCCATCCCTCTGCCTGCCGTGCCCTTTGCACGGTTCCTCTGCAGGGAGGAGCCTGGCCCTGGAGGGATCATCTCAAACACCAGCCCCACCGTGAGCCAGCAGACAGGGCCAGAGCTGGGCACCCCACGGCCAGGACTGGGGAGTCTGGTTCCTTCCAGCCCCTGTGAGGAGAGCTCCCCATCCCTGGCTGTTTTCTCCAGGCAGCTGCTGCCAGCCCCTGCCAGGGGGCTCAGTGACCAGGGATGTCTTTGTCCTGCCTCTTCTGTGGGCTCCACACAAGGCCTGGGTTGTCACCAGCCCTGAGTGTCACAGGTCAGACGTTGCAACAATCTCAAGATCTGTTGGATGCAACAACAGCACACCATGGTGATGCTTGGAGGCAGATTTTCATACTAACACAGGATTATTTAGCTGGTTAAAAATCTCTGCAACTCAGATGAAGGGGAGCAGGATGTGACGAATTATTTCATATCCTACTTTCAGACATCTGGCATTGTCAATGCTGAATGGGGAACAGGGACAGAAGAGTCCTTTTTTCTTAAGCAAACATTCAGGAGTAACTTTGTCTATTTTTGCACATTGCTTCTCGTGTTGACTGCTTCAGTTTGGTTTGTATTTTTTATACAGTTTTTTCATGGGAAAGCTCAACTTTGTGCGTGTCCTAACATCCATGTGAAGTGTAGCGTGCACTGAGGGCCGTCTGTGTACGTGTGTAAATGACGATGTTATCTCTGGAACAAAAGTAATTGCATGCGCACAGTGTGGTGCATATTACTCAAGAGGAAGAGAATTACCACGCTATGTAACAGTGACTCCCCAGCATTGTGGTTTTTCTAAATAAACCTTCAAAAAGGATTTGGGTTTTGCAATTTTTTTATGTGTTTGTGACTTGAATCAAGCCCCCCTTGGTGCTCTGACATCAGATGCTTTCTCCACTGTGGCTCTTGCAGCTTTCACTTTCCTGGATTTCACCTTCTCAGGTGGAGAGACGTGTATTTTCTGCCCTCTGCTCCTCACAGTGTCTCAGCGATTTCCATTTGGCACCTCATTAGAATCTGACACCGAGACACACGGATTTCTTTCGCGTTATCCGCAGCTCTAAGCTTCAAGGGGCTCAAGCGCATTAGAGAGTGCCTAAAGGCATGGACTGAGTTAATGACGTGGTTAACGTGGCCCTTAGAACCTGTGCTGCATGAGAAAAGAACTGCCAAATACACATAACTGCACAGTGCATAAGGACAATTGAAAAGGAAATGTCATCTCCGCATAGACAATTTGCTGTCCACAATCCCAGAGAACTTCACAGTTAACCCACAGAGAAACAAAACATTTTCTCTACCTATTTTAAGACTGCCTTTACTTATGTCGGTACTTTAGCTGTGAAATCTCACAGTATCTTTATTCTTTTCCTCTCAGTGTTAGTAAGTGGATGAGACTCTTCAAGAAAATGAGGAAATCTACTGAAAGAAGAGGAGGTATCTGTGTCCCAGTAAGTGGTTCTGCTGGGATTTGCGGAGCCTAAATCAGAGGAGTGCTCATGGGAGCTATGCAGTTCCCAGATCCTCAGTCATAAGGGAATCAGAGAATACAGCTGCAGAGAAGATCATGAGATCATGCACTCCATTTCCTATCTCCCAGATAGAGTTTTATTTCTACATAATTCATAGCTTTTACAAAAAGACCAGTTTTGCTCCTGCATCCCTTTCATTACAGGGGTTGTGTTCAATTGGGATTTTGAATATAAATGCAGTACATGCCAAAGGACACAGATACTGTATCCCACCTTATCAATCTGCACCTTTATTTTAGGAATCAGCTTCTTCCTTTGCCCTCACTTTTTTCAGGATGGAAGTTTCATACACAGTTGAAAAATAATGACTTTACAAAGAGAGAATTAATACTATTCTTAGTCTCTGAGCATTCATCTTTTTATCTTTCCTATTCCAATCAGTTCAATCCTCTCTCAAGCCTGAGCAACAGTGCAAAGCCCAGTGCTTCATATTCTACCAGGAATGCCAGGTCATTTCCCCCATGAACAGGACACGGAGTGACAGCCTGAACTGCAGGAAGCTGCATTTGCCACTGCCCATCCATCCCCCCTGCTGCCACACCCAAGGTCCCTTGCTTGTGTTCTTTTGATGCATCTACCCAAAAGTAAAATCTCAAGTTTGAATGAAACAGACTCTAGGGAGTTTTAACACAACATCAAAGAATGGAGTGCAAGCTGACTGAATCTTGTGCCCTACTGCAGGAGCTCTGATCTGTTGGCTGGCGTGTTTCTCTTGCCACAGCCAGGAGCTCTGTGCTCTCTGCCCAGCACAAGCTGCTGCCAAACCTGCAGCAGGCTGGCACCCAAATGCAGCTCAAGGAGAGCACAGAGAGGAACCACAGAGCAAGTACTCTGCTGGGGATGAGGCTGTTGGACAGGAACCACGAAACCATGCAGTTCTCAAATCAACATTTTGGATATTTTAATGAGAGAACAGCATTTGCACATTGAAGCCAACAATCTGTTTCAGCCATAGCAAATGCACTTCTGTCAGAATGGAGCAGAATGGTGGTCAACAGCCTTTGAGGCTTCCTTTTGGAGGAGGTGGCAGAGGGGCAAAACACCAGCAAAAATGTGTTCAGCTGGTTCCCAGCCACAGCAAAGTGCTTTAAATATTCATGCTTTTCTCGGCCATTCCCATAAAGCAGATAAGCACAAACAAAAGCAGCACAAGGGGCCTCCCTTAATGAGGGTCTGTTTGTTTCTTACAGCCAGCTGCCTGACTTTATTGAGTCTGACATTAGGTAGACTCATTCAGTGAGCAAGGGAGGAGAAAACAAGGCAGTCAGATAAAGCAATTGCATGTATTGTTTCACAGTCAGTCTTTTCTGATAATGACTGCATTGATAATAAATTGAAGAGAATCTGGAAGCAACAAGGAAAATTTAGGTTGGATGTTAGGAAAAAGTTTTTTATGGAAAGAGTGATATAGTACTGGAACTGTCTGCCCGGGGAGGTGGTGCAGTCACCACCCCTGGATGTGTTTAGAAAAAGATTGGATGTGGCACTCGGTGCCACGGTTTAATTGAGGTGTTAGGGCATGGGTTGGGCTCAGTGATCTTTAAGATCTCTTCCAACCTAGTGATTCTGTGATTCTGAGATTCTGTAACATTTCCTAGTTGCAGAATTGTTTATTTCCCAGCTGTCACTGCAGATGCAGGCCATCTAAAAGCTGCTTAGATCTCAATCTGTGTTGGTGAGCACTAAAGAATTCCCCAGGCCTTGAGTATCTTGCATTAATTCTGCCACTTGTCCATGAAAAGGCTGTACACTCATCATTCATCCAAATCAGCTTTAGAAGCTTTCAGATGATGATGGTGGAGAAAGAGGTCACTGTGCCCAGTGTCTGGTGAACCTTGGCATTCATGGTTAGTTTGTACTGGGCAATGCTGGCACTCACTGGTGTTCATCACCCACACGGAGCAGATTGCTTAGAGATCTGATGTGGTTTTGTGTTATAACAGTTCATGGGACACTGCACTCAAGAGCAGGAAAAACAGAGCCACTGGCAGGAGCTGCTATGCAGGCTGTCCCCCCCACTTTGGCTGCTGGGCAATGGCAGGCAGCACAGTCACTCTGTTGTATCCCTGTAATTTTTTTTCCTGAATGCTTTTAGCCTGCTTGAGGGGAAAAAAAGAGAAGGAAAAAAAAAAAAAAAAGTGTAATTAATGTGTTAACTCACTTGAAAATAAGAATAAGCCGTCAAAAGTCTCCTTAAAATTTTGTTCTGCAGAACCAATTGCTCTGTGGCTGCTGCTGAAAGCTCCAGTTAAGCTCTCTCTGCCTTTACACTCCAAATGTGCTGGTTGATCCAAGTGAACTACTGGGACATCTTAAATGCACCACAGGGAAGTTTTATGGCATCTCTTCTGAGCCTGGAATAAAGTCAAGAGCACTTTTACTGAACCTGGGCCTGCTTACCTCACATTTAAGTTGCCCTCCTTTTTTGCAGAGTACTGATCTCATATGCATTTGTGGAAAAAACTAGAGTGCCTGACAGAAGGGAAATCGAAGTTTGATTGTCATGAGCGGACAGAAGTGCTCAGCAGCTGTGACAAACCCAGCCAGCAGGAATATAAGTGGTTATGCCACCTGCCAAAAGCTGGGGCCCCTTCCAGCACTAAGGATTCATGGGGTTTGAAAGATCATTTCCAAGATGAGAAAGACTGAAGGTTTAACAAAGATATGTGATGACATTTAAATAAAAATACATTTTCTTTCATTTCATATGCATGTTTTATTAAAATGAGACAGCTGTACTTAATATTTTCTAGATATTTCCTGTACTGTTTCTGCACCAATGACAAAATCCGATTAAAAATATTATTTCCCTTCACTCTTCTGAAGCTTTCAAACTGACTCCATAATTAAATTAACAAGTCATAACAAGTTACTTTTAATATTTGCACAATGGAAAACACTGTTTGCAAGGAGAAGCAGCATGATCCTGCCTGCTGAGAAGTCAGCAGGGACTCCATCCTGCACACAGCCAGTGCTGGAAGGGCAGCAATCCCCAGAGACACTGGCTGAGGCACCTCAGGCTGCTCCTGTGAAGGACTCACTGGGCTGTGTGGACAGCTTGGAGTCAGAATGAATCACTGCGAGAATATCCAAAGAGATCTGGATGTTCAGGAGGAGACTTGCACAAGGTTTTGCTTGTTGTTTGTCCACCAGTGCACACAGTCATTGCAGCATCCAGCTGTGCCACTCACAGCAGTGGCAGGTAAGTCAAAGGCCAGGTGGGTGCTTAAGTCACCTAGTGGCACAGGTCACAGCTTTGCCTGTGAGTTGCTGTCAGTGCCTGCAGCTTTGAAATTACTTGGTGTTCTGTAATGATTCCATTTGGTCTCATTTTTCCATGAGAGGGACTATTGGGGCCACCTAGTCTGGCCTCTTGTGTATCTGATAGCCTTAAACTGCGTGCCAGTACTCAGCCTATAATTTAATCAGGCCAAATACTTGCATCATATAGAATAAAAGAAAAATGTTGACACAAGAACTGTGCTCCAGAGAGTAAGTGATGCAATGGCAGGAATGAATTAGGTGTGACATATGCAGGTATTTTCATGTGCTGAAGGTAGAAACCACCTGCTACAGAGGAAGTGAAAAGCCTGATGCCTCCATCAGCTCAGATGCGTGGAGAGAATCAGCTCAGAGTTAGTGATTAAGTTTACCTCTGGACACATGAGCAGTTTGGCACACAAGATCTGCCAGAGATACTAAAAAAGCTTTGGCACCAATGTTCTGCATCCTTTTCTGGATGTTCACATTGAGCCCAATCAATTGCTCTGCTTGGAACCTGACAAAGAAATCTCAGCAGGGTAATTTACTTGAAAATGTTTAAACCCATGCCAAACTAACCAGCCCTCTGGATGACCCTTTGAATCTCCTTCCCCTGAACAAAGCTGCCCTGAATTGAAGAAAAATTTGCCCCCAAAAGGTTTTAGATACCACAAGGGTACATAGAAGGGTGGCTATCAATGGCACTTGCCCTGTAACTGGTACAGGTGACATTTCAGTTTCTGGACCATCTTCAAATCATTAATAAATCATAGTTTTCTGCATTTGCCAAGCTCTTTTGGTGTAAACATTCAAAAGTACTCAAACAAAGACTACTGCACAGATCCTTCACACACTACAGAGGTGGAAACTGAGGTACAGATACATTCAATGCTTTTTTTTCTCATTCACCCAACAAAATGTTAAAAATAGATGCCCCCTTGATATTTGTTTTAGGAGTTCCTGCAGATCCTGATGCACTAGCCTGTCAATGAAGATTTATCTGCTGGCCATGCATTTGTTTTCCAGTGGAGCTCACTGAGGCTGCAGTAATGCCCTCTGAGCTGTGAGTCACCAAAGCCACTGGGGAGCAGTGTCACCCTCTCTGCACAGGGACAGCCAGGCACCCCAGCACAGCAGAGGGGAGCATGAGGAGCATGACTCAGGCTGGAGCATCCAGGGGCAGTGATGCCATGGCAACTGTGCTTTAACCACTGCCTTACTCAGACTAGGCAGCCTTTAATTAATGGCTTGATTCTTGCTCCCTCCTTTCTCCCACACTCGTAATATTTACTGCACTCCCTAGGCAAGGCACTGGAACACTCCAAACAGACAGCAAAGAGCAGGGACTGCAGCTGCTCCAAAGAGCATGTGGGAGAAAGCCCTGATCTCCTTGATGAATCAGGGCTGAGTACAGCTGCTGGCTGCCTCAAGGAAGGGCAGTACCAAGGCAAGAGACACCAGCTGGATCTGCCTGGAGCCTGTGTGCTCATCACTAGAAGAACTGAGATTCCCTGCCAGTATCAGTCAGCCTTAACACTGAGAAAGCCTCTTCAGCATTACAGCAAGCAAGCAAAACATGTACTTGGAATTAGAAGCTCCCAAGCATGTCCTCATGCTGGTCATGGGAGGAAGAGGCCGAGGTTTGTCCCCTCTCCTCACAATGGGATGACTCAGACCTACAACAAATAGGTTTATGTCTTCTGGTGGATGGACAGCAGGCCAGTGACCTTTAGGAATCTGAAGTCTATAGGCTGGAAATCAGTTCAAAACTGAAGACACAGTTGGAAATGTTGAGGTTTTCCTACTGTTTCAGTATTAGGTGAAAGTCTATGGTAGCAATCATTCTGGAAAAAAGGTTCAAAATCAAAGAAAATACAAAGGCTAACATGCATGCTGGAAATTTTTAGCATTAACACTTTTGAAATGCTTCCCCCCCTACCCTACTCCTCAGATGCCATTAACTCTCTCTTCTCAGAAGACACCCAGGGTTCAGGATTCCTAATGAACTTGCCTTACAAGGGAAAAATTACTGCAGTACCCAGCAGAAATTCCTGAGGATAAGAGGTTTAAAGAGCTGAGGACTTATTTTGGCTCAGGGAGAAGCAGAACACATTTTTTTTCCTAGAACATCATTTCCTTTTTAATAAGCTCCAGACAAAAACCTGTTTAAGTTCAGAGAAGAAACATGACTTAAAAAATGTTCTCTCCAATTAGAGGATAATTTCTTGTCCTGCACTTCATACCTGAGACACAGAGGGGTTTGATGCTAACAAGGCAGAACTAACCTATTGACAGGGATTGTTCCCAGGATGACACAGGGAAGAGCAAGCCTGCATTTCAAAATGACCAGTCCACTTGTAATAAAGAACAGGAAGCTTTTGTTGTTTTGACCTAATCCCATCTACACATGCAAACTGGGAGGAGAATAATGGTTTTAATTTGAACACACTTCAGACTGACTTGAAAGATTTATGTGTCACACCACAGACTAATCAGGGTTCATGCTTTGTTAGGGGATGAAATAGTAGAACAGGCATAAACTGATACTGTTTGTGGCCACAGACTGGCCTGAGTCTCCTGAAACTCAGCGTGGAACAGAAATTGCCATCCAGGAGCATCTACACTGCTCTGTGTAATGGCACAGCTGAAATAACAGCAGCCTCATCCCCAAACCAGATGTAATCCCCCAAAACAAACCCACATGCAGGGAAGACTGAAATCTCTGTAAGAAAATGCTGCTACTCTGCCAAGATCTGGGTTTATGAGGACTAGAGAGCCTGAGAACACAGGCAACACAAAAGACCAACATGGATGTAATAGCTGATAGCCTAAAATGGAACTTTCCAGGCTGTCTGTGAAGGTAGATTTTGTACACAGAGGATATGCTGGCAAGAGGGATGATGAGGAGAAATCCTTGCAAGCAAAAACATTTGCTAAGAGAATTCCCAGTTAGTGATTGCAGCTAGGAAAGGGACTAAATTACCAGGATGGCACTAAATTACCATGATGTTGTCCACTGGAAATAGGTTTTGGTGCAATCAGTTTTGGAAAAATAAATTCACTTCTGAGCTAATCCTCATAGGCTTCACCTTTGAAATGTTATCTCTGAGTACACATTCTACTTGACTTACTTGTGTATTAGATTTAACATTCAACAACAGAAGCCTGCCTGTTTACAGAACCAGGTCAGGAGCTGGTCACAGGACAACAGGATGTTACAAAAGGGACCCAGGGATATAATCCAAGTGAGGATGAGTAATTGTACCTGCTTCTTCAGATGTGCGTCAACACCAGCCATCATTCCGAGCTTTGGACTGTTAATCTTAAGATTTGCAATGCTGTTAGATTTTAAGTTATTCAGGGACAGAGAGAGTTATGATTCATAAAAAGGCTTTTAAGAAGATGAGTCTAAGCCCTGCACTGGAAGAGCTGATGTGGTGCTCTCACTCTGTACCTTAGATAATCACTAGGGTCAATTAAAAGCTACAAAATTAGCACTAAAGATGCATGTGCATTTGTAACAGCTATTTGTAATTTACAGAGCTCAGCAGCTCAGCTGTGTGGGAGGCCCCAGTGTGCCACGCAGAGATCACATATCTAGCAAATACATGGTTACTATTGCAAAAAAGATTAGAAACTAAACCAGCAGGATTATTATTTCTATTTTAGAGTTCAAAATTACAAACACACATCTGGCTCCACTGCACCTGGAAGCCCAGCTGCATTTAACTTCATGTATGCTGGTCTCTTCAGGGACCTCAAGCCAAAGTCTCTCTGAAAGCCAGACTGGACCAGCCCAGGCATGAGTGAGTGCCCAGGGACCCCACTCAGTCTCTGCAGCAGAGCAAGGGCTCCTCACCTCCCTCTGCTCTCCATAGAAACTCCTCTTTGTCTGCAAGTGTTTTCCCACAGAAACCCCTGCTGGGTGACCAGTACCAGCACAGCCACTGAACGACAACTCATAAGCAGCTGCAGTCCTACTGGGGAGAAAGATCTACCCAAAAGAACTTGAGTTTCTTGTTTCCACTTTCAGATTTAATGTAAATACCAAAGAAAAGCACCAAATCTTTTAAATCAAGAAGAAAGAAAAGGAAGTTTATGAGTTTTTAAACAAAAGCTGAAAACTGCTGTTTTTTCAGAACACCAAAGCACTGGAGAACATCGTACGTGTTCACAGTCTGGATTATACAATGAATTTTAAAAATCAGTAACTAGAAATTAGCTTTTTTGGGGGGAAAAGTAGTTATTTTTTGGACAGAAACATTGCAACTATTTCCGAAAGGTCCACAACTAAAAGTGCTCTCCGACTCCTACTTTGAAACAAATCTAATAGCTGCAAACAACCATAGATTTAAAAGGTCGCTGCACAATTCAATCTCAGTGATTAACATTTTCCTTTTTAGTTATGACTACACTAAAATAATGATCTCAGCTCACAGGACGATTAAACACCTATTAATTCATTGCAGTAAAACAGGCTGAGGAATCTTTGTACAACCAAGCTAGTGTGTCACAGTGGGTCACACAACCTTATCATTCAAGGTGCCAATTCAAACAAAAAGAAAAACCTACTTCTTTTTCAAACTCAGATTTTTTCCTACTCAAAACTGTGAAGTAAGATTCCAATTTTAGTATCTACTTCAGAGCCAGCATCTCAAAGCTACTGCTGAACATTATCCTGCTAATTTTAAACATTCATTATTGCCCTAGGAGGCAGATAATTGTTTACTATGAGAGTTCCCCTGCTGGTTGAGCCATTTGTACAAATATTCACTGTGATGAGTAATTGCACTTGATATATGAAAAGCCTGCAACTTCCCGAAAATTACGCCCTCAGAGCCACTTGATATCCATGATTATATCTCTCTGTAAGAAACATGGTTTTAGCAGACTTAGCTTGTTTTTTTCTTAGATTTCATTTATTTCTTAGCACTAACTTGGACATGAATAGACATCTCCATCAAACAAAAGAGCAATCAATCTGTAATATTCTACTCCAAAGAAGTTCTTCCTTTTCTTGCATTTTGTACTTTATATTTCACACTAAGGTACTGGATGAGTGAGCAGAAATATACTGATAGTATGAAATGCTACTTTTAATGAAGGAAAATTAACCTCTTACCCTGACAGACAATTAAACCAGTAAAGAATGAAAGTAGATGGCAACTATGTCACATCACTTAAGAGAGTAATGTATTCAGTACTTCTTGTTTCTCAATTCATGCATTAAATTCTGCTGGTCAGCTTGGCCAGTTTAATCTGTACTCCTAAATACATGAAGTGGGGTGAGGAGGCAAGGAGTCCAGCCAGCTCTTTTTGCAGCTTCACTTACCTCACATTATGCTGAAGGGGACAGAGGCAACAAAAGGGGCTGAATACCCATCCCACAGTGTCATCCTAATCCCTGGGGACCCGTGCACAATGAGGCCCAAATATTGATAATAACAATAATTTTTCTCTTTCCGAAGTCGTTGGAGAGGCACAGACAGAGCTCCACAGAGAGCCTGGCTCCAGAGGGCTGCTCTGACTCTACTCCTGACATGTGCTTGACGTCCTTGAGCTTCTGTTCCCAGCTATGGAGCTGTGCAGGTGAGTGAGCTTCATGTTTTGTACATACAAGGTCAAGACACAGCTCTGGATATATTTGCTCTCCTGATGGGATTCCTTTACTCCTTTTTTGTCTCTTTCACTTTTTCTTTCCTTTTTTTAATGTGGCATGTTGCTCTAGAAGCAAGGTACTGAGGAGTAGGTAATAAACAAAGCACTTAGTGGTGCCATGTTAGTGATGACACTGTATTTTGTGATGGAGAAATGCATCTTGGCAGCTGTAACCAGTGTCACAAAAAAATGTGCTGCAGGGTTTTATATGATTTTACAACAAAGTCAACCTTGAAACTAAACGCTAATTAATCCCCTGATTGGTCCCTAATGAAAAACCTACTTGGGATTCTCACCAGAAAGCAGCAGAAGATTGATCCTGAGAAACTGAGGATGCCTTTTCAGACTCTTCACATGCATGGAGTTAAGAAATGATTCAGAGCACCTTGAAAGAATTGCTTAACAGGAAAGAAGATGTGAGGCAAGTTCCAGCAAATTTGTGTGACTAAGAACAGAACAGGTATTTGCATAAACTGTTTGGGCTCTTTCAGGTAATTGGCTCATTTGCCACCTTGAAAATATTTGTTCAGCTGCTACAACTGACAGGGCTCTCACAGGACAAGGTGGGTCTCACACACAGCCCTGTTCAGGTGAATTAGCTGATGGCAGCAGTTTGTTCCTCAATTCTTCCACTCCATCAGGTTGATGGCCAGCAGCAGAGTTCATCTCAGGAAAGTGAAAATCCTGGTGCCAAAGAATAAAGCGACAGATTGGAATGGTCTATTTTAAAAAAGAGCTGCCATGTCTAGTTAGTATCATACAGAGATTCACTGCACAGCAACAAATGGATGTTGGACTGAGCTTGGAAAATCGAGCCAAAAGTGTATATGGAGTATTTCATCCAGAAAAAGGAAGGAAAAAATGCTTTTCTGCACTAAATTGCAGGGAGCAAACATTCCTATTTTACTGCTGTTCTCCATTTTCCTCCCTTAAATTTATTTCGTTATGTTATTAAGGACACAAGACAAAATTTGAAATTCAAGAGGTTTTGATGTAAGCAGCAAGCAAATCAACGGGTCCCTATTCAATTCAGGTTTCACCCGAATGGATTAAATGTATCAAAATGTATTCATGCTTATTATAAACAAATGTGAGCTATAATGTCACCAGTACAGTCTAGATGAAAGAGAGAGTCTGCCTCCTTATGCTGCAGCCCTGGCCAGTTAACTACCTTCATTTACAAGTCCAGTGAAAAATAACTACCATTGTGCAGACCTCTGTACACATACAGCCTAGGCACTGACATTAGCATCTCACCAATCTCTGATTTAATATCAGACATAACCACTGCTTCAGGCACTCCAAGTGACTCACTTCCACTCTAGAATTAGCTGCCTGTAACATCAGCTTGAAAGTCTAGAACTCATGTTTGAAAATTCAGAGCATGATATGTACCTGGTTTCCACTGGAAAAGTCTGGGCATTTCCTTTCTATATTCTTCCCTGTGGTAATAATGCCCCAGTCTTCCCATACTTCACTGTGTTTTGATGGGATTTCAGAAGTGCTGGGTAAAAAAAAGATGAGGTGCTAATATGATCATTTGAAAAAAACCCATATTTTATGGCTAGCATCAGCATCTTAATTAAGGAGCTCTCAGCAACTAGAAATAGAGATGTAAATTGTTTCTGAGAGAGCTTTTCAGTACAAGAAGCCTTTAGCTGAGCCAAACCATCAAGGAAATTATTTAATTGACAGTATTTGACAGAGATATTTCACGTAGAGCCTCTCAGAGGCCTTCATACTCATACATGCCATATATTCATACATACATAGGCAGAACTATTGCCAAGAACAATCACCTAAAGGGTGGTGAGCAAGAATTAGCTGGTCATTGCAGCAAGCACCTAAATAACCAGTCCTGAAGGACTCTCTAGAAGGGACTCTGCATCTGAAATTATCTGACTTTCTGTCTTCACTTTATCTGAGTTCAAAAACCATAGTGATGCTTGAACAAGCAAGCCTATCCCTAATTAAGTGTTTAATGCAGGAAGAAATGATGGTATTTGCATATTATGCAGGATGATAGAAGTTTGCAATACATAGGAAAAGCACTATCTTCTGTCTTTTTGAAAAGATGAGAACATGAGAATATTCCCAATAGGACACACTTAGGTACTTGCCAGCAGAGTTAATTACATACAGGTAGGATTGTATATCCTTTGGACAATTGGTCTTCAGTGAAGCATGGAAACATGGAATGCTCTTCAAATACCCTGGGAAGGCTAAGAACAAAGTCCTCCCAAAAGAGACCTCTCCCTTTACATAAAAACCCTTCCTCGTTTTTGTTTTTGCTTTCTACCTTGCAGGTAAAACAAGTCACACGCTGACACAGTTTTCAGTGGCCCAGAAAAACAACCAGCTGAGTAAACCCAGTACACTAAGCCATGACTTACTGGCTGAGGAGCCAGCGTCCCTCTGCTTCCAGCAACACTGCTGCAAAGGCTGAAACCTCTGGCACAGAGACACAGAATAAAGCTCAAAGCAGTAATGTCTCAAACTGCTTTACCACAAACTACCTTTATCCTTTCATTAACTCCTGATGTTGCATTCCAACTGAACACATTGTTGGGGTGCTCTGGAGTTCATTCAGGACCTTCATACAGGACTTTTGCTACATGATATTCCCTCCTAAGGCCCAGAGAGCACAGTGGGGGTACTGCTTAGACAAGCTCAGAGATCTTTACCCTGTCACAGAAAAACACTCTTCTACAAACAGTTTCTACATTAAAACCTTGAACATGTACAGGAACAGTACAACAGACTGGAAGAAATAATCATATAAATTAAACTTTAAAGGGCTTGTGATGAGATAAACATATCAAAACATTACATTTCCTTCAGAATTAACGTTCTCCATCTTCTTGTAAAAGCTGAGGACATTGCTGGTGTCAGGGAGTTCCAGATGCTGTGCCATAGCATTGCTTGGAAACTTCCAACAGGTTCCTGCACAGAACAGGCTGAGCAGCTGCTTCTGCTGGATGCTGACTCTGGAGCCGTGCTGTGCTCGGGGCTACCCGGCCACCAGGAACATTTACCTCCCAAAGGGGCATCAGCACACCGGGCAGGCAGGAGGAACAGCTCGATCTCCCGTTGGGATTAATCAGCCGGTCGCCACTCGAGGGCAGCATTTCGGTAAAATAAAAAAAATAGGAACAAAAATAAAGGACAGCAAACTGCCGGACTGTGTTAGGTCACCATGAGGATTTTGTTTGCAGGCTGATCTCCAGGCTCTCTGTGGCTATTTAAACAGGGTGGCAATATGAGCAGAGTACTGAAGTGTAAGCAGTGAAGGAATATGAGGTCAATACCAGATAAATCTGAGCAGAGAGTGTACAGGCACTTTAGTTTACATATGGCTTAGCTACCCAAAGGAAGAGCAGATGCACCCACATCCGAGTCTCCCACCCTCCTTCAATTGGAACAATTTATCCGAGAAAAGGAAAAAGTTTTCACTCAGAGCAGCCAACTCTCTTCAACCAGATCTGAGAAAGTTCTTGCACAACAGTGACTTTAAAAGCTAAGGAACTGCACCCAGTGACTGTCAGGATACAAAACAATGACCCACTTGGACCATCATCACCTCTTCACTTCCAATAATGCTGTAGCACTTTTAAGGCCCGCTGCCCAAAGCGAGACGCCTGGAATAAAAGGCAGGAATGCTGCTGGTTTAGTGCTCTACTTACACCAGCTTAAAATAGTCACAAGCTAAAAACATACTCCAGTTTTGAACACTGAATGACAACATGGGCTATGAGGCCAATTAAGTCAAATTAAAATATACCAACAGAAAGAAAATAAACAGTGGTAAACTTTATTTGGAAGGCAAAGAGAGCTCTTGGAATAGAAACTTGCTACACAGCTTCCAATGCACCCATGTCATTGTTCTGCCTTCTTATTCCAGAGAAGCTTTCCTTCATACAAGGACAGGCTGCTCTCAGAGGAGTGTCACAAGGGCCACCACCTTCAGGCCTGGGGTGCTGTAGTAGAGAGCAGGCTCTCCATTCTATACAGGTGACTTCAGAAGTGACTCACAGCACATCAATGAAGGTGCCATTGATATCCATACTACATCCAGATTTACTGGGTTTGTTGTTATTTAATCAAAAGAGGGTGAGGTAGGGGTTAATTGCACTGAATTTGAATTCAGCAGGAAAAGGACGACACTGTTGTTGACTTGGCACCAGCAGGCTCAGCAGTGATGGCAGAGTGGGATAATGGTGAGGATCCTGCATGTCCAGCTGTAGCTGTGTTGTAGGTGCATGTGAACAGAGGAGGCTTATGGGAAGCAGCTGTTAGCATGGACAGCTCAGGCAATGTGAATAGAAACATACAGAAGCTAAATTAAAAACACGTTGAAACCCAAAAGCATTCTGCAATGGCTAATTGGCAATTTGACATTCATTTCACTCCAGAAACTGAAATCAAATATCCCACCATGAGGTCCAATGATAATGGAACGACTCAGAAGGTTCAATGTTCTTCACACACACCTCCATGTTTTCAGCACTATTTTTGCCCTCTTCCCCGTCCAAAATGAGCATGATGTGCTGCCATCATCCTGCAGCAGGGTTTTCATGGACAGCAACAGATTAGTAACATAAGGCAATTCCCCCAGCAAATCTCTAAGGCAGCTCAGGAGGTAAAAGGTGTGTTGCCAATGTCTCATGTCACTAATGTGCCACACAGTGTAAAAGGAAATGTGCTACTGAGGTATTGTGAAGTTTGTCAACATTGAGCCATCTGCCAATCTCAGGCTGCACCTCATCAGCGAGGCATGAATCTAAAGAAGGCTCTAGCCTGACATTTTATTTCTAAATTGAGCACATTTAATCCAGTTGTCATTGAAGGACAGCAGATACTGTCCCAGGGCACCTTCCTAACAATTGCTTCTTAACGTAGAACAGTGATTTATGTAGTTTATGATGTTAAAGGATATAGATGATGATGATGCTGCTGCTCCAAATGTTTCCCCCTTCTGCACTGTTGGCTTCACTGCCTGATAACTTATTAACCAGAAAAAGCTGTAAACAGTTTGATTTCAGGGATTTTATGACTTCAAGGAAAAAGCTGATAAACCATAAAAAGGGTAAAAACAAAATATGAGCAAAAAGAAAGCCTGAAGGCCAGAGATCATCCCTGAAGAGCCAGTGGAGAGCTTGTCCCACACTCCTCCAAAGCACTGTCAGCAGAAACTCCATGCCTGCCAAGTCCCTCACACTGTACTGGATACTGCCTGCTGGCCCCATGTCCCAAGGGCTAGTACAGCCATGGATGGTGTCCTCTTAGACAGAGATGTGCAGAACAAGGGGATTTCATCCTACATATTCAGCCCACCTATTTTCAGTGAAAACAACTATGAAATTTCCAAGAACTGCCTGCCCTTTCAACATGCACAGGTAAAAAGCAAATATCAGTCAAAAGATGTAGTTAAGAAGGAGAGGCTGAGTGATATCATCACTCTCCAGGAGGTCACACAAAAAACCACGCAGCTGGAGGAAACAGAACATATCTGTAATAGCAGCAGCCAGCCCTTGCCATGGGATCCAAATTGGTTTCACCCTTTCCTGTGCAAAATTGCTCCTACCAGAATGGGACTTGCAGTGCCTGCATTGCCAAACAGCAGGTGATGGACTACTAAAGCTGGAGACACTGAAGAATGAATAGTCATGCACCACAGTCCAGCTTAGACAAATATCCAGCCTCTGCAAATGGTAAAGAAGGGGAATTAATAAAACTTCACTAGAACTTTATACAGAGCCAACAAAGCTCAAAGAATGCAAACTCACAGCATATGATACTGCAACGTTGTCTTGTAACCTTAATACAGAAATCCACAGTAACCCCTGCTAAGAGAGTTAAATATTAATAATGGCTCCCAGCTGCTACTGCTACATAATAGGCTTATTTTGATGAGAAAGATGTGCACAGCTTAAGTACGTGCACCAGTTCAGATGATCCTACTTTCCTTTTGAAATTCATGCAAGACCCTCTCTCCTTGCTGCAATTAATTGAAGAGCCCAGGGCTATTATCCTTAAAAGGCAGGATTTGTCTCTGATCTTTGTCCTACATTACATCTTTTTTTTTTGTCAGAGGTTGCAACACAAGCAGAGGTGGATGGCTTAGCTTCATACACTTCTCATTACCAGAGGGCAGCGTTCTTTTCCTCAGTACTGTCCTAATTAGTGCCAATCTGCCCACACAAATAGTTCACAAGGATAGGGCTTTTCATTGTTCTCCGTCCTACATCAGTGCAACTATTATAAATGGTAATGTTCCTGGCTTGCATCATCATAAACATCAAAGTTAGGAAATGCTCAGTTTCCTTTTTTCCTTTACCAAGCAAGCTTGAGCTTCTTTACTGGCAAAGTAGGTGATGAATAGCTGACCACTAACAGAGTGATTAATTAGCCAGAAGGCATTCTCTTCTCTACTTGCTTTGCCATTAAATTATCTGGCCACCTTAACTAGACTGAGTTGATACTGGTTTCTGTTTCAGAAGATTGCTGACTGTAGTCTGCTGACCCATATAATATTTAAAAAAAATCATGATCACTGTGCACTTACTGATCTAGATATGAATGGTTTCCAATGATAAAATGGCAGCTAGATATCCAATACTAACTGGAAGTAACACAGACTTAAATACAGTTGGTTATTTAGAAGATTCATCATGAAGCATTACTAAAAACAAAACCCTCATCCTCAGAAAATCAGAACGACAGAAGAGGCAGTAAGTTCCCTGACTTAATGATTCACTACAACTACCATTAACTACTGCTGCATGACTAAATATTGAAATATATGTTTTCTGGCCTTAACCAATTCCTGTCCAAAGATTTTATGTAAGAATGCAAAACTAGTATTATCCAGGCCTGTACATGTCCCTGAGGAAAAAAAAATGGAGAAAGGGACTTCATCTTTTTCAGACTCAGTCCTAAGTAGGCCTTAGGTCAGAAGACACTTCACTTATCTTGGCTGAGCTTTATGAAATGAATCCTTTCATTTCTAAAAGTGTGTTTCTAGCTGCCATAGTGGCAGCAATAACCTCCCAAAGGTGAAATGAGTAACAGATGTAGCAACGTCTGCAGCCACCCTTGGGACAATGACTCTGAGGAGTGAACTCCTCTGTCCCACGTTAGTCTGATGAGTGTAGAGTCCAGTCCTCAGATATGTGATTTCAGTGAGCAAGAAACAGGTTTGGATAACTACAGCTCCTTGAAACTGGGAGCTGCTGTGGGGAAAGAGATCACAGACACAGGAATAAGGAAATAGTAAGACAGAAGAGAACAAAGGGAAAGGAAGTGGAGTCAGTAGTGCCCTGAGGCTCCCTGAACAGAGAAGGTCATGATTAGACAGTAAACTCAAACTAATTGCCATGTAGCCCCTGCCCATCAGCAAGTACCAGTGGACATCATAAGCTGCTGATTCAGAGATCAGGAGGGGGAACTGGGGAGCTGAGAATCCCAAGGCTATAGCAGGGACTCTTTCTCATGTGGCAAGTTTGGTGTCCTGACACTGAATGGTCACACCTTGAGGGGTAGGTAATCCTTCCCTCTTTCTGCCTGCTAGAGGACCTCCACTTGTCTGGGGTCAGACACAATTTTTAAAAATGAAGTGTCATTAGCAAGACACTTCTAGTTTCTTCCGTAACTCTGAATGCAAATCAGAAGATGGAGGTAAAAATGGGTTGCCTAACCGAAGTTCTTGCTCAAATTTTTAACTGAGTTTTTGGTTTAGAGGGTATTCACTTCATGTAGATAAAAAGGCAGTCAGCTAATCAGATCAAGTATCTTGGCAACATCCCAGATTCAAATGTTCCTCTGGCTATAATATGGATTTTGAGATAGGAAGCAAACATTTCTACAAATTGCTGACACAAAGAAAGGACAATCCAGCAAGTCCAAAATAAAAAAACTTCATCTACCCTTGAAAAGGTTTATTACTAAAATAAAGCTTTCAATATTAAAATATTTGTGGTATCTTTATACTTCTGCAAGGGATGCTTTCGCTGTTCTCAGTTGTGACAGTTGATTTAAAGTGTATTGCACACACTTTCCATACAATTAGAGTTTAATATAACATTAGAGGAAATAATAGTCTAATATTAGTGTACTTGTCAAGCACATTTCCAAACTAATTGATATTGCATGTTCAGCTCATTGTATCACTAATGTTAGACAACACTTCCATTTTCTTGAATTGCAGCTCCCCTTTACTAAAAGCCATTTTAGTAAAGTAACTGGTCTGAGTAATTCCAGCTCTAGGCAGGCATCCAGATGTTTGTAACTCCCATTAATCAGGCTGAAGAGGCTGAAGCTGATCTATGCTCCACACTGCACACACAGTAGACATTTTTAATAAATGCTGACCTGCAGTTCAGCTCCTTGCTAGGTGGGTCATGGCTGAAGTGCTGATGCACTCCTGCAAATCAAGTTGTTTCACAAGGACTTGAAAGCACTGAGATGTCACAATCTGGTGCTCACTTTCTCTAGCTGGTATAAACTCAACTGGACATCCCTAGTAGAGCCTCCAACTTCCCAAATACATTGTAGACTGCAAAAAAATTAAACAGAACCTTTTCTTGCCATCAGTTTACAGTCTCTTGTACTGCTTGGTCTGTCTTTGCATTGCCTACAGTCCCTTTGTTCAGGATTGTCACACTGGCTTCTCATGTGATGATGTGCTGATGTGTCAATCCTTATCAGCAACTTGTGAGTCTTGCAGGGCAACTTTTGTATTTTCCTAACTTAATCTGAAACCTCATGGCCAGATTAACATTTGTTATATCTGTCTTGATTTTTGCACTGTATTCCTTAAAGAGACTATATGACCACCACTGAACATAATCTGAAAACTACAACTAGGTATTATGTCAGTTGATGCTTCTTCTTCTTGTTGTGGGTGGGTTTTTTTGGTTTTTTTGTTTGTTTTTTTTCGTTTTGGGGGTTTTTTGTTTGGTTGGTTTGGTTTGGTTTTTTCCCATACAGTTTGGTTTGGTTTTTTCCCATACAGTTTTTGCTAGAAAGTTCCAGCTCAGCAATAATGGATCAGCCTTNTTTGGTTTTTTCCCCCAAATACTTGTGTGAATACATACTGGGCTGAGGAATGCTGAGGTTATGACATGCATGACTTTTTTGCTTAGGTTTAAGATAGAGATCTATCTTTCTAGGACTTCTCAGAAAAAAAAAAAAAAATTACAC